>OY856411.1:44337500-44895000 GCA_963693085.1 Alisma plantago-aquatica
TTATCACCACGCCATTAACCAAAAAAAATATACAGCTATATTGATTGACGAATTGCACACGGGACATATACACCAGCTTGAAGGAGGGTGTTATTGTAACTTCCCACTTTTCAAATACTTAGTGGAAGTAAATTCTCGAGAGGGATGTTACAAACATGGTTATCATTATATTAAAATATAATTTCATTCAATCAACACATGATAAAATTAAAATTTCTCGTCTCAAGATTCATTACATAAACTCACACATTTAAACTGATACACGGTTCTCATAAATTGAGGGAAAGCTAAGCTAATATTCTATTATAGTTGGCACCCCACCAGGGCTAGACTCCTAGATTCTTCCTCGAGATTTATGTTCTTTGTCTAAACTCCCTTATTCTTCTCTCCTACGGACATCTTGTCCCCAACCATGCAAAGCAAAATGGAAAATACTTTAGCGTAAGTGGCATTGAGGAACATTATATGAACTGAAATTAACTATGCCTCTAATGAACATGAAGTAAACATTGTGCACCACTCATATCATTTATCTTTATCCTTATTTCTCTTTAACATTGACATTATCATCTTGAGTGGACTATGTTGTCCTTCATAACATTGCACTCACGAGCTTGATATAATACATTGCTCTTAGGAGCTTGATAAAATACATTTCTCTCACGAGCTTGAGCTCTCAAGAGCTTGAAAAGTAATGCACCAACATGCTCATTGCTCTCAGGAACTTGATAAATAACATTGCTCTCAAGAGCTTGTATTTGTGCCAAAAGGCAAATAACTTGAAAGGAACAACATTAATCAACTATTTTTATTTGACATTGATCTTAGAGCATTATAACTTGAATCCTTAAATGTTACTTAAGAAAGGTGTGCATGTCATGATCACAATCATAGATGAGAAAGTATATTGAAAGTCATAGTCTGATTCATAATCAAATTTCTTCTGAATATTCATTTGAACTATATACTTAATATCATTATAATTGAATTCCTAAACACATCATCATCATCATCTAAGCCTCAGTCCCAACTATGTTGGGGTCGGCTACAAGGATCCTTCGTTTCCATTCAGCTCTATCATGGGCCATATTCTGGTTGAGATGTAGAGATTCAAAATCTCTCTTTATAAACTCATCCCATGTTAATTTAGGTCTTCCTCTTTTTCTATTTATTGTGCCCGACTCAATAACATTGCTTCATATAGGCGCATTTATCGGTCTGCGTTGCACATGTCCGTACCATCTTAGTCGACCCTTGCGCAACTTGTCCTCAATGCTCGCCAGCCCCACTTTATTCCCAAAACAGTCATTTCTCAAGCGATCTTTTCTTGTCTTCCCACACATCCATCTCAACATACGCATTTCAGCCACGTTCATCTTGTTGAGACCTTGTTTCTTCACCGCCCAACATTCACTCCCATAGAGCATGGCTGGCCGTATAGATGTTCTATAAAACTTACTTTTTAACCTGAGAGGGATCTTTCAATCACATAAAACCCCAGTTGCACTCCTCCATTTCAACCATCCTGTAGTGATCCTGTGACAAACGTCATTTTGAACATTTCCATCTGTTTGAATAATAGAACTTAAGTAACGAAATTTATCACATTTTGGTATATCTACTCCGTCCAACTTGGCTCCATCATTCACACTGCGAGATTGGCTGAAATTGCAATGCATATACTCAGTTTTGCTCCTGTTAATCATCAATCCATTTGATTCCAATGCCTTTCTCCAATGTTCAACTTTATCATTCAATCCATCTTTAGTTTTGTCAATCAAAACAATATTATCAACACATAACATACACCAAGGAATATCATCCTGAACATTCTTTGTCAACTCATCCATAATAAGAACGAACAGATATGGGCTGAGTGTGGATCCTTGGTGTACCCCAACTGTGATAGAAAAAGTTGGTGTCTCTCCTCCAGGAGTCCTCACACTTGCAGTAGAGCTATCATTCATGTCTTTGATCAAGTCAATGTATTGGATTGACACAATTTTTTTCTTCAAAACCATCCACAACACTTCTCTGGGTACTCGATCATAAGCATTTTCCAAATCAATAAACACCATATGAAGATCTCTTTTGCATTCTCTATACTTCTCCATAAGCCTCCTTATTAGAAAAATAGCATCTGTTGTTGATCTTCCATACATGAAACCAAATTGGTTGTCTGATATCTGCGTTATAGATCTTAGTCTCTGCTCAGTTATCCTCTCCCAAAGCTTCATTGTGTGACTCATCAACTTGATACCTCTGTAGTTTGTGCAACCTTGAACATCACCTTTGTTCTTGTAGATGGGGACTATAGTACACTATTTCTCCACTCATCCGACATCTTCTTGGTCTTCATGATCTTGTTAAAGAACTTTGTTAACTACATAACTCCTTCATTCCCCATACTCTTCGATACATCAATGGGAATACTGTCTGGTCCGCATGCCTTTCTCATTTTCATCTTTTTCAAAGCATTTTTGACCTCAAATGGTGAAACTCGTCGTGTGTAAATGATATTTCATGTATTCATGTCACACGAGTCTAACATTATTTGCAGTATCTCCATTGAAAAGCTTATGGAAGTAATTTCTCCACTGGTTCTTGATATCATCGTCCTTCACCAACACTCTGCCATCTTCATTCTTGATGCATTTAACTTGACTCAAGTCTCTTCCTTTCCTTTCTCTTATACGAGCCATTTTATATATATATCTTTTTCCCCTTCTCCAGTGTCCAACTTATAAATATCATCAAAGTATCTAGACCTTGCCTCCTGAACAACCTTTTTAGCTTCTTTCTTTGCTTGCTTGTATCTTTGGAATGTTGCATCATCTCGAGATTTGGGCAAGCTCCTATAGATCTCTCTTGTAATCTAATAGCCTTTTGTACTTCATCATTCCACCACCAAGTCTCTTTCTGTGGAGGCCCACAACATTTGGATTCCCCGAAAACCTCTTTGGAAATTTTTGTTATGCGGAGCTCATGTTATGCGACATAGTGTTAACATCAGGTCCAAGTTCCAAGTTCCCTCCTTGATGAGTTTATCATGAAAAGTCAATTTCTTTTTTCCTTTAAGATTCCACCACTTGATCCTGCTATCTTGGTTTCTGTTATGCTTGCCTTTATTGATCTTCATGTTAATATCCAAAACCACCAACCTGTGTTGGGTCGTGAGTTCTTCGCCAGGAATCACTTTACAATCCTTGCATATAATACGATCCACCCGCATATAATGAATTTCTTAACATAAGCGAATAAAAAAGCCCTTATCCCATAATTGATACTCAACGTGTATAATCACTTACAAGTGAGAGCAGAAGTCTTATGGATTCTTATGAGGTTGATAAAGCTCTAATAACCCTCAACTTTGGATGAACTAGAGGCTATAAAAACTTCGTGATGCCTTAATGGAGGTCCCCACGTGATGTACAAGGCTCGCAGAGTACTGGACCTGCAGGCCGAGCTCTTGGTTGAAGAAGTAGATAGGTGGAGTAGGGGAGACTAGAGAGGCAGGGGTGCTGGAGGGCAAGGGAGTGTTGGGGTTTGGTTTCTAGAGAAGCAAAGGAAGAGGATGATGATTGCTTGCATCTAAGATGTTAACTTCGTTATAGCTAGTGACATGGCTTCTATCCTTTTCAATGGTCGATGCACGCCAATTGAGAGTTTAAATGAAATGTCAAGAGGCCAAAAGATTTACTTGTTTTTCTTTCTTATAGATCCGTATGGTATGGGACATACATACTGGTAGGTTGGTGAAAGGTAGCGTGACAAGATTCCACATCTATGGGTATGTGCTTGAAAGCCACATATGTAGAAATGTAGGAATTGCCAAAAAAAACTAAGATTTGATAGTCATCTCAACCTAATGATAGAAAGTCATGACAAGGTCAATATAAGTTGAGAAGAAGACCAAGGTAATAGTTAATTCATGTTCACATAAATCTTTTACAAAACATAGATATTTTGTAGATATATACTTTTTTTCATGCAAAATTACGAGCCTAAGTGAACTTTGATAAGTTAACTATCACTAATTAGGGATGAGTGAAATCCTAAGGTGGGTAGTAACCTAAATGAAACTTCGAGGACACAATTTTGTTAAGGTGATAGAATTTTAAATCCCAGAATTTCGTATACAATTTACAATCTTTAATAGAAGTTATGTTTTGGACCAAACGTAAATAACCCAAATAATAATCCTTCTTTGAATTATATATATAGAAGACAAAGAAATAATATATCCATTTATTTCCTTTTATAATAGATAAAGAAATAGATTATATTTATGAATAATGTAATTTACCTTATCTTAAAATATAAAGAATTTAGTTTACTTCCATTATTTCTCTTTCTTCCGTTTGGAATACTAAATAATGATCCATTTTATGCTTCAATTTTGAATATATGGAAAAAGAATGCTTAATTGAACAAGACATATAAATGTTACCTTCTGTACATTAAATTTATAGAACTTTATAAAAGGAAACTTAATTCATTATGACTCTTGGGATTCCAAATTTTGAAAAATAATACTAGAGTAATCAACTAGACAATATGAATAAGATTTGCTCAAGATTTGAGGTCATTATGACTTTGTTTGACCATTGAAATAAATACCGTGAAAGACATGAATTAACTCTCAATCTTTCTCTCTTTGTTTTCGGTTTACAAAAAGAAATTCACTTAATGTTGAATACATGGAAAATAAAAATTGAAGACACAGATCTTTTTTTTTTCTATCCTTCTTGGGACTAAAAAGAAATAAAGTGCCTTATTTCCAAATGGGCTAAATTCATACATTTCATTAATTTAACAAATATACCATGACACTGTACACTCTTAAAAAGCTTTCATTATAGAATGATTTTATACCACTTTTGGTATCTATTACACATGCATTAAAGAAATTAATCAATCTAATCATTTGCGCAAGCACAATGTTATACATAGAATTATGCACCATAGTTATCTTATGATATATATTAACCAAATTATACATGATATACAAATGTTTAACGTTATCATTGTAACGTACCGAAACCTAACTTTCTAAGCCTAGAAGCCCTAAACCCTTCGATAGGATGCTTGTATACTTAGATCTTTAGTTTTGTCCAAACAAGATTCTATATAAACCATATTATGATGGAATGAATATATGGAATCTAAACCCTAGTTTGTAGTTGGTTAACCAAACCTACCCATATTGGTGCCTCATATGATGCAATAGCATCATTGCCTGTCCTTATAGCATATGATATCTTAATAAGCATAAAATGAGACCCGATAAACCAAACAATGCCTAATATGTAAGCAATCCCTTTTAATAAGTCGTATATGCTTCGTTGCTCACTAATATACACATAGCGACTAAGATATGTCTAGTGAAGGGTACAATGTGTTTAATACATTAAATGGAATAATAATTGGAGTTTTCATGTCTGTAGATACAAATAATGTGCCATCATTAAAGCTAACATTAAATTAATGGACTTAATAGGTTAAATAAGTAAAATAAGGAAATTTGTACAATATGATAACTCTTTTGATAACTATATGAAGATAATAAGACTCTAATTAGTGAATATTGATGGTAATGATGTAATGTTATAATGAATATTGATGACATGATGCTAGGGTTCAGGAGCCATGGCGGCAGCCCTTAGGCGGCCATGGAGGACAGGGAGGTCATGGATTCTGATTACTAGACCAATCAAACAGTATTGCGATGTTGATAGAGGCGGAGGAGAGGAAGTAATCCCGACTGAAGAGGCAGAAACACATGACCCAAGCGTCACCAGGAATAGATCTGAGAATAACCACTATCAGAAGAAAGCTGAAGAACAACAAGAAATTTGGAAAAGATTAGGAATCTCCCTCAACTTCGCTAAGCACTTTGAATCAACAACAAAGGAACAAGCAGAGACTTTTCACGATGCTGTAATGGACAAGAATGAAATCACTCATATCGAAAACCAATTCCATGATTTGAATAGAGATACACAATCGACAACCACATATGCAAAACCTGTGTAGGGTGACAAAGATCCAAGAATACCGATCTCAAATAGAGATGTATCCATGGGCGGTGGTTCTACTGGAAGACTCATTTTTTGGGTTTGAAGATTTGAACTAAACATCACAAAGCAACACATCACAGAAATTGTGGAAGATGGCACCAAACTTTCAAATTGAATCGACTATGTATGAAGAACTCTAGAAACCTCGGTGTTTCACAATAATAGTCAAAGTCATTGCGAGAGAGGTTGATATCATTTCGTGAAGAACAAAATCTAATCTCTGTGGTGCCTTACAAGATCATTTAGGTCGATCGATCTACAAAGCAACTTCTTCCTAGTACAAATGGTATGTGAAAATGATTATCTCTAGGCTCTTGCACAAGGTCCCTGGCCCATAATGGGTTCATACCTTAGTGTTCAACCTTGGGACCCAACGTTCTCACCTGAAGCAGCCATCCCTAAATACATCGTAGTTTGGGTTAGAATCCAAAACTTGCCAATATTCCTGTACCAAAGGCAATTTCTTGAACAAATGGGAGATGCCATTGGAACAACGATAAGGGTGGACCCGAATATAGATACGAAAAGAAGAGGTAAATTAGCTCGGATTGCCGCTAAACTAGACACTACGAAGCTAGTTATAACTTATAACTGCTATAGTGGTACTAGGGGAATGATATAGACTAGAATATGAGGATCTTATAAGCATATGTATTTTATGTAATAAAATTGGTTATACGGAACATGGATGCAGAGATAAAGAGACAGTGAGAAAAACTAGCCAAGAACGCCAAAAGGGTACTGAACATGTGGAAATGCAACTCGAATGCAGAGACAGACGACGAGAAAGACTAGCCAAGAATACCAAAAGGGTATTGAACAAGTGGAAATGCTAGTGGAGGAACCTAGATCTTTGAGTAATATTTCAGATATAATACACGTCAAACCGATGCCAAGAAGACCAAGGAAAGAGGCGAGTCAAACAAACAAGCAAACATTTGACACAAGGAATAATTTGTCCACCCTGAACATGGAAGACACAACAGACACAATTGAGAACATGGACAAAATTTGAGCATGTTTCTGGGATAGATTGGCGATTAAGGAAGGAAAACTACATTGAATTAAGCAACTGCAGGAAGGACATAACAATGACAACCAACAACAAACGAGAGTCAATCAGATCACATCTGAGAAAGATAAAGGATCTCAGAAGGCCCACACCACCACTACAATTCTTGGAGATAAACAATAGTCATACCAAACACTGATGACCCGGAGCAACACACAATGCAATTCACTGTAGGCCACTCTATGTTGAAGACACTAGTGGGGTGGCAAAGAACCAACCTTTATTCGGAGCATCGGTTGGAATCCACCTGAGTAATAGGAAGATATTCACAACAAATGAACTAACAAGAAGTGGTTCAAGGAAAAGAACGAAGAAGGGAATGGATGAGATTAGAGAATGGGAGATGCAGGCTGAGGAAGGCCGGGAGCCTTAGGCAAACAATGTTTAGATGATCCGTGCATCATAGAACGTGTAGGGTATCTGTCAATCAGATATCCAAAACTCAATTTGAGAATTCAATATTGTTCGATATCCTTGCGATTACAGTTGCCGGAACGAGTGGGAAAAGAGCTGATAATATCATCAAGAATCTCGATTTACACTCATCACACAGTGGAAGCCATGGGCTTTGCAGGAGGCATCTAGGTAATGTGGAAGGTGAGAATTGGTTAGGTGGAAGTGCTAGCCTGTCATAAACAATTCATCCACTGCATTGTAAACAACGATATATATAACCTTCGTGTATGCTAGCACTGAGCAAAGCAAAAGACGTTTCCTTTTGGAACATCTTATGACCATAATCGAGCCGTCTACGTTACCGTGGTTAATTTTGGGTCACTTCAACGTTGTGTTATACCCAGATGACAAAATAGGAGGGGAACCTATCAATCTATCAAGCAGTAGGGAATTTGCAATGACCCTCACTGAACCGAGCCTAGAGGACCTGGGGGCTACAAGTCTAAAGATGACTTTCAGGAGAGTTATGCTACATGAAAGGCTAGACCGAGCAGCGACAAACCAAGAATGGATAGACATATTCGCTTAAACAATTGTAAGAGTCTTACCATGCATCAACTCTGATCATGCACCAACTATGTATGCACTGCATCAAATACGACTTGCCGGTTCCATTTGAAGACTAGCGTGTTATGGAACAATCGAAATTCATTCCAATCTTCTTTGAGCGGGCATGGACCAATATGGCTGGCTTCAACTCAGCTGTAAGAACCTTTATGGAACAAGCATCAATATGGGATAAAGACGAGAGGAAGAAGGAAAGAAGATGCAAGCAATGGATTCAATCAGTAATCACTAAGAAACAAGAACTCACTGGTACTAACTATAACATGTAGATAGAAACTGAAATCGGTGAACTCCAACACAAATTCAATGATTTGTTGCAACGAGAAGTAGAAGAATGGAGACAGAAGGCAAATGTAATTGGATACATGTAGGCAAATGCAAACACTAAGTTCTTTCAATCCATTATCAAATCTAAAAGGAGAAGGACCTTAATCCCAAAGCTAAGAGACAATGAAGGAAGATGGGTCAAAGACAAAACTCTACTAAAAAATGATCCGCAACTACTTCTCAAATCTATTTACTGAAGACAACAAAGATAGGTCTATTGTGGCGAGGAACTACACAAGGTCATTTTTCCTTGTATCTGAACATATGAAGGATACCTATGAAAATACACCTGATGGAACAGAAGTGCACCGCGCTCTGAAGAGGATGAATGCGATAAAGGCACTGGGGCCAGGCGGGGTTGATGCCGGATTCCTACAAAGGAAAGGACCTGGTCCCGTATTAAAAGCTCTATTTACCTAATGTTATCCGTTTGCAGGAAAGTCAATTGATGAAAGACTGGCGCAATCGACTTTGGTTCCTACACTAAAAACTACAACTCCAGAATCATGTAACCACCTACGACCAATTGCCCTAAACAGTGTAGGTCTGAAACTATTGTCAAAAATCTTGGTTGAACGGATGAAACCACATCTATCCAATTAAATCTCACCACTTCATAGCAGCTTTGTTCTGCGACGCTGTATTACAGATAACATCATCCTCGTACAGGAGATTGTCCATTCGATGAGCTTAAAAATGGGGAGGAACGCTATGATGGGCATCAAACTAGACCTCTCCAAAGCTTATGATTGGATGCGCTGGACGTTGATCAATGACACACTGAATAGAACGGGTTTGTCAAGCAGAATCATCACTCTGATCATGAATATTATCACAGTGGGGACCATTTCAATTGCATGGGAAGGCGAAACACTTCCACCGGTCAACTCATCACGAGGTGTCTGGCAGGGGTCCCGTTGTCACTCTACATATTTGTCCTATGTCTTGATAGACTAAACCGGGTTATAGCTAACAAAGAAATTGCAGGAAGGTAGCATGCTATCAAAGCTTCAAACAATGGACTGATGATTTCACATGTCTGCTTCGCCGACGACCTGATTCTATTCAGGGAAGCTTCAACAAGGCAAGCAAACTTGATGATGAACTAGCCTTTGAAAATTTGAATTTGCCATGGACAAATCCTCGCAAAGGATAAATTGGCTATTTATTTTTCCAAAAACACTTCCACAACAATGAGAAGAGCTATCAATTGAATGACTGGCGTTCAAGAAAAAAAGGACTTCGATAAACATTTGGGCGTCCCCATCTCGCAACACAAAGCAAAGAAGGAAGCAAATCTGGATATTATCACGAAGATTGAATCCAAGGTAGAAAATTAGGCAAACAAATCACTATCGCTAGCAGGAAGAACGACTTTAATCCAATCGGTTCTGAACTCAACACCAATTTATACCATGCAAACATCACATCTTCCAGTTTCCATTTGCGAAAGCATAGATCAAATCACCTGCAACTTCCAATGGAGAGGCACAACGAGGAGAAACAACATTCACCTAGCCGCTGGGAAGAGAATAATAGCTGACAAAAATATGGGAGGACTCAACATTAAAACAATGAGGATTCAATATGAATCTTTGCTCATGCAAGCTAATACTCACAACGAGCAGGAAATGGGATTCTGAATGGCTCTAGGCTCTGGAAGTTCATTGTTAGACATAAAGATCGTCTACAGACATAGACATGTTCAGTGGTTATATCAAGCGAGAACATTATGGTGTAGACATAAAAATGGGTGAAGGGGTCCCAATATCCAACACTTAAACCAAACAAAGTAGTACTCCAGATGTCTTTGTAAAGAGCAAGCTTATCAATTGGAACAAGAATTGTCTTTGTAATTATTTCAGTGATGCAAGAATTAAGCGCATTCATGCTTTGGCCTTGCAAGAACTGGCATATGCCAATCCGTCTGATGCTAATCTCCAGGAGGAAACAATTGAAGCCAGGAAGTTGGCAAAGGAAGCTTCTCTGAAAGAAGAAATTCTATATAAACAGAAGTCTCGTATACAATGGCTCAAGGAGGGGGACAGTAATACTAACTTCTTTTACACATCGATGAAGACTAGAAGACAGAGAAACAATATAAGTGCTCTCAAAGTCAATGGTTTCTTAACTGCTGATCCATCCATTGTTCAATCCACTATTTACGATTTCTATGAGTCTCTCTTTAACAATGTGAGCTTGCCTGGTGTTTTTCAAGGTGAATGGAGGGGTGTAAAGATTACTGAGACCCATAAAGCTATTCATATGGCCCCTGTCACTCAAAAGGAGATCGATGACATCGTTGATAATTTGAATATTGAAAAGGCACCAATTTGAATATTGAAAAGGCGCCAGGACCTGATGGATACAATGGCTTATTCTTCAAAAATACTTGGCACATTATAAAAAATGAAGTTAGCGAAGCTATTCAAGATTTTTTCAAAACTGGTAAAATGCTTCAGGAGGCAAATAATACTTTCATTACTCTTATTCCCAAAGGGCAAGACAACATCGAGCTTAAGAACTGGCGTCCCATTGCCTTGTGCAATACTGTTTTCAAGATTATCTCTAAATTGATGGCTAATAGGCTCCAGCTCATTCTGCCTGATATTATAAGCCCTAACCAGTGCGCTTTCATCAAGAATAGAAGTATCAAGGACGCGATTATGCTTACCAATGAGCTTATTCACGACTTCAATAGGTATAATGTCAGGAAGATGTGTGTTAAAGTAGATTTGACAAAGGCCTATGATTCTGTTAAATGGAGCTACCTTTTTTCTATTCTTCACAAGATGGGTTTTCCTAATAGATGGATTAGACTCATCGAAGCCATGTTTAAGTCAACCTCCTATCAAATTCTCATCAATGGTGAGCCTGGCCCCAAACTTAAACCTTCCAATGGAATTAGACAAGGGGACCCTATTGCCCGTTATCTTTTTGTCATTGTTATGCAGGGCCTTACTGAGATGATCAAAGAGGCAGTCGAGGAGAACAAACTTATTCCTATAAAGGCTTCAGACTCTTTAAAGATTTCTCATATCATCTTTGCCGACGACCTTATGGTCTTTTCTGAGGCTAATGAAAGCAATGCTCGGACCATTAAAACTATATTTGAAAGATTTGGTGATTGCTCTGGCTTAAAGGCAAATGTAAGCAAAAGCTCAATTCTTTTCAGTAAGAGTGCTCCTAAAGAGGATATTATAAGGATTACTGGTTTCTCCAACTGCTCTCTTCCAACGAAATACCTTGGTGTACCAATGTTTATAGGCAAATTAAAGAAAGATGATTGTGCTCCGCTGGTGGACCGAATCAGGTCTAAGCTTAAAGGTTGGAAATCTAAGATGCTCTCTTTTGCAGGAAGAAGCGAATTAGTCAAATCTACTCTCAGTACTATTCACTTATATTGGTCTTCGTCTGTCCCCCTTCCTGCGTCTATATGCAATACCATTGATGCTATCTGCAGGAACTTTTTGTGGAGTAACTCTGAAGGTAAAACTACTCTGCACCTAGTCCCTTGGGACAAAGTTACACTACCAAAAGCTGAAGGTGGCCTTGGGATCGGGAAAACTAAGGAGGTTTCCTATGCTTGTATGTGTGTAAATGCATGGAACTTAGCCCAGAAAAAAGATGTTCTGTGGGTAAAGTGGATTAGCGAAAGATACTTTAAAAATGACACCTTCTGGTCAGCTACACCTGGACCCTCTTGGTCGTGGCTTGCCAGGAAGGTCATCAAGGCGAGAGACTCTCTCTTGTTATTTACTAAGTTTCTCATTGGGAATGGAACCAGAACAAAACTGTGGCTTGATCCTTGGATTGAAGGAGGAAAGTTCATTGAAAATGTTATTGGCAAAGAAGCCTACTTAAAATCTGGTTTGGGCCATTCATGTAATGTAATTTCTATTATTTGTGATGGCAACTGGTCAGTTAATGCCAATAGAATGAACAAAAGTCTTTTTGACTTGATCTCTATTCAGAAGAAACCTTGGGGTGGTGATGACTCTATTACCTTTCTCGACTCAAAAAATGCTAATATGATGCTTTTCTGGGATGCTTTTCGATCTAAAGGTGAAAACAAACACATCTTTGATTGGCTTTGGGATTCCAAAATTCCTGGTCGTTTTTCTTGCCACCTATGGAAAGCTATTCTGAATAAACTGCCTACTGAAGACTATATTAGAAGAATTGGCATTCAAATCACCTCGAGATGCATTCTATGCTGCTACATATATGAAGATACTGAACATCTCCTTTTTGACTGTCAATATTGTAAAGATTTGGTTGATTGGATTGCAAAGGACCTCGATCTCCCACATCTACGAGATATTAACAACTGGGATAAAGCTATGCTGCTAAAGAAGAATGACAAGCTGTTGTTCTTTATCTGTCATTACAACGTGTGGGTTGAAAGGAACAGGAGAGTGCATGATAATATCTTTCGATCTGTCAAGAGTCTCTGGAGCAGATTTAAAGGTGATTTTTGTGGTCTTATACAAAATCGCTGATGGTCCCCTGCCATAGCATGCTGTTTGCCAAGGTTTTTTTAGATGTTGGTTCGTTGGGCCTCTTGGTTATGTCCAGATAGTTGTTTCTTCTCTGAGCTATGCCGTGCTCTGTGCTGTATTATCGTTTTGCTTGGAGTGGCAGAGCTCGTCCTTGACAATCCTTGGGTGGATCAGAACTCACTCAAGTTTCAAGGCATTTTTTTTGTGGTCTTATACAAAATCACTGATGGTTCCCCTGCCATAGCATGCTGTTTGCCAAGGAGTTTAGATGTTGGCTCTTTAGTTCTCTTGGTATGTCCAGACAGTTGTTTCTTCTCTGAGCTATGCTGGGTTCTGTGATGCTCTGTGCTGTGTTCCTTTTGTTTCAGGTGTTGTTTCTTTGTGGTCCTTGAGTGGACGAGTTTATCCAGATTGGAGTGGCAGAACTCGCTCAAGGTTTCAAGTTTTTGCTGTGTTTGAGTTTCTATTTTTTGGAGTGGCAGAGCTCGTCCTTGACTGTCCTTGGGTGGATGAGTTTATCCTATCGGTGGAGTGGCAGAACTCACTCAAGGTGTTGATGGTTTTTGTGTGGCAGAAGAGGCGGCAGTGTTATCTTCGGTTTGGAGATTCACAGGGTGCTCCTGGTTCTTTGTTGCTGTGGCAGATGTTTTCTTTGGAGTGCCTAAGTTTCTCATCTTTTTGTTGGCGTCTGCCTTGGTCTTTTTGCTGTTGTGGAAGTATAGCTTTATCCGGTTTCTGAGAAGGGGCAGATTTGTTCTATGATTTGTATGGCTCAGCTAACCATTAAGGTCTCTATGAGTTTGGTCGTCAGTGATGGTTGATCCTTCTTTGGCGGTTCCTGAGAGTTTCAATGTCCCTTTGTGGGTTCTGTTTTTAGTTTTCCAGTCTTGTAAAGGAGTTAATGTTCAGATAGATACCTTTGTTGTTGGTCAAGGGGTTCCTTTTGGTATCATTCTTTATTCTTTAGTTTCTTTCCCTGATGATGTATAGATAGGGTTCCCCCTTTAGTTGGTTCTCGTTTGAGAGCTAATAGTTTTGTTCTTCCAAAAACAAAAATGAAAAAAAAGCAATAAGAGTTTTGACCGACCAAAAAAAAAAAAACAAAGTAGTACTCCAGGATCTTTGAGACCTGGCATGAGCTCTATGGTATCTTCCACTGGAACTTGGATGAAGAGTTCCTAACAGAATGGTTCACTACAAAATCTCTTCTGAGATTAAATCGATGATACCCCTAACACCTGCAGCAGAACGAGATGAAATGGTATTCCTTACAAACCCTTGTGGACGATTTTCATCTAAAGTCATCTACGATCAGTTGCGTAATAATGAAGCAAAGCATACATCGATTAGATGGACGAAGATGTGGAAACTCAAGGCGTCCTAGAGAACAAAGACAATGCTATAGCTCACAATGCATGATAGTCTAATGACCAATCCAAACAGACAGAAGAGGAGATTTACAAGCAATGCTCTATGCTCGGTATGCAGTAAAGAAGATGAGTCCACTTTGCACGCTTTGATGTCAAGCACTGAAATCGCAGGAATATGGGAACATGTCCAGATGAAATCTAATTCAACCATGTCCGTTCAAAACTCTACTGCGGCATGCGTATCATCCAACATCGCTTAATGGAACAAACTGGCCAACTTGGTTTGCAGTTTCATTATGGAAAACATGAAACTCTAGGAATGAATTCATTTTAGTCAAGGAAAATCTTATTATCCATTAGGAACGAGGTCCACAACTGCATTGCGGCGTTCAATAATCAACATGGAATGAGCAAAAATGGAGGTAGTGGCAGGGAACACTGGATAGGTTACTCTTAAATGTCATTGCCTCGATTATGAAGAAGAAGAACAACTGCCACGAGCCACATCCTTAGATGTAATAAAGGACAACGAATATCGCTAGGATTCAAAATTTACTTAGGAGATGATATCCTTTATGTAGAACTCCAACCAATTGCATACGACATACGAGAATGTGGGAACACAATCAAACCTATACTCATGTCTACAAACATCATGCAGGCGTATCATATGCTAGCAGGGGAGACCGTGATCTTGGCTAAATATAGATTATTATGCCAGGTTATTGAAAGAGACAAAGCTAGAGGGAACTTCCGGAATATCTCATTCAATGGGCGAGCATGTAATAGAGTAGCAAATGCTATCTCAAAATGGGCCACTAGACAAGCCATTTCTTCTGTAAAATGGAACCTAGAACCTGAGTTGATCTCCAACTATGTTAGAGAAGACTCACTCTGGGCCCAAAAATAGTGTAACTCGTACATCTATGCCTGGACCAAATCACTGGGATGAGCAAATCAATGGTGTTGTTATATATTAAAAAAAGCCTAAACCTAATTCTATTAGAACTCATAAAAAGGAAACTTCAAAGCCCAAATCTAATGGCAAAATCGAGATCCTTGGGTCCTAAATAGCTCGGGTGCCTAGTTTGGGATGAATTGCATAATCCTAGTTATGCTAATTTGATTAGGGAAAAACTATATTAAATAGTTTCTAAAATGATTATCAAATTCAAAAAAGTAGATCCCCTCTCAAGTCCCACTCCTTACAAGATTGGTCGATCTGGACTGCTATTGGGCCTGCCTCAAGTGGTCTTTATTAAAAATAGCAAAACCAAAAACGAAAGCTATCTATTTTAGCCCTTGTTGGTGGCCGTGGTGGCTAATCCATGTCTTGTCTGTTGTCAGGTGGTGATTTACAATATGAACTTGAGAACACGAGTCTGATGTATTATGTCATGCATCTTTGTGAGATCTTGTGAAATGTTTAACTTGTTGTGCTTTAAATTTGGATTAGAATTGGCCAATATTTTATGACTTGATTATTTATTTGTTTCTTTATACAACTCATAGGAATTTATATACATACATACATACATATATATATGCTGGCAAGGGAATAGCCCGGTTGGCGAATTCCGCGGTCCCCAATGAAGGGACCCGAGTTCGAAACAACACAGAGAAGCATCACTTGATTTAAACACCCTCCCGGACGTCTGGCCTCCCCCACAGGTTATGGGAGGGGGGGGAGAAATCTTTCTCTCTCTATATATGAAAAATTTGCGGTCACTTGTTGGAAAATTTGGACAGCCAAAAACTCAGTGGTCTTTAACAACATTAAATCCCAACGAGTCGACAAATCTTACAAATAACCTGTCTGCAGAATCACATAGCTCAGGCCTGGAATAGCACAGTACAGTCACAGAGCAGAGGTGGATCTGGACCAGGTGATCCAAGTAAATGAAGAGGGAAAGACCTTATGGTTGGCTGATGCTTCTGTGCACGGGAGGGAGGCAGCAATAGCAACAATTGCCATAGATAGTAATGGTCAATGGCTGGGAGGATGCGCGAGGAGAATTAGAGTTCGATCTGTAGTAGAAGCTGAAGTTCAAGCACTACATCTAGCTGCTGAAGCATGTAAGCTGAATCACAGTTCCAAAGCTCTTCTGGTTTTAGATAGCACACTAGCAGTCCAAGCGCTCAAAGGAGCCGACAATGCGCCGGCCATTAGCTCTTGGGTACTAGACACCCAAGATTTACTTGCTGACATAGAGGACAATACTGTTATGAAAATCTCCCGTGAGAAACTACACCTGGTGGATGGGCTTGCCAGACACCATTTCAAAACCTACCAGGATAATCGGCTATATGCCGATCCTCCCCTCGACCCTGTGGGTCAACCTATCCCCTTCTCCTGTAATGGTAGGAGTCCTACTAAATTTAAATTTCCAGTAGGTACACCTTGTAATATCTGGTTATTCCCTGCAAGAGAGCGGGCTGAATAAGATTGTCTCGTGGCTTATTAAAAAAAAAGATGGAGGCTATAGATCTATCTATTTTCAATTATTCAATTAAACCAATTATTTGTTATTCGAGCAGATAGCAACAACCTTTTCGTCGGAAGGGTATTTTTGATTTTGCGATGGATTACATGGTCTCATTAATGGAAATTATTTGACGTAGTATAGGCTCTGGTTGTTCGCCGTTCAGGAATCCTCTTCTAGGCAGTTCATATCAATCATACACAATGTCTTGATTTAAGATTGAAATTCTTACATATTTTTAGTAGTAGCAGATTGTTCCATGGAGCTAAGGTCAAAAATATGGAATAAGACAGTTCATATCAGTCATGCATAGTGTTTTGATTTAAGATTGAAATTCTCACATGTTTAGTAGTAGCATATTGTTCCATGGAGCTAAGGTCAAAAATATGGAATAAACAAATGTTTCCACGACTCTACCACGACAAACTCCTCATAGTGTTTTGATTTAAGATTGAAAGTAAAAGACGGCTATGTGTTGTATTAGATAGGAGAAACCTTGCTCCTATATATAGGAGAACAAGGAAGCGTACAAGACACAATTAAACCCTAATGGGCCAAGACACTTAGGCCCATATAACAAAGCTACTAATAGCATAATAAAACAGACTCCCTAACACTCCCCCTCAAGCTGAAGTTGGGAGAATCCCAAATCAGCTTGCAAACAGAGAGTCAAACTAGAAAACAAAGAAACAAAACAAAAAAAGATAAACCAAGCCCATACAAAATTTTTCTCCCCCTCAATATTACATTAAAGCACTCAAACACTCAGAAACTCCTACACTCCCCCTTAAATAGATACTCCAAGCAAGCAGGCAAGCAGGTCACAGAAGCTTCTCGATCATATGGAGCAAAAATAAGCAGCAACACGATCATCTAGAGCAAAAGATTAAATAGCTGATGGGCACCAAGGTCTTCATCAAAGTCGTCGTCGTAGTAGCCAGAGAGTGCTGGATCACAGTAGCAGAGCCCAGAGAGTGCTGGATCACAGTAGCAGAGCCCAGAGAGTGCTGGATCACAGAAGCAGTAGGTCGACGTGCAAACAAGGCATAGACAAGTAGAGTCGACGTGTCAAAACACGGACATGCCAGAGAGTGCTGGCGCACAGTAGCAAAAGTCTACAACGTAGGCAGATAGAAGACCAGTGGGCAGAGTAGCAAGTAAATAAATAACTCCAGTAGACGAAGCTCCATGTAAAGTCAACAACAAATGTCTTCATCATCTTCCCTCTTTACACAATATCCATCACAATAGCAGACGTCAAGGTCTAGAGAGTGCTGGTCCACAGTAGAAAGTCAACGTGCAAATAAAGCACGGACAGCAGAAAGTGCAAAAGCACAAAGCAGCAAACAAAATGTGCTAATCATAGCACAAGTAGTAAGAAAGACGTCTGAATATGTAACTTCATAGCAACAGTCGAGGTAGATGATGAATAAGCAATAATAGCAGCAAAAACACCAGATAGAAGCAACAAGAAGATCCATAAAACAACAATAGAAGTGGCATGAATATCCATATAGATAGCAGTAGAAAGCACCACATAGCAGCAACATGAAAATCCATATAGATAGCAACATATATATATCTTCTTCTCTTTCTTCATCACTCCTCCATCTCATCTCTTCCTCTACTCTTCATCCTCTATTCTCCCCCTCACGCCAAGCATGGAAGGAGGCAAAGAGTGGTTGGCGTGGAGAGTCAAAAACAAAGGTAGAGGCAAGGTTTAGTGTAGGCAAATATGTGGAGGCAGTAACCAATAATGCGAGTCAATGTGCAAAATGACCCGAATAGGCAGATCTGGATAGAAAAATAAATGGATCTTTCTCCGACCTGAAAAGGGGATTTGTTTCTCAGATAAGGTAAAAAATAGATTCGATTAGCACAAAAATTTGAGTGTATATGGGAGGGGGCAACAGATAATATTGAGGGACATAAAAAATGGGCTGTTTGGTAGCGGTGGGTAGCCCCAGTTGGGTGGGTAGCGGCGTTCAGGCTGATAGCAGCAAAGGCTTCACGGCGGTAGAGGGTGGCTGGTGGCGGCTGGGCACATCAAGTAGGGCAACATGCAGCAACAGACTCAGACAGCGGCAGAATGCATGGGCAGCGGCGACATGAGGGGGGAACCAGTAGTGTCGGCGGCACGACGGCAACAAGGCTGCTTGGCGCCGGCAAGGGGCTGCAGCAAGGGCGACGGAGCAACAACAGGCAGCAAACAGAGCAGCATCAAGGACAGTGCATGGAGCAACATCGGCGGCAAAGGGCAACAGCGACAGGGACAGACGCGGGGCAGCAGCAGGTTAGAGGCGACGATGACAAGAAGGGCAGTGGGCAGTAGGGTTGGTAGCCACGGCAGCGCGCTGGGAGTAGGGTGATCGGCGGCTGGGCAATAGGCAGCAGATCCGGCGGCCGGTAGTAAGAGTGTAAAGGAACAAGGAAGAAGGTAGAGAACTAGGAAGGAATTCCCTGCGGGCAGCCAAGCACCGCCAAGGGCGAAGGCCGCCCACAAAGGGGGGCGCTCCTTTGGTTCTTACTCTCTCTCACGTAGGGTTTTGGTCCCTAGGACGGCTGTTCAGATACCATCTTAGAAAGTAAAAGACGGCTATGCGTTGTATTAGATAGGAGAAACCCTGCTCCTATATATAGGAGAACAGGGAAGCGTACAAGACACAATTAAACCCTAATGGGCCAAGACACTTAGGCCCATATAACAAAGCTACTAATAGCATAATAAAACAGACTCTCTAACAAAATCATTTATATATATGTAAAATATATACAAATATGAAGAACACCTAGGTCCCCTAGGCTTCCCTGGGGTGCGGACGACCGCCTGGCTGCCTAGACACATATGCCCCTCCTATATATAGGAGAGGAGGCAAGTATAAGGAAGTGAACTGGACCCCAATGGGCCAAGACAATTAGCCCATATACATAATTGACTGATAATTCTTAACACAACCCTCAAACTGGAGGATGGGTGAAACACATGTCCAACTTACTAATACATGAAAAAGATAGAATCACCCATAGATAAATTGAAATAATCTCCCCACAAAACTGTAGTTATAAAGGCTCTCGCCTAGGCCCCTAGGCTCTAGGTGGTTCGACTCAAACTGGGTGCGTAGGTTTCTAGATGACTAAAGTGAATGCCCAAGGCCGGCCCAAATTAAGACATTTAAAGACCAAATGAGCATGGATTAGGTCTGGGTTTGGTCAAACAAGATCAAGTGTAGTATTTTTAGGGAAGAAATTGGCCCGATTTAGGCCAAATCAGATTTAATTTAGGCAGATTAGGTCTGATTTGAGGGGAAATAGGTATGATTGGGAATAACATGTCTTTTTTGGGAAATGAGGTCTTATTTTGCCAAATAAGGGCTCATTTAGGTCAATGTAGGACAAACTAAGGGAGTTAGGACGAACTAGGTCATGTTATGTCAAAACAGGTATGACTTTGGCCAAATTAGGGTATACTAAATTAAGTTGGTCCAATTTAGATCATGTTAGTCAAATTAAGGTCGAATATGTCTAGCTTAGGTCATGATAGATATGATGTAGGTGAAGTTATGATTAATTAAGCTGAAGGATAACCAATACAAATGTACATAGTAATATATATATTTGAAGATAGCTAAATGTATACTGTAAAATCATATATAAATGTAAAAAACAAACAAATATGAAGAATGCCTAGAAATGCTTAGGCTCCTGCTAGGCACCTAGGCCCCCTAGGCTCCCCTTGGGTGGGACCGCCTGGACAATATGCTTGAATCTTGTAGTGGAACAATCGAAGCACTTTAAAACTCCCCTTGAAGAAAATAGCACGTAGCATGTAGTAAGCATGTTCTTCCCCTGATGAAGGCAATATTGATGCAAAAGCAATAATAGCAGAATGTACTTCCCTCAAAATTGATGATTGCCAGACTAATAAGGGTGATCATGAATGACCATCACAATCTTTAGTGAGCATCCAAATCAGTATATGGTGGAGAATATGTGTGGAAGTCATTTGAGTCGACATTGTTGTCAAAGTAGTTCCGCACAAAAATCACCAATGCCGGAATTGCACGGTAGTTGGGATAAGAGCATTCTTGTAGGAAGATTGCGCTATAGCAGGTGTGCGCGTGTTTGAGACGCACTACTCTAGGAAATATGCTCTACAGTAGTATCAACAACATAGAGGAATATGCAAAAACTAGACAACATGATAGGAGGACATGGCTTCTCTTCTTCATTTTCTCTCCATTTCATCTCTTCCTTCTACTCATCTTCCTCTATACACCCTGTCATGCCAACCATGAAAAGGATCATGTGAGTGGTTGGGGTAGAAAGTCATAAACACGGTAGAGGAATGGATATGTAAAGGATGACACATAATAAATCACATACTGGTATAAAGGCACAACCAACCATGAAAAGGATCACGAGAGTGATTGGGGGTGGAAAGTCATAAATACGGTAGAGAAATGGATATGTAAAGGACGACACATAATAAAGCACTACTGGTATAAAGGCACAGTAGGAAGAATAAGTCACTACTAATATATGGGCATGGTAGGAAAAATAAAATCACAAAATATATGCACTGTGATATGCAACATAGAAGATCCCTGATTCAAACAAAGACACTCAGCCATGTGGGTTAGGGGAACTACATGGAGAGAAATTAGTGCGGCTCCCCTTTTCTTTATTTGGTGCTTTATAAGCTATCACGGGGTCTTTTGTGTCCAATATGCCGCTGATATAACCAATAATGTAAGTCATGTGCTGCATAACCTAGTTTAGGTAGATCCAGCTACGAAAACAAATGGATTTTTCTGCGAGACCCGAAAAGGCACATTTGTCCGGCGTTTAGGCTGACAAAATTATATTTGATTAAGGATCTGAATAGCAATAGCCACGATCTTGGGATATCGAAAAATATGCCGTAGTACACGTTCAGGGACGAGAAGTCAAATCATGTGGTTGAGATGCTTTCCTTGAGGTAGGATGAGATCAATTTGACAGAGAGGGCCTTGGCCCCATTTTACATATTCATGATCTACTCTTTTTCTCTTCTTTTTATTAAACCTCTTTCTTTCATCGTGCATATCTGTTGTCAATTTTTTTGTTGGTCAACATTTCAGACCTTCGGCTGAAGAGACAAAGTCACACTATTCGACAAGGATGTGATCGTGAAATCACAGTCACGTGACAACATTCACCTAGCCACCAAGTGGTGCAATAAGCAACGTCAAGGAGACCAGACTGGCACAACATTGAGGTGGTGTGTGCAGGCCTGGGTGCGAAGGAGAAGATGGGTAACAAAAGGGATCGACAACAAGGAAAGTCACAATGTCGTATGGACAGTGGCTTCCAGACGATGCCTGGAGAAGGAAAGATAGTAGCCAACCACAATCAGTGGGTGGTACTCGACAAATGCATTAGTTAGGAAGAGGAGGTGGTGCAACTAGTAGTGGATCTTAGGGATTATGATAGAGGTTTGAAAAGATCGGATTTTTTAATGAAAGAAAAAGAGAGGAGACGACCAGGGAGGCCAAAATGATGCCTGGCGGGCGACCAAGATAAGAAGAGATGGTGGATTTTCGCAGGCGAAGGCTCTCTCTTTTGCTCTCTAGGGTTATCAATGCTCTGATATCATGTGGAAAATAAGACAGAGTCGAATGAGATAGTTTCTTATTGATAGACGACACACTCCCCTTCTATATATTGGAGAGGAGGCAAGTCCAAGGAAGCCAACTTAACCCTAATGAGCGAAGACAATTAGGCCCATATACATAATTAACCTATTATTTAGTTGTTTCTTTATTTGGATCAAAATTAGCTTTAAATTTGGACTAGAGCTATATATATAGATTAGAATCAGCCAATACTTTTGATTTGATTATTTAGTTGTTTAAATATATAACTTACATGAAATTATATATGTATATGTATGAGTCCGACCATAGTAGCCCGGGTGGTAAGAACCCGGTAAGTCCCAATGAAGGACCCGGGTTCGAACCTCACCGAAGGCACTTTGTGAACGGTAATTCACGCAATTTGGCACGGGAGGGGGATGATCGGACCACACCCTCTCAAGCCTCGAGAGTTTACCATGTCGGGCTCGCTCGGGGTGGGTTCTCTCGGTCACAAAAAAAAATGTATATATGTATGTATGAGTGCCTCGATACAACTGGGGCTAACTCCTCGACTGCGTCGAGGCTTACACCTTGTCGAGGAAAAAATTCCTCACACTTTCTAACCTTGATTATAATGTATGTAAGAGACAATGTTGGGTATTTATGATCAAATACCATTAGGAAGAAATATAAAAGTCGATTGCGGGTCTTTGCCATTTATGGTTTTTTTTGGTTGATATTTATATATTCATTGAGATAGATGGGGTGTAGATGAGAGAAAATTATACAAAATATAGAAACATACCTTGGATTAGTCTCATTTAAGCTCCAATTGTCCAAATCCCCCTTACTCCCCCGTTTTCTCCTCTTAAACAACAAAAACAAACTCTCACAACAAAAAATCCCCTTTCTTTAGGCATACAGGTAAATCTCGTCAAAATTTGGCGGCATTTAGCTAGATTTGGTGGCATTTGGCAATATACCCATGCGTATACAGAAAATTGTGATCCTATCGGTACGCTCATAGCGTATCGTATCCGTTGGAGTTGAAATCAAAGTTTTGAGCAAAACTTCACCAATTGCTATGAAAGTTCATTCCTTGGTGAAAATAACAAAAGAAAATTCATAAAAACAAACTTTTACACAAGGTTTTCAGAAACTGAACTGGTGAGGCTTCTGGTTCTCGGTTCAGTGGTTCAACCAGTGGTTGGGCGACGTCAGCATGACGTCATAAATTCTTTTGAAAATTATATACTATATGGAAAATCAAGGAAAGGTAAACATATCAAGGAGAACATAAGAAAACAACATAGGCACAACTATAATTCAATTAAACACTACATGGCATGTGCCACATTATTGTGTAAGAGCAAATGGGAATAAGAAAAAGTGAGAATAAACATAAAAATTGGATCTGGGGGTCAAAGTGTACACATGACCAAGAACCGACCGATTGGAGAAAACTGGATCGGTTTAACCGGTCAGTTGACCGGTTTGATGTCATTTTCGGCTTTCTGAGAGAATCGAACCGTGCCAGCCACTGGTTCTCGGTCCAACCGGTTCAACCTGGTTCAGGTCGGTTCTGACAACCATGCTTTTACATTAGTGGATGTGTGAGGTAACCATCATAAGAGCACCTGATTGTCCTCATGCATGTGCTGGTGTGGCTGGAAGTTCTTTCTTAGTTGACGAGTGCCACAGATAGGACACATGACATGGCTACAGCATGAGCAGATACGGGCTTTCATGCAGGCTGTATTAGACAGAAATTCCTCACATCCTGGCTCAGTGTGGATGCATTCTATACTTTCCGGTTTAATTACACATAATCAGTTAAGCAGTTTGAGCTCATGATTGGTCTGAGCATGAAATTATAGAAAACATTACAAATTTCCTTTAAATGGAAATTGCAGAATTTGATCTAGGGCATGTTTGTTATGCTGGATATAGCAGGATTCCCATGAATGCTGCATTTACTGAATACAGAATTAACAGCATCATGGTTTCTAGAAATTCAGTCAAATAAATTGTTATGTTTGGTGTTCTGGACAGAGTAAAGACCACGTTATGCCTGCGTTCTCCAGAACGCGGCAGCACTTCACTACTGAAGGCCGCCCTCACAGCACTGGAAGTTGGGGGTCCGACAAATGTTATCGTCTTGAAGACAGATCTGCAAGGAAATCAGTTTACAGGTCACCTGATAGCCATATCTCACCATGGTCAGACGATGGCCTGTAGCTGCTTGGTAGCGCTGGCGTGGCCGCGTGGGACAGTAGGAGGTCAAGACTCTAGAGGGGGGAGGGTGGTCGGCACAAATAGAATTAATGGACGAGTGGGTACCGAGACCAAAGGTCTCTCTGATTTTGGCTGTCAGCAGGTGCGGCGGACGGAAGGCTAGCGGGAGGCACGAACAGGATGACGACGTCGGCCCAATTTGAAAAGGAAAACGGAATACATCATTCTCTGTATGACCAAAAGTCCAGGAGTTTCCGTTTTTCTCCAATCCCAGTAACCAGACATAAATTATGTACAGCTGGATTCACAACTCCAATCCAATACACCCAGATCCAAGTAACCAAACGTGCCCCTAGTGAGACGTGGAGTACGTGAAATACAAGTTGAGGATAAAGAGAATCTATAGCGTGAGCTAGTTGGTGTTTCTTACTTTCTTCAGTTCGGATCATGGTTATCAGAACCGAACCGGACCGGCCGGTTGAACTGGGAACTGATCACCCTACCGGGTCGGTTCCCTCCCAAAACCGGAATGAAGTCGGACCGACATCAAACCGGTGAATTGACCGGTTGAACCGGTGAACCGGTCCGGTTTTAGCCCAACCGGTTGGTTCTCTCACTTGACAGTTAAATGTATTGTTGATGCTATTTTTTGTTAACTAATATTAAATACTATATTAATGTTGGTATATAAATGTCCATGAATAGAATAATATATGTTATTTTGTCTGTTTATCAAGTTATTGTGAGCAGTTATGCTATTATTCATGTTTCATAACTTTTGCAAGGATAATTTCTATGAGTATCAAAGACATTTATATATTTTGAAACTATTAATGATGTCATGCTGACGTCACCGGTTGAACCGGTCAGACCACTGGTTGAATCAGTGAACCGGGAACCAGAGGCCTCACTGGTTCGCTGACCAGTTCGAGTTTGACAACCTTGGTTCGGAGATATTTTGAATGACCATCCAGAACCAACTTCAGGACAAGCATGACACTGCTATCTTCCAGGCATCATGTGGCATGTCTGCAGCATAATATTTGGCTATATTCCTCTTCGTGTTTGCCTTGCATACAAACCGTCTGTTGCATATTTCTAGTGGGTATGTAAATATCTTTCCTTGGTGACTGCACATGTGACGCATCATATGATCTCTCCTTTGGTATCTAGAAGAACAACCATCAACTGGACAGTAAAATGGCCTCTGCACAAGTTAGATGCATATTTTTTTTGGAAATATAAATTCATGACAGGTTGAACTTGCAAATGTAATAGATAATAAGATATCTTACAGTACATAGCAGGAAAAGGGACACAGTTTGGGCAACACATTCAACACTTAGAACTGTAGTCATGGGCTTGTATTGATTATGAATATTATAAACACGTAATAAGGCTCGTAAATGAACAGCAGGACTACTTATGGAAGATGCTAAAAGACATTGTCCGGTCATTCCATGGCTGGAAAAAGGAACACATTATTTGGAGAGTATTTTAATGCTAACATCCATATGGTCTCACACGTGTATTTAAGAAACCTCAGAATGATAGATAATGAGTGCCAATGGAGCATGTATTTTAGCACTATGTACGTAAACATGAGAAGGACGTGATGGCATATGTATAAAATAAAGGCATGAAATTCTTAGCCCTGATATTCAAAAGAGCCACTCCTGAAGATCCTTCACCTTCAGCAGAAGTATAGGAAACATTGGAAAGAGAAGCACAGACCTCTATGAAGAGCATGACTGGTGTAGCGTAACTGATGTCCTCTTGATATATATTCTTAGGCGGTCACCCATCCCAATAATAATCCACTCAAGATGAAAATTTTATCATGCATTTTACAGTTTGGTACATGGGACACGATGACTTACGTTGTAGATTGGATCATTTCAAGTAAAGTTGGTTAGCATAATGACAATTAATAGAGTTTTTTCATGATCAATCAGCATAAAATGTCTGGATTGACAAACAGACTCAAGCACTGTGAAACAATTCCAAGCATTGATTATCTGATACTAAAAATGGATCTCCACACCACAGAATGGGGGATCTCAAGGCGAGCCTGAATCTATATAAGACAAGCAGCTGATCTTTGTTTTTGGGTTAATCACTGACCGGGTAAAATGCATCAGATGAAAGTAGTAACAAAATACAATATATATGCAAACCTCAACAGAGTTGCCTTATATGCTGCTTTAAATAGGCTGGTTTTCTGAAAATCATGCCAAATTCTTGACAAGTATATTGTATCTGCGTGCCCATGTCATTACTGATGTTAATGGCACCAGAATCATCATATTTACCCTGAACTCAATTGATATAGAAAAAGGATCCGGAATTCAAGATGTAACCCTAAAATAGGGTCATTGTCTGCTGAATACACACTCCGAAAGGCAGGCCAACAATTTTGAATATGTTGGCTTTGACAGGATATCTGACAATCGGTGTTTCTACTATAGGGGTGGGATGTTCTCCTATTCTAAAGGATAAAACCAGTTTAGTAAGAAGAAGGGCGTAAAAATATTTGACATCATGGCAGGATAGGACAGACTTTCTTAGATCTTCAGTTGGAGAACAGAGAATTCTTTTTTCCTTAGTAGTTGGTGGCGCTTGATACCAATTACCAAATAGAATTAAGAAATGTGAATTCTGTCAAGCATTGATTAGTAATAAACTGCAAATAATAAAGCTGAATTATATATTGATTAGTAATTTACTAAAGTAATTTTTTGTGGCATCTCTGTTATATTTGTAAAACTCGTACCTGGAACTCTTATAATATATTGATTTATAGCATACACCTCTATGTGTTACCCAAGTATATAATCACTTAGCTTAGCTCTAATATACACTTGTTACACAGGTTCAATTATCAGTAAAATGATTTTCCCATAAATAGATATAAAAAACTTACTTGGAAATAGACAATAGATTAGCTGCGCACCTAGAGGGGTAGTCCAGTACCATGTTCCAGCAGCTAAATCCTCCCCTAAGCAAGCAATGACATTGCTAGGTTGTGGTGTAACCCCTTCTTCAAGGGTGTCAGCATTCCCTAGTCCCCAATGGGCCAATAGGGCCCTTCGTTGTGCATGTTTTGTGTGTGTGTGTGTGTGTGTTTTTTTTGGGGGGGGGGGGCGTTGGCACATGAGGGCGCTTCATGTACGGAGGGGAGGTACTCCTATCTATAGGGAATGGGAAAGGATCCCCGTTAGAATCCCAAAGGATGTTGGAATCCGACCGGAGAGGGATGGCTGGTGTCTAGTTCCCCTGTAACAGGGCATCAAACGTGAACAACTATTTTACTTTTTTCTTCTTTTAGAAAAACTTGATGTTGGCCAAGTCCAGAACTTGTTAAGCTGTCCAACACCGTCGGTCCAAGCCCAGGCTGTTTGTGATTAAGCAGTCGGACACCAACCCTGCTGTCATCCAGCTAACTGAAATAATCAATTGGGACTAGTACTGTCTTGTTGCTTTAGTTTCTCCAAGACTTGTGACTTTTGAATATCTTCAACTTATATATGGCTGCAAGTAGCATTCCTTGAGCATCTCCCAACTATATGGCCTTTGGCAACATCTTTATTTGGCTTGTACCTGTCTTGTTTTAAGTATTTTTTGTAAGGAATTTATAGTTGTTATTTTGTTGAAAAATTAATTACGGTTTGAATGATATTAGCAAAAATAACTTATTTTTTTCTCTCCTGGAATAGGAGAGAAGTAGTGTGATTTATTTTTTATCAATAGTATGTTAATATTGGTCTTATTTTAAAGTTTTATTTGTAAGGAATGCAAAATTTCTTCAAAAAATTTATTACGGTTTGAAAGATGTTAGCAAAAATATGACATTCCTGATTTTCTCTTTGGACTCGATTTGATTATGCACCTGCGTGTTCATAATAACTTTTCTTCAGAATTCAAGTCCTCGTGATCTATTTTCTAGGATATGTAAGTTCAAGGTTACAAATTGCTTTTGGTAGTAAATTGAAGATGGAATTGTGTGTAGTATTAAGCATATTTTTCTTCCATAATTCTGTTAGATCTTTGTATGTAACTACTGTTTTCCTTTCTTTTCTTAGTTCCATGTTTAGTTTATGAGATAGGACGTAAGGGATAGATCAGGGTTCAAAATTGCACGAGGCATAGTGAGGTGATACCATCTTGGTGAAACAAAGGCGTAGGCCTCCAAATTGTACGAGTGCATATTGTGCGTGTGCGCACATGCACACATCATATTGCATACATAATATATGCTCTTTTAAAGATTAGCAACATCAACATTAAAGATGCATCACATTTCTTTCTTTCCTTGAGCCTCAGCTTGGGGAGGTAAGAAGAGAGGCTGACTTGCATTATCGAACAGCAAATGGGAAAGAAGACTTGTCGGCCTTGTAGGTGTCCTCATTAAGCTGTTGCAGCCCTTGTATGAGCAACATGGAAGGGTGTGCGGACTTTAGCGAGGTCACTGATTGCCTTTATTTTCCTTCTAGGGTTCTAGGTCGGTCATAGGTACATTGATTATGACAATCATGTCTAATTGTGGTCCTAAGGGTAAGAGGTTGGCATGGTTGAATTGAGGCTGGCTCCTCAACAATGCCTCACAACTTGGTGACGCCTCGAACAAACTGAGGTAAGTGCTTCTGCCATGCCTCATGGAGCTTACATTCTGGGATGCACCTAGAGCTTCCTCACCTCAAGGTGTATGCCTCTAGATGCGACCTTTCAAGGCATGGATGCCATGGGATTAGAAAGAAGGAAGGATATAATACATATTCAGTTTTATGCTGAGAAATGGGAAAGGATCAAATTCTGTCCCCTTATTCACAATAACAAGATCCTGCTCTCACTTATACAGATCCATCACAGAGCAACTCAAGGTGCTACTTATTAGATATCTCGTTTCTGTATCATCTTACATGTCTTGTTGTACATCCATGGTGTTTAAATACAGATAGATACAACCTAGGAAGCACGAACACTTCCCGCAGGCTGTCGTGTCCGTGTCCGACACATGTCCAACCCGGATACGCCTTGGACACGCAGCAGACACTCCTCTAGCATGTCCAAGTTTTATATTTTTTTATTTATTTGCAAGCTGGACACGGCGTGGACACATCTAGGACGCTTAATGGACACGGCCAGCCCAACCCACATAAGATCTAACTAAAAAGAAAAGAGAAAATAAGACCCAACCCCGTACACTCCTCAACCAAAGCCCAACTCATCAAAACCCTCATCCCTTCCCTCGAGAGGTGACCAACAAGCCTCACCCTCTAATTGTTGTTGTTCCCGTAGAGAATGTATGCAACCGCCTCTTGCAGCAGTTGCTGCAAGTAGAAGCTAGGTCCTGAAGTTGCCTGCAAGCAACCACCATAAAGAGATGGAGCTGCTAGAAGCAACCTTTGCATCAGCAGCCACTAGGAGTTAAAGCCACCATAAGCAACAGCCGTCTGCGACAGCCATAGCCATTTGCAGCAGGAGCTGCCAACACCTAGAGCAGCTATCAAAAGCATCTTCCTTCCCTTTGTAGGAACTCCTTCCCTCTTATTTCTCTTGATTTTCTTATCTATTTCCTTTTCTCTACTCTAATGTGTCCACTCCTCCACCCACCTCGTCTTACTTCTCTATCAAAACTTTTCCTTCCCTCCTTTTCCTCCTACCATGCAGGTATGTTTCACTTTTGTCTCTTCCTTCTACCCTCCATTCCTACATGCCTACTAAACGTGTCATCCTCTTGCTTCACCACCATCATCACCACCCATACATATCTCCCCTCTATCACTACTGCTTCCCCTCTTCCCTATACTCCACAACGCCATTAGTATTGTAACCGTTAAATCATTGTGTAATTGATTTCTAATGATTTTCTTGTATTCCGTCATTCTTGGATGTTATAATAATTTAATATATCATTTTGTATGCTAAAATTTATATCGATCAACATAGTAGGTTTGAATGCAAATGTGAATATAAAGAGGATATCATGGTGATCTTTTTTTCTGCTTGTTGTTAAGAATTATGGAGCTTGTTGTGTTCACAAATAAATAATGTACATATATATGTTTAACTGGATATATTTATGTAAATATATGTATATATATTGCCGTGTCCAATGCTATGTCCTTGTCCTATATTTTTGAAAATTGTCGTGTCCCGTATCCGTGTCCAAATTCATGTCTGTGTCTGTGCTTCTTAGGATACAACCATCTGCTTGTACACTGTGCATATTTTTACACAAGTTGCAAACTAACGCTGGATTTGGTCACAACTTTGCTAACTGTGCAAGTGAAGGCGGCGTGGATCCCTTTGTTGTTGCAACTGCAATTGCTACTTGGTTAGAAACACCTGGTTGCTCGTCTTCCTTGTAGGTGATAGGGGAACAAACTCCTTGGTTGCTCTGTCTTCCTTGCAGGTGATAGGGGAACAAACTCCCTAGTTGCTCTGTCTTCTGTTGCATGCCTTGTGTGATTGTGGCCGGTGTAACCCATAGTCTAATACCTCCCCACAACGTAGACCAGTAGTCGCAACTTGGTACGTATGAGCTCAAATCACTGGCGGGGCGGGGAAGAGCTTTCGTTATGACATCGGCCAATCGGTCTTTAGTGTGGATATATCGAACTTGCTAAACCCCTTTGGAGACATGTTATCAGAAAAAATCCGAAACTCAATTTCAATTTGCTTGGTACGTGTGTGGAATATTGGATTGGCAGTGAGGTATGTGGCACTGATATTATCACACCACAAGATAGGAGGATGCTTTGATGGATGACAAGGTTCACCAAGAAGAGCTTGAAGCCATAGAAGGTCAGCTGTGGTGTTTGCTAGAGCCCTATACTTGGATTTTGTAGAGGAGCGGGAGGAGAGACAATGTTTTGCTTCCGAGCAGACCAAGAGATGAGGTTGGTCCCCAAGTAAATCACGTAGCCTCCAAAGGATTTCCTATCATCGAGGCAGCCAAACCAGTCAACATCAAACAAGGAATGGAGGTTGAGAGATGGTGAAGAGGTGGTTGAGGGAGAGAATAATGGTGTGTTTAGATAACGAAGACTATGCTTAAGAAAAACCCAATGCTCTTTAGTTGGTTGGGATATATACTGACAAACTTTGTTGACAGGAAAAGAAAGGCAGCAGAACAAGTGCGTAAGAGTGGAGGGGTTATTGTCTGTAACAATGATGTCATCAACGTAGACTAAAACATATATGATGTCATTGTTGTGGTGATAGATGAATAATGAAGTGTCAGTTTTTTAGTCGTGGGAACAATAAGTGTGAACGACATGAATGAGTTATGAAAACCAAGCTCGTCGTGATTGTTTAAGACCGTAAATAGACTTATGAAGATAACAATCATGTTTTGACTGACTCATCAACGAACCCCAACTGTTGTGCCATATACACGTCTTCAGTAAGCTTGGCATGGAGAAAGGCATTATTCACATCAAATTGTCGAATAGGCCAATTGAGGGACACAATGAGAGATGGAACAACACGAATGGTGGTAGGCTTGACCACTGGACTAAAGGTTTCATTATAATCAAGACCTTCTTGTTGATGGAAGCCTTTAGCAACAAGATGGGTTTTACAACGGTAATGGGAGCCATCATCATTTTAATTATTTCAAAAGTCAATTTGCACATGACGACAATCATGTCGGGTGGGCGTGGGACCAAAATTCATGTACCTTGGTGATGAGAGCATTAAATTCCTCTGTCATGGCTTGACGCAAGAATGGTTGCTATGAGCAGCTGTGAAATTGTGTGGTTGTTCATGCTAATATGTGGTGGGAAGGGGTTTTTGGGATGCCTTTCGTTGTTTTGTGGGACGTAGGCCTATACGTTGTCTATAATCAATGGACTTAGGAGTTTTTTTTTTTTTTTCGTTGTCATTTCCGTATTATGTTTCTATATAGTACAATTAAAGAAAAGGAGACTCGTGTTGTATACTAGGAAGATTATTTTAAGGATTTCTTAAAAAAAAATGGACTTAGGAGGTCGAAGGTGGATCAAATCAGGCGGTGGTTGTTGAGCAAGTGGGTTCGAGGGTTAACTTGAAATACTTGGGAGTGGTGGATTGGGTGAGATTGTGGTGGGGGCGGTTGGAGATGGTGTTGGAGACGGCGAAAGGTGACAGATTGGATGGTGCAAGTTTTAGGGGAGATGCAATAGAGAACCATGGAGATGGGATGGGCATGGTGGATGGTGGGGTTGTAAAGGAAGTGGAATAGGGAAATTTATCTTCAACGAATTTCATGTGATGGGATACGTATATGCGACCAGTGGATGGAAATAGACAACGGTAAATAGGGATGGCAATCATGTTCATGTTGACCGATTTTTATTTTGGGTCATTTCGGCTTAGATCCTAAGCTTGCAAACGATATATTTTTTAGGTCAAAACCCTTAACCCTAACCTGACCTACAAATATTTTCAGGTCTATCGGGTTTGTCCCGTAAATCCAAATACAAAGAGAACAATTTTAAAATCCTATGATTTGTCTAGTCATTGATGATTATCAAGTGTAATCAACAAATTTCAATGTAAACAAGCTTACAATGTAATTTTAAAAACACATAAAACTTATTATAGTTTGTTTAAGAGTTTTATATACAATTCATAAACAATTAGCATAATAAATCATACAAACCAAGACAAAATTATGTAGAATTGCCAAAATAAACTTCATGAGTGATGGATCAGTAATTAAGTAAGCCATTAGGTGTCTTGAACTTTAATATTTGTATTTTTAGTTGAATATATAATTGTAAATTGTGTCAATCGTGTCAATTCGGGTCTAAAGTTTAAATCGGACTCGATACTAAATTAATTTTGGGTTTTTGAGGTTCAGGACAATGTCGGGCCAGGTGGGAAAAATCTTAGACCCTAGCCCGCTTAAGTTTGTATTTGGGTCGAGTTCATCAAGTCAGGTTTTGTTTTGCCAGCCTAACTGAAACCATGATATTGGGAAGGATATCCAAGAAACACACATGGAGTGGATCTAAGCTCAAATTTATGACAATTATAGGGTCGTGTAAGGGGGTAAACAACACGACCAAAAACCTGAGGAATGTGTAGTCCGGATGTGTACCATATAGTTGATGGTGGGGGAGGAATGGTGATGATGGGTAAAGGGAAAACGATTAGTGAGGTAGATCCCTATTTTAAATGCATATTGCTGAAACTTTTTTGGTACGTGGGATTGAGCAAGAAGTGCGAGACCAACATCGTCAACATGACGGATTTTGCGGTCGGCTACATCATTCTGTTCACAAGTATGTGGGAAAATAATGCAGTGTTGAATACCATTGGCTAAGAGGTGTGGTTGCAGAGCGTGGAATACCACCACCATCAATTGGATGTATATGAGTTTCTGTCCCAATTGCCGTTCAACAAGGGCATGAAAATTGATAAACACAACACACTCAGATTTTTGGGTGAGTGGGAACAACCATACAAACTTGAAAAATTCATGTACTATAATAAGAAAATAACGATGACCCTGAGAGGAAACAATGATGGATGATGGCACCCATAGATCAAGATGAAGAAGTGCTAAATGTTTATTGCCGTGAGAGCTAGTTGAAGGCAAACGTTGACATGCAATTTTTCCTACATGCACAATGAACGTGGTAGGAAGTGGATGAGGGAGCTGCAAGGAGTTTATGAGCAGCAAAGAGATGACTGACGAGCTGGAGGTTGGGGGTGGCTGAGACGACAATGACAACACTCCATAGAAGCACATTTAGAGAGGTGTGCATTGGGACGGCTACTACGATCAAGACAATAGAGACTATCTTTACAATGCTTACAAATCCCTACTCGACCTGTTCTGTCTCTAATGGGCAAGCGATTGAGACCAAAGTACGGATCTACTTGCTGGAGATGATGCTTATCCGATGTAGCATGGTGTGTGGCTGCGGTGTTTGGGAATCACACTTTGTACAGAAATGGAGCAGCGACGGTGGAGCTGGGGAACGCTGTTGACCGGGCAGTTGGAAGAAGTGGAGTAGGTAGCTGTGTGGTGGGTTGTGCCGTCGGACAACCTTGATGCTAGTAACAACAGTGGTAGGGGCTGTGTTAAAAAATGCCACAGACGGGACAAGGATCTCGGCAACTGCGACTACGGCCGCAACCTCTGGCTGCAACACAGTTGGTTGGTCGCTGTGGTGCAACTATAAGATTTGCCTGTCGGAGAAGGGAGTGGTTGGCGAGGTGGCGGCGAATTTCATGGCTAACAAACAGACTAGTTAGCTCAAGATGGTTGATGGGGGCCGCATGTGCAGAGAGGGTGGCCACCATTTTGTGGAAATCGCTGCTGAGATTATTGAACAGAATCACATTGAAGGTAGTGAGTGCAAGTGGCTGACCAACAGTGGCAAGTTGGTCCGCAAGGTGCTTAGCCTTTCGAAGGTAGGTTGCGACGGGCTGCCCTCCTGCTTCGATGTTTGCAATTGATTATTGACTTGCGCGATGCGTGCATGAGATGACAATCCATAGGCTTGCTCCAGTGCAAACCAAACGCCATAGGAGGTACTGAGACCAACGACTTTGGTGAGCAACTTAAGTTAGAGGCAAGAATCCAACTAAGCAGGAGTTTGTCTTTGCGTTCCCCGAGGAATAGGCAGGATTGGGGTTTTGATCAATAGTGGCGTCACTGGGCGAAGAGGTCGTAGAGGGAAGGAAGCATGGAACTAAACTTCGGCGAAGTTTCGTCGAAACTTCGAACTTCGATCATGGGCGAAGTCGAATCCCCAATACTCCGGTCTCGTCCAAACTTCGGGGCAAATTTTTCGAAGTTTGTCGAAGTTGAATTTTTTGTATGTATTTTCGTCCCAACTTCTCCGAAGTTGTCGAAGTTTCCTCGAAGTTGGCGAAGTTGGGGTGAAGTTGAAACGACCCAGAACAATAATCCTAACTAGTGCCCTAACAGATGTATAAGGCATAAGTGTCACCTCCAACCCTCTTCATAACTTCTAATATCAACTCCTATGTTTGTTGTTGCCACTCTTTCCTAGAGAGGGTCTTGTAACTAGTATTTCGTCGTATATTATAGATAATACACATGTTCAACAATTGAATTGTATTTGTATGTGTATTGCATGTTTGACCATTGCAAGCAACACATTGTATTATCAACCTACATAGGGCTAGAGAGTCACGAATCGTGCTTTTGTGTTAACAATTATAAGATAGGAGTATAACATAATTAGAAGTTTTCAATCGAAGTTTCCTTCAAATTCACATCGTTTTCTTCAAAAACCGGCATCGAAGTTTGTCGAAATTTGCGTCTAAACTTCCTCGAAACTTCCTCGAAGTTTCCACAAACTTCCACTTCCACACTTGGTGAAGTTGACACGAAGTCGAAGTCCTGCACCATGGAAGGAAGATTGGGGAGCAGAGATTTGTGCTGTCGACAAATCTGAAGAGATTATAGCCGCAAAGGGAGGGAACTGTCTTCCAAAGAAAATAGTTGTGGAGAGCTTGATGGACATAATGGTGGACTTGCTGGAGAGTGGGAAGTGAGGGAATGGACGTAGCAGCCGCAGGGGAGTGGAGATGGCAGCGCTACTGGCCATACTGGCTCCTGATACCATATTAGATGAATGGTTTCTGTATTATCTCATATATCTTGCTGCTGCACATCCATTACGTTTATATACAGAACAATACAACCATCTGCTTGTACATGAAGAGATCTAGAGGGGGGGGTGAATAGATTCTTATAAAAATTTAAAACAATGATATAATAAAAAAATGCAAGCAACCAAATGAAGACGGGATTTAGAGTGGTTCCGTCTAAGACGTCAGTCTACTGCCTAGTTGTTTTCGACTAGGATTTTGCAACAAATTTTATTACTTATCTGTTAGGACAAATTACAAAAGTACTTGTTGCAACTAATCACTCTTCTTTAACGGTCATGGAAGAGCACTAAGTAAACCTCTTCTTTGACGAACGATGGAAGAGCACCAATCTCCTCATTTTTAACGGATGATGGAAGAGCACCGCAACAATATATCTTCTTTAACGGACGACGGAAGAGCACCAATCTCCTCTTCTTTAATAGACGATGGAAGAGCACCGCAACGTTCCCTCTTCTTTAACAGACGACGGAAGAGCACCAAGTTGAGAAAACTCCTCGCAGGTTCCTGGACAGCCTTCACTTCAAGAAGTGGCCTAAGATTAATACAATAAATAAGAAATAGAATGGAGAAAGAAAGAAACAAAATAAACTCACAAGATATACAATTCTTCTCTTATGGACAAGTGATGACGATCCACTCCAAAATGGTTTATGCAAAGTAGTTTTTGGTGGAGAGGATTATGGCTGAACTAAGGGCTTAGGTTTATAATGATAGAAACTTGAAGTACTGGACCTAAGCTCTCTGAGAAAGATGGCAAGTATGCTCTAGTATGTATCAAATGTTGTTGCAAATGTAATGTTCAAAGTTGTGTACAAAGTTCATGTTTAGGTGCCCTAAGACCACTCATATTTATAGGAATTGTTTACAAGTGGTTAGGGTACCTATGAGTAGTCTCTAGAATGATCTTAGTGGTCAATTAGCCGTTTGGTCGAAATTTATTGGGTTGCAACGACTAATTTGATTGTTGATCAAAAGAGATTCCAGAACATTTCTCGGTCCACAAATTCTCGACCGGATTGAATCTCGGTCGACAATATTGTCGACCGGATAAAGTTCTTGGGTCAAATTGCACTAACGGCTATGTGTCAGTCCATCTGCTCAGTCTAACGGCTCTATTTCGGTCGAACTTTTCTTCGACCGAATTCTCGGTCGACAATACATTGTAAAAGAGATTTGCAATGTATGTGAGGTCCTATTCATGACTTATATGAAACCTATCAACATTAATGTGAGTCTAGGATAAGGTTTTGGTAGGTTTTGGAGGATCATCACCTGTCCTTACATCATGTCTATCAAGTTGTACAAACAAATATATAAAGACATAGTACATCTTGATTTGCAAGTGTCTAAAAATATAATTGCAGGGTCTTTGTAATTGGATCTTGACTTAATTCCTTGATCATCTGAAACAGTTAATACACATGTTAGTAATACAATTATGGAAATATTTGCATCATCGAAATATGAGTGCGTGGCATATCTAAAAAGTCAACAGTACACTATGTAGATATTTACTCGAGCAACAAGCCTTACGCTGGACTCGGTCACGGCTTTGCCAGCTGTGCAAGTGAAGGCAGCGTGAATCCATTTGTTGCGGCAAATGCCATTGCTGCTTAGTCAGAGACATCTGGTTGCTCCGTTTTCCTTGCAGGTGACGATGGAACAGACTCCCTGGTTGCTCGGTCTTGTGTTGCATGCCTTGTGTGATGTGGCCGGTGTAACCCATTGTCTAATATACTAAGATACTGGTTCTTTAAATCTTACATTGTCACCAGCTCCGTCTCTATCTCCATTGCTGTTTGTGGAAGCTGATGATCAGATGCTTTCTCCTTTTTTCTGAGTTTGAAAACCACATAAACTCGTTTTCTGTCCGTGGAAAGTAAGATAGCAGGCAATAAGACGATCTATTAGACAAAATCATTCTGTTGATATGGGAGAAGGGGACACTTGGAACTTGGGCTTCATCCCTGACGGGCCAGACATACTTAGGCTTGTATACAAAATAAAGTCAATAACTACTAACTCTCAACACTGCCATATGGTACTGTCGGGGCTACTTGTTTTTTTTATCATAGTACGTTTTCCCTTTCACTTCTGTTTAATCTCGTGGGTCGTGTTTATGTTCTACTCGGGGTTTCCTTTCTTTTTCTGAATTCCATGTTTGCTGCTCTTTTATGCGAAGCAGTTACTTCCTCGCTGCCATGCTGGCATTGAGTTTTATGTTAGATTAGATTGATGGCTGCTTGCCATGTGCGTCTAAATGTAGGCAGGTGCAAAATGATCCAAAAAACCAATCCATCATTGTTGTACTGGCTTCGAGGTTTAAATTAGGGCTAGCTTGGTTGGGTTGAAAACAAATGGGTGAAGTTGCAGCTGAGTGTGTTTGTGTATTTTAAGAGTTTAGTTTCATGCAGTTTCAGTCCATAGTTTGAAACCAAACTCCAAATATGGTTTCTGGATATGCACAAAACTGATGAAAAGAACTACTTTCCTCCGATAAAACTGGGAACTGATAGGTTTGTACAGTCTGTACATAAGTACTTTAAACTTATGCTCAATTTCCGTCCGACAAGAAAAGGTTGCTATGACCAAGTGGTGACTGTTGAGTCATATTTACAAACTATGGGGGGTCGTCAAACAGAAACAAACAAAACAACCACTTCCATTTACCTTAAACATCAAATGCAATCCAGTTTCGAACCACTCCTTCCAGTTTCTTGGCGTGGGTTAAATTTACATCCTAACAGACCTCAGATTAAACTGATGCTGCTTATAATGTTTGAATTGTCATATTCTCGTTATTCATTTAAGACTGATAGCTGTTTTATTTGTCCAACAGAAAATGTTGCTGCCATGTGGTCTTCCTCCAGAGAAAGAAGACGATTGATATCTGCTAAGCATACTGTATCTGCTTTTGATGCCTTGATGTTTCAAACTGAATCGGAAATCATGGCACCGTGTTGGTTACTTGATGCATTTTCGTAGATCTGTAGTTGCAATATTGGGTTTTGGAAGCAATATTTAAACTTTGTATTACAAAGACATTTATATATCTGGCCTCACTGAAAAACACTAGGAATATAATTAAATGGCTAACATATCATTTAGCAGGCATAACATGATACTTTACTGCTGAATGACTATCGTGCTTTCACCATTTAAGAAAGGCTTTTTTGTTGGGTTTGCGTATCTTGTAGATTTATAGCAATGTTGTCCTTGCTGTTTTGTGCTGTGCCACCTGCTACTTAGATTTGCTGTGATATCGCTGTCTTTTCAGCGCTTACTATTTGGATTTTTCTTTCTTTTCTATGAATAAACTAGTTCACATCGTAATTAAGGGCTTTATTTTAGGTTAGATCAGAATATGTTGCCAGTATCCGTCTGAAGTGCTGTACATTATTGTTAATGATTCTTACTGCAATTATCCTAGTTATATCCTAGAGTATATTTTCTGGGAAAACACTTGCTTTAGTATTAAGTTTAGGCCATTACTGTTGCAGGTTTGGTTCGTAGCAGCTGATGCTGTGGGATTGGATTTCTATTTGGTCAAAAGTTTGTCATCCTATAATTGTTTTAACAAAAGGGCGTGGGATTATTGATCCTATGGGAAATGACATTCAGGAGTGTGGGGATAAAACAGATTTGGATGGTACCATGGATTTAGGAATCACAACCTCATCACCATTTTCTCTGCGACCCGCAGGTTCAGCAACTAAAATTCAGGCCACTTCCTGTTTTTTCTCTAACCGCAGCACCGTTAGACAAGAAAATCACTACAACTCTCTCCTTTTTGTTTTCTTAATTGCTTCAAATTAACACTTCCTCTCCCCTAATCATGCTGGATCGCAATGAACATAGGAAAGGAGCTTATTTTCTTTCATTCGTCGTTTCCACTCTATTCCCACAGTTTTGCGATCAGCTTCCCGTCCTCGCAGCCGGTTACGATACTTGTCCCACCTTTGAATTATTTGGCCTCCCTAAAAATTCGTTTAGCAGCAGTCTACTAGAGCTAGCTATCTCATCTAGTGGCTTTCAGTGTCGTGACTCTATCATCTTGCTCCTCTAGTAATTAGCTTCTGTGGGCTTTCAGTGTCGTGACTCTATCATCTTGCTCCTTTAGTAATTAGCTTCTGTGGGCTTTCTTCCTTATTTGCTGGGGCACTTTGATGGCTGGTAACCAAATGCGGAACAATTTCAGATGGAAGCCCACCCTTCTAGCAGGGAATGGTAAAATCTTTTATTTGAATAAACCATAACTATAGCCGACAGAGCAAGCAGCTTATGAATGTAGGCTATCTGGAATTGGTTTACTGGACGACTATAGTGGTAATTTGTCGTGCAGGTCTATAAGGTCTCCCTAGATGAGGGATGCTTAATGGAGTTGATATTTTAGATACCCCAATTTAGTAGTAATTGTTCGAATACCTAGCATTTAATAGGAAAGACACGATGGAACTGGAATAGACATAGACAACATATGCATACACACAGTACATGCGTGCACACAATTTAGGGTTGTAAATGGATATGGGCATGTCCGCATACCCTCAAACCCATACCCTCTAAACTCATCATGGTTATACATTTTTATAACAATGTAACCCCTTACCTTTATATCTGCGTACTTGCCTCTTATAGGGTAAGATTATGGTTATGCATATACCCATACCCTATATACCCATATACCCATTTAATTATAATGGTGCGTATTGTAGGACTCACATCTAGTAAATATAAGTACCTTGCAATAGTATACATTTATATTAGAATGTAATATTTCATACTATATCACTCACATCTAGCAAATATAAGTATCTTTTAATAGTAAAATAAACAAATCAATTAATGCACCCTCATAGGCAGACAAGCAAATTTCATAAAATTGAGAAGATCATAGTGTCATTCTCTCATAATGTTCTTCTCTCCTTTATGCCTTGCATGCTATTTCTTCATAACCTACCCATTTAAGTGTGGTAGTTTGTCGAATCATGAGTTTGTGGTGTATTATTATAGCAAGTTTATCCATAACCTTATACCAATTACCCATCCATATACCCATGGGTTATGTAGATATGTGTATGATGTGGGTACACATTAAAAAAAAAGACTGTATACCCATACTCATAACCGCTTAAGTAAATAGCTACAGTTATGGATATGACCATATCCGCACCATACCCTACTCATTTACAGCCCTAGCACACATACACACACAAGCACACTTACACACGTTTACACGCGCATACACATGCTGATGCGCACACATGCCAGCATGCCTGCACACATATACACATCATAAAATGTTCGCTTGTTTAATAGTACTGTTGAATGTAACCTAAATGTAAACACTGTAGGAATCCACACAGAGAGAGTGACATGTGCAACAGAAGCGATTACAATTATTTTTATGATCTCTCCGTGTATCCATATGTTGATCTCGTCAAGAATGATTTAACAAGAAAGAATGTTTGTGAGATATACTTTCATTGCGGAGTAGATTCCTCAACAATGATCACAGTAGAAAAGGAGGAAGGTGTCCAAGACGATCTCCTAACATAGCTAGCAAAGCGTCAACATCTTTATATCGTCCACACAGATGATTAAGAACTTCTTGGTGCGCTCCAAGAGCTGGTGTAGAAGTAGAAGCTTTTTCTTTAGTAATGTGCTAACGTTGCACATCCTCTTCTTCCCCTTCTTTCCTTATGAGTAATGATGGTTGGTCAAAAGCCTCTCCAAAAATGTCTCCTTTTGTCACACAAACGTTAATACACAAGTGTTTCAACAATTGTCATACAATTGTCCCAATCATGCCTCTATATATAAGAAAGACTGAAAAACATGATTTCTAATAAATCATGGGAAACAAATAGACAACAATCCTTTTTAATAGTTTTCCTGGGGACAATCCAGTCGAGCCATTGGTCAGTCCAATCAGACGATTGGAACTCGTCTAGTCAGGCCATTCCATCAATAATTTTATTGATTACCTAAACCTTTCAACAACCAATCAATAATATGTCCATGCTTATGCCCTTCTTCCACATGCATCTTATGTGTGCGACCCTATAGGTTGCAAATTATGTTGGCAATGATATTCATAATCATATCATGACTTCACAAATAATCATTGGCATCTAACATGACTTCATTGCGACCCAAGTAATTGGAAAAGTTGGAGAATAATTCAATATATTGTGACTAGTGTTACAATGATCATATAACCCCTTTGTCTCCAATAATCGTATTGAATACAAGGCGTATAAACATCATCCTCATTAAGTTTAATTTTTGTTTCTTGATATGTAGTAGACTATTTGAGGTACATATGAGCTCAACATCACATGTTTACTCACATGAGTATGACCATGCATTTATAGTCTCATTCATCAAGTGGACAAGTTTATCACTCCAATAGGAGATACAAGTTCCGTCTATATCACTTAATAATCCACGTGTCACAGTGCACCCAAGCACTATATGTATGTCAAATCTTATTCAAGGTCACATTGGGCAAAGTTAAAGTATATCAAATAACATGTGATCACTGTAGTAACTTGAGGTCCTAGGACCACAATCACCACTATCACATAGAGATACAATTATGACTGCCATTCATGGCTTCCACGTATCATATGTCCAGTACAACTTATTATCTAACAAGTATCAATGTATTTGAGTTACTATCTAATATCATGACTAAGGAGATATAGTTACCACTCAACATACATACTAGTCTTATGTATTATTGTTATCCTAAAATATCTACAATAAAAACTCACTAGGGACATAAAAAGAATGTGTATTCATAAGAGTACACTTGATCTCAAGTTTAGGTCTTCAACCCAAACCACAAGTTATCGAGTCAAGACATTATTAGAACATTACTATTTTTATTCATTATCTCAATATTGAAGAAGACATCATAATTAGAATTGTCTTTATTATTTAGCAAATTAATTATAAAGTCTGCCATTACTACCATCATATGGATGGCTCTTAGGGCATACTACTAATGGTCTCCCACTTGCACTATATCCAATCACTCAGCAACCTAAGTCCAAATGATCTAATTGTCTGCTTTTTGGATATGCCACACTCATATTTCGATAATACAAATATTTTTCAAATTATATTACTAACATGTGTATTAAGTACTTCAGGTGATCAAGGAACTAAGTTAAGATGCAAATATAAAGACCACACAATTCTATATGCTTGGATTCTTGCAGGCCAAGTCGTATAATGAATATAATTGTACAAATGTGCTTTCATACAACTTGATAGATATGATGTAAGGACAAGTGATGATCTTCCAATACCTACCTAAAACCCTATCCCATATTCATTTGAAGCCTTTAGGGTTGTTAGGTTTCATTAGAAATTTCATTAGATAGGAGTTCCTTTTGCATATTCATTTACTGAGTCTATTTTGGTCAAACTCTTTGTCGTCTAAAAGCCTTTCAGTCTAAGTCTTTGTCAACCAGGGAACAACCATTGCATAATTTGAGCCATGCGTCATTCTAGGTCAAAGACATCGGTCAAAGAAAAGTTCGACTGAGATAGAGCCGTTGTGCTTAGTTGGACCAAGGAGATAGACTGCCACATAGACGTTGAAGTTAGTTGACCCCATGACACTTCTTGGTCAAAGAGTTTGTCGATTGAGACCCTTCTAGTTGACGTTTTTCTCAATTGAGAATGGTTCCAAAATATTAATTTATTAAAGATCAAATTAGCCGTTGCAACTTAATCAATTTTGTCCTAATGGCTAATTGACCACTAAGAATACTCTAAACACTCCCCACATGTACCCTAACCACTTGTAAACATTTCCTATAAATATGAGTGGTCTTAGGACACCTAGACATCAACTTTGAATACAACTTTGCACAACAATTGACATACTCTTGAGCTTACATACTACTTGCAATCTTACTCAGAGTTCTTAGGTTCTACACTTCAAGTTGTTATCATTCTACCCTAATCCTTAGCTCAGTTGTAGCATCTTCTCCACCAAATATAACCTTGTCTAAACCATTTTTGGACTGGATCATCATCACTTGTTGATGAGTGCTCATATTGTACATCTTCTAAAGATTGTTCTAACTTCCTTTCTCCAATCTCATTTTATATTTCTTTATTGCTCTTAGACTACTTCTTGGAGTGAAGGTTGTCCAAGAGCTTGTGAGAAGAAGGAGACTTCTCAAGCGATGCTCTTCTATGACCTTTAAAGAAGAGGTGAGATCGATGCTCTTCCGTGCCCATCAAATTAGAGGTGAGAGGGTGACCTTCCAGTGGCCCTCAAAGAAGGTGGTAGTTCTACTTGAGCTGAAAAGGAGGGTTTGTATTGAACCACAAGAGAGATCGGTAAATTTTAATTATGTATTGGTATATAAAGGGAATAAAATATAAGGTTCAGAAATCCTAGTTGAAAACAACTAGGTAATAGATTAGCATTATTTGACCGAACCACTCTAAATCTGTGTCTCTTGTGGTTGCCTCTTTTGCTTTATATTTCTGTTGCACTTTAAGCAAAGTATATTTTGTTTGGTTACAATTATTATAAATCTCTATTCACCCCCTCTAGATCTATTACTAACATGAACATCATGCTTGTGATGTGAAAGTGTTTCAGTTAGGGCATCAACACCATTACTTTCAATTGCTACTTTATAAATCTTCACATCCCCTTATTGTACAATCTCTCGTATGATATGTTAGCATTTTAGTATATGCTTAGAACACTGATGTAATCTAGACTAATTATCTTGTGCAATAACTCCATTATTATCACGATATAGCTCTATTACATCATCAATGGATGGGAGTACTCCTAATTCACCAATAAACTTCTTGATCCATACAACCTCCTTGCCGTAGTAGCTAGAGGCAATAATGTCCTCAACCTATGTTGTAGAATTAACCAATATCTCTTGCTTCGAACTTTTTCAGCTCAAAACTCTGTCATTTGGGCAAAATACAAAATCAGATTGTGATTATGAATTGTCCTTGTTGGTTTGAAAGCTTGCTTCAGTGTAGCCTCTTACAACCAATTCTTCCTCACCATCATAAATAAAGAATTGATCCTTAATTCTTTTCAAGTACTTAAGGATGTTCTTTAGAGCAGTCTACTGACCTTCACTGAGATTTTACTGGAAGCGACTCATAATGCTGAAAGTATATGAGATGTCCATACATATACATAACCTTACATACATGATATATTCAATTGTAGATGCACATGGAATATTAACCATGCATGCCCTATCTTTAGAAGATTTGGGATATTAAGATCTAGTGAGACTTTTTCTATGAGACATGAGTAAGTTTTCTCTCTTAGACTCTTGCATATTGAACCTTTTTAGCACTTTTTCAATGTATGCACATTGATTTAGACCAAGAAGACTTATATATATATTATTTCCTAGAGTATAGGTTGCTTCTCCTAATCCTCCATGGTGAAGATATTTACCAACTATATTTTAACTGATTGTAGAGCGGGGATGTCATTCCTCATCAATAATATGTCATCTACTACAATATAAAATACAATTATCCTCCCATTATCCTTTTTGTAAACACAAGGTTCATATTCATTTTGAATAAAGCCAAACTATTTTATTGTGTCATAAAATGAAGATTCTAGCTCTGTGATGCTTGCTTCAATCCATAGATTGACATTTGTAGTTGACAGACCTTTCCATATTCATTTGGAGTGATAAAACCTTTAGGTTGTGTCATGTACACATCCTCAAGGAGATTCCCATTAAGGAACACAATTTCAACATTCATTTACCAAATTTGATAGTCATGTAAGCTGCATTGGTAAACATGAATTTGTTTGAGATATTTTTCTACCAATCAACCTTTATAGGTTTGTACATTACCATCCATGTTGGTCTTATTCTTGAAGAAACACATGCACCCCATGAGTTTTACCCCTTCAGGTGATCCACCAATGTCCATACTTTGTTGGCATATGCCATCTTATATCTCATAGCTTCAAGCCATTTCTCAGATGCTGGTCCCTAAATAGCCTCACTATAGGTTGTTGGTTCATCATTGTCAATGACCAACACATCATCTTGTCGAGTAATGAGAAATCCATATCTCTATGACTCAAGACATGCATTACTAGACCTTCAAGGTTCTTGTGTTGCAATAAGAACTTGAGACTTCACAATAATTTGTGGATCATTTTGTTCCTTATTGACCTCTGTAGGTTCAATGCTATTGTGTTCAAATTGAACTTCTTCAAGTTCTATTTTCCTCCCACTGGTTCCTCTAGAAATAATTTTTTCTTTGAGGAATACAATAGTTCTGGCAAAAAGAACTTTGTTTTCATATGGAATATAGAAGTAATATCCATTGATTTCCTTAGGATGTTCAACAAATGACATATGTCAGATTTTAGTCCAAGTTTTGGAAAAAACAATTTCTTGACATAAGCTTCACAACCTCAAATCTCCATGAAAGACACATTGGGACGTTTCTAGTTCATATCTCATATGATTTCTTGTGAACCTCTATAGAGGTACACAATTAAGTATAAATACTATGGTTTCTAGAGCATATCCCCTGAAGCAAGTTGGAAGAACATTAGAAGTAGTCATAGATTGTACCATTGTCCAATATGGTGTGATTCATTCTTTCTAATACACCTTAATGTGTGGTGTTCCAAGTGAACTCGATTGTGATGCAATACCACAATCCCTTACAAGGGGCATAAACTCTTGACTTAAGTATTCACACCCCAATTCGATTGAAGTGATTTAGTTATTTTGTCAAGTTGATATTGTACTTCATTCTTATGTTCCTTGAACTTTTCAATGGATATCAACTTGTGTTTAATTAGGTACACATAGCCAAATCTACTGAGGTCATCAGTAAATGTGATGAAATATTGATACCCACATCTAATATGTTCTAAAAGGTCCACATACAATTAGTGTGTAAGTGTCTAATTAAGTCACTTACCCTTTCATTAATTACAGTAAAGAGTGCTTTTCTCATATTGCCTAATAAACACCATTCACATGTCCCAATCGATTTAAATTCAAATGAGTATAGATAACCATTTTGTAGAGTTTAGAAACACATTTATCATTTATGTGACCTAGACAACATTAACAAAGGTAATTTTTGTTTGAGTCGTTAAATTTAATCTCTTTGTATTTATGTTATATATGTGTTTTGTGGTTTAATAAATATTGACCATAAGATATTGGGGAAATTCCATAGAATATATCATCTATTGAAATAAAAATCTAATAATTCTTATCAGAAGTTCAAAACCATTGTTCAAACAAGATACATAGATAATGTTTCTTTCTAAGGTAGGTACATAATAGCAATTCTCTGACTATATTACTAACCCAATGGGCAGAGATAAATGGTACATACCTACAACAGTTACAATAGCTCTTGCTCCATTTGCAACATATAGTTCCACCTCTCCTTTCTTCAAGGGTCTACTTCTTTTGAGATCCTATAAATTTGAGCGTATGTGAGATCTACATATGGTGTCTAATACCCATGCCGATAAAGTAGATAAGTTTATCTTAGAACATATATACCAGAATTGGAGGTCTCTATCCCCTACTTATTGTTCTTCAGCTCCTCTAGGTAGAGAGGACATTTTTTTTCCAGTGTCTGTCTGGTAACAATGATGAGCAAGTCCTCCCTTAACCACTCCTATTTTTTCCTTAACTACAAAAGACTTTTGGTCAACCTTAAAACCTTTCTTGGCTTTACCTTTGTGCTTGGATTTTCCTTTTCCTTTGTTGATCGTCGTTGTCCTTGGAGTTTCCTTTTCCTTTTCTGAAGATCAACAAAAAATTGGATTTGCTCTTAGCTGTTCTTAACGTGCCAAGTAGCTCTGTCAATGTCTTCAAGAAATTATTCATGTTCTAGTTCATGAATGAGTGTTTATATGAATCTAGAAATGATTACAAAATCACATTTGTGGCCAACACTTGACCTAAAGGAAATCTCAGTCTATCCAGAATTTCCGCATGCCCAATTAAACATGAGTACATGGGTTCCAACTAGATCACCTTCCTCCATGTTGCACTTAAATAATGCCTTAGATACATCATACTTCTCTTGCCTTTCTTGTTCTTGGAAAATGTTCCTGAGATATCTTATCACCTCAATAACATCCATATTCTCATGTTGGTTCTGAAGCTCATGATTCATGGAGCATAACATGAGGCACTTGATGCCCATGTCATCCTTGAAATGCTTGTTATAAGCATCCCTTTCTATACTAGGTTCATTCAAAACTGATTCATTTGGTACTCATGCATCTAGGACATACAACTTATGCTCATGTGTGAGAAAAATTCTTAGTATCCTGAACCAGTCGTTGGAGTTATCCCCATTCAATTTTTCTTTCTCAAGGACCGATCATAGTGAAAAAAGAGTTATTTTTTGTGTTTGCATTTGATCTATGAAAAGCATTTGAAAAGTAAATATTTGCTTTGTAAAGGTTTTATCTATAAAAATCTAGAATTTAAATGAATAATATTCCCATTATTTTTTTCTTCAAATTAATAGCTCTCACTATGAATTTATAAGATTTGCATCATACAATCTTCTAGTAAAACAAGATCTATATTTTACCAAATCATGAGTCAACTTTGGTTGATCGCCTATACCTTGACTATTTAGGTAGGTAATTTTCCAATTGCATCTAATGCAACTTTTGTACATAGATGTATAACCTTTTTTTAAAACCGTCTATCTACTTCTAGGTGCTTAATCCTATTAAGGTAACCTAGTTAAGTCCAAACCAAAGGCCAATGCAATAGAATATGCACCTTGCTTTGGCAGACCCATATATATATATTGCTACACTTCCATGAGATAGATAGTGTACTACGCTTTGGCGTGCCCACAGATTGTCAATCAAGCTTTTCATATGTATTACACATTGGAAAACATCTTAGACTTACTATTCTATTTGAGGGGTCATATTTATGTGTGTGTATATATCCGTACAACACATATTTATTATATATATCATATACACATTATATCAACAATCAACAATCACATTTCAAAGTCATACAACATATATTATGGCCATACTAATATAATTATTTGGAGCACAAATGATTAGTTTCCACCTAAGGTCTATAGTATCATAGGCATCTTCAGACCACACACTTGCATTTGTGTTCCACATTGAATAACCAATCCATGGATGCTCCTTGGTCTTTATAATTGCCCCATCACACAAAATCCTCCATCTTATCTCTGTTACTTGATATGTAGAAACCTTGAGTTACATTCATGGGGAATAAGAACGAATAGAAACCATTACATATGGATTAAAGAGGACAAGGCTCGACATACAAACTGAACACTTGTCAAAAAAAAGGCTTCTATAAACATCCATATCATGCAAACACAAAAAGGGGGATTCTTTATCCATAACCATACACACATCCACCAAACAAATCATTTTAGATGGAGACATGTATGGTTTATGATATATCATGTTATATATATGTTAAAGATTGCATATTTTCCATGGGACTTTCCCCATTAAATATGTTTGACATCTAGACAAAGGTATATAGGTTTTTACTTTCTTCACTAGGAAAAATCACATTTTTTGTGGTTGTCATATCAAAACCCACATTTCAATGCATGTGAAATTTATAGGATATGCATTAGCAATTAATCTTTCACATCACATGTAACATGATGGTTTATAAAATGTGATCATATAGACTATAAATCTTGATATATCATAGAAGTTGCTCTGATACCACTTCAGGAACTTGAGAGGGAGTGACAAAAGAAATAGAAGTAATAAATAATATCTTTTTGTCTCTTCACATATCCATACATTGATCTCATCAAAAAGGATATAATAGGAAGGAAGGTATATGAGATACAACTTTGTTTTGGAGTAGATCTGGTGATAATTCTCATAAGAATAAAGAATGAAGGTGTAAGAGACAATCTCCCAATATAGCCAACATCACATCCATGTCTTTGTATCTTTCACACAAATGATCTAAAACTCTACAGCGGGCTCTAAAAGTAAGTGTAGAAGATGTAGCCTCTCCATTGGAAATGTAATAGAGTTGTACAACTTCTCCACCCCTTTGTTTCCTTATGGGAACTGACTGTTGGTTAAAGACCTCACAAAATATGTCTTCTTTCGTCACATGAAAGTTGTTACTCAAGTGTCACAATAGTTTTCATACAACCCTAGCCGTCATGTCCCTATATATAGGAAAGATAGAGAAGTATGATTTCTAATGAATCCTAGGAAACAAAAAGCAACAACCATTTTCAACAGCCTACCCACATATAGTCTAGTCGAGTCACTAGATCTTGTTCCATTGGGCAGTTGGAGCCAATCCATTTGAGCCATTGGACCCAGTCTGATCGGGCCATTGGATCCAATCAGCCTGCCAATGATTTTATTGATTATCTAAACCTTTTGGTAATCAATTAATCTGTATTCCCATTATTATACTCCTCTTACCTATGCATCATATGTGTATCATCCTATAGGCTACAAATTACGTTGAAAGTGATGTCCACAATCATATTATGATTTCACAAACAATGATTGGTTTGTAGAAAGACTTCATTGCCACCTAAGTAATTGTAGAAGTTGGAGAACAACTTCAACCTAGTATCATGATCAGTGTTGCAATGATCATATAGTCCCTTTTCCTATGATATCTAGATTGAATATGAGACATGGAAACATCATTCTCATTAATGTCAGTCTTTTTTCTTAATCCAAAGTAGACTATTTGAGAACAAATGAGATCAACTAAACATGTTAACTCACATGAGCACGGTCATACATTTATAGTCTCGCTCATCAAGTGACCAAGGATATGAATCCAATAGGAGGGACAAATTCCATCTACATCACTCACAATAATCCATATATGTCACAGTGCACCCAAGTAATGCATGTATAACAACTCTAGTTCAAGGTCACATTAGGTTGTGTTAAATTATACCAAACAACATGTGACATTTTGGTGACTTTATGACTAAGGACCACAATCATAATTGTCTCATAAAGATATGATTCTGACTGCCATTTGTGGCTTCCATGTATCAAACTCAAAGTGGGTTTGTTCAGTTCAACTTGTTCTCTAACAAGTAACTATGTATCTGATTTTATTACCAATTTCATAACTAATGAGACATAGTTATAACTCAATATACATACTAGTATTATGTCTTATCATTGTCCTATAATATCCATGATAACAACTAACCAGGGGAATTAAAAGAATGTGTACTCTTTAGTATACATATGATCTCATGTTTTATCTCAAACAAACTATATGTTATCGAGTTAAAACATTCTTAGGACATTTTTTTTCATTGTATCAATATTGAAGAAAATATAGTAAATGTAGTTGACGTTATTAATAATAAAATTAACTACAAAGTTTTTCACTACAATCATCATATGACTGGATCTATGGGTATACTACCAATAGGAAGAATTTTGGATAATGGAAACTACTGGTTTTTGTGTCCCTATAGGGATTCACTTGTATGTTTTGGTTTCAATATGGATGTTAGATTTGAATTTTATTACCTATATGCGATATAGATTCTAGGGGTTTAGATATTAGAATGTTGTTAGAACTTGTATAAAAAACTAAATGCTTACTGTAGTTAATTACATCTTTCAATGTGCTTAAGACCATAATATCAGGACCTCTATGGTGCTACATGCAATCAATTTGGTACCATAATATTTGTTATCAGTGAATTAAACTATGACACATTGGATATGTTGACAAAATAATCATTGAATATTATCCATTTTTGCTATATTGGAAGGAGAATTCTGGCAAGCATGGACTTTTTTAGGAACCCATACAAGTTGACTTCATTGTATATAAGTATAACATTTCCAACTCTGTTAGACTATATATTTATTACACAAAAAATAATAAAGGAAACTATAAGTACATAGTAGCAGCTAAAAGAACTCTATTGGCATCCTTAAGAAAGAATGCCTGGATGGCAACCAATCGAAAGATAGTTGTGGGTGTACGATAATGTGAAGTAAGCCTATGCGTGAGCAAAATGGCAGGCCCCAATTGCACACTTGTGAAGTGATGCCCACGAGATATGCCCTAGTGAGGTGCATGATTTGATTATATGCTAATATTCACCAACCATTTCATGCTCCTCTGTGATAGAAAAGAGAAACACGAACAATTCTACTACGTCACCTGAGGAAACCTGTCAACAGCTGATTATGGTAGGAACTTCCATCTCCTAGAATGTCATGTGCATGGGTTGATTGGGGAAAATATAGTGGACCATTTTCTCATAGTATTGCACATCACCCTATGTTCCTTTGTGTCTGCATGCCTTTCATGAGACATATGACCATGCGTTATCCATGAAGTAAACCTTGGGTTTGTGAACTTAGAAACACCTACCTTAGCCTACATACAGTTTAGTGATGTGATGCCCACTATCCAAGATCCAAAGGACCACCTCAACACAACAACAAAAATAGGAGTCAAGGAAGAGGTCATGGTAGGGGCAATGGAGCCCATAACAGAGGTCAACGAAGGGCAACAACAACAATAGCCAACAACTCATGTAGGGAAAGAACCACACAAATAACAACAAACAAGGTGTGATCCCAAAGTGCACCAAATGTGGGACCCGTTACCATAGCATGTACAGATTCTAGTGTGCCACTTATGCAAGGAAGATGGACACTCAAGTGGAACATGTTTCTACCTTCCTTCACCATGTGCCAATGATAGTAAGAATCATGAACAACAACTAGCTCGTTTTTCTGTTAATACTGAGGGAGATAATACAAATGGAAATCATTGAATTGAAGGTATTATACTTTCAAATCATTACTTGCTCAATGATGATAATGTTTGAAACATATAAAATATCTTACACTTGTCTTTATGACTAGTATTTTGACCCTTCATGATCACCCTATTATTTCCCTATTTGATTCTTGATCTACTCACACCTTTATATCCCACAACCATTCAATTATACTTATACTTAAATTGGAAGACCAAGGATACACACTTTTGATGTCTCTACCCCTAGTGAAGATTTTATACATCTTATCATGTGGCTAAAAACATCCCTCTCTTTTATGGACATCATGAACTCATGTCTTATTTTATCTGCTTGACATTGATGATTTTGACCTCATCCTTGGTATGGATTAGTTGTATGAAAACCATACCATCTTTTATTATTGTTTGAAAAATATCATCTCGACCTAACTCTCAATGTAGGTCGGTCATGGAACTACAAGGGAGCTTCTTAACACTCCATTAGCAAGGTGAGTGGAAATCTAAGCCCCTAGATGAACATAGATGGAGGAAACCACCCATACACACCAAGGATAATCATTACATAGGATGAGGGTGAGCTTAAGTGCACATCCAAGTGAGTTTACAGGATGTGAGGCAGTCATGCACAAAACCCTCATGCTTCAAGACATCCCTTAAGTATGTAACAACCTTTCACTGAACTTGTTGAAATACATGACACTTTGCCAAATAGTCATATAGATAATATTGATATTTTGTGTCAAATCCCTACCGACTGTACAAAAAGTCGAGTAAACAAAAGAATATCCATCCGTTGCATTTCAAATCACATTTATTGTGTATTAAAATCTTTTAGCCACTTTTTGTCCCACATTAGCACTTGTAAAGTGACAAAGTTCTACTAAAGTGGGAGTAGAGGCTAACGTATGTGCCCCCTAAGGATCATGGAAACTTGTGATCAACATATTTTATTAGTGCATTGGGGTTTGACAAATTCAACACACACAACTAAATGCCATGTGGACCTTTCAAGGGATTGATAACTTATTACTGACTGTCTTATTTGTTCATTGGGATTTGATGAATCAAACACACAAGACTAAACACCATGTGGGCCTTTAAGAGGCATGTGAACTCATGACTTATTGGGTTTATTTGTGCATTGAGATTTGATGAACTTAAAATGTACAACTAAATGGCATGTGGACCTTTCAGGGACATATGAACTTATTAATGATTTTCTTATTTGTGTGTTGGGCTTTGACGAATTAAAAACACACAACTAAACACCATGTGGTCCTTTCCACTTGAATCATGGGGGTGTCGTGCATGATAGTTATAATGGCTAATTATACACTTGCTAAATTTTACCATAAATTGATAGTTGGTCAAAAAGAAGTTCGATCGAGACACATCTAGGTCAAAAATATGTTTAAACAAAATACTTTCAAGACCTCCTTTGGTCTAACTTAAAGTATTAGTTGATCTAAATTTTGATCGATATGCATTTCAATCGAAAAAAGTTTGACCTAAAAAGAATCTATCCCAATATGTTCAAAATTTTAGAAAATGTCTCAAATGAATATGGAAAAATTATCTACCTATCCTAAATGGTGTATATATCTATAAAATTACGTTTAGGTTAGTTTTAAGTCTATAACCACTTGTTCTTACATCATTACTATCAAATTTTACAATTTTCTCATATACACGACATCATCTAGGTACAACTTGATGTACAAACATCTAAACACACATATAATTACACATTACTTATTATCTAATCTTGTCTAGGTTCCTTGATCACTTGAAACACATGATCAAACATCAATAAAACAAATGGGAAATATTGCATCATAAAAATTAGAGTGTGGTATATCAAAAAATCCAACAAATTCCCCCTTTTTGATGATGAAAAATATTTCCATGAGATACATTTGAGATAGAAAAATTGAGAGCACCATACGTTTGATTTGCTAAAGAATAAAAAACATTATCTCATGGATTTTTATCCCCTTTTTCTGAAGTAAAAAAGTTGGGCATATTTGCCAACTTCCCCCTCAGGGAGTTACTCCTCAAAAAGATGATTATATAGAGGGGATGCCTCATACCCAATTAAAAATAGAATATCAATTAAAGGAATCTACATAGTCGGGCATGATTTACAAAAAGTGAAGATTTCATCAAGGGAAATGTGTAAATATATTTCAATGCCAATGAAAGGAATGTTAAGCCCTTCATGATAAATAAACCCTTATACGCACAAAATAAATCAACAAAGATTCTCTGTGCCAATGACACAAAATGTTAAGTCCATCATTTTCAAAGAGAGACAATAAAACAAAAGCCATGATCTTTCTAAAAAGATATCTGAATACCAATGCAAGGTATTTGAAGTCCTCCATGATAGAGAGATGTTTTAAGCACAAAATAAGGTCAAAAATATTTTCTAGATCAATATTAAGGGATGTTAAGCTCATAATTGATATAGAGAAGCCATTAAGAACATGTCTAACAAATATAGAAATATAAACCACATGTTAATCTCATACTCATAAAAAATGATCTTAAACAAAGAACTAACAATTAAGATAAAGATATCCATTGAAGAAAAAAATATACACTTGTAACATGTAAAATACATTATTTCAGACCTAAAAGACCAAATAAACATGTTGCAAACCAACTATAAATAATAATTCCAGGATATCCAATTAATACATGACAAACAGTATTTTGGTCTATCTTTATTTTGATCGAACTGCCACTCTGTCGAACTACATTTCAAACCAAAGATAGTTTGCTAGAAAAACTAATCCAACACAAATACATATCTACCAATTGACAACATATATAATTACTAGTTGAAAAATTGAACATTAAGGATAAACCAATTGAAGAAAACATGCCATAATGAATGTGGATATCCAATGAATCCTCAGATCATATGACACCTCCTTTAAAGAGAGGTTCTAGGTACCCAAAATATGTTGTTGGGACTTTTTCTCTTGAAAGGGCATGAGAAAACATAGTGACCAAATCTCCCACACAAAAAACATGTAACATCGTTAATGGAGAAAGAAGAACTAGTATTTGGTCTTACAAATAGAGGCATGATGCGAGGATTTTGAGTCTCTTTTATAGACTAGTTTTACATGCATTTTATGTGTTTATTAGTCACTTTTGTGGTTAGCATCACATGATTCATTTGTTTTAGTCTATAATCTCATTTTGTATCAAATTTCCCATATTTTATCTTTTTGGTTATAAATGATCATATTGGTGTGTTTTAGTATGTTAATCTGGCTTTATCTTGAAATTTCAGGAAGAACGGATATACACAGCTGTCGATACCATCGACATATGTCGATAATATCGACTTGGTCACAGGGAGACAGCCACAAAGAACCAAGATGCGTCGATACCATCGACTGGGAAGTCGATGGTAGCGATATACCTACAACGAGCCAACACTCAACTGGTCGATACTATCGACACAGTCGATGGTATCGACCTTGCCCAGCTTCAACGTCAGATTGGTGATAAAAGTGACGCCTAAAGGTGTCGATACCATCGACACTCAAGTCGATGGTATCGAGTCTGCATCAGGCAGAGCTTCAGAAAAGAAGCCTTGTCGATATTCTGGAGGGTCAATACCATCGAACCGTGTCGATGGTATCGACGCCGTCAGATCAGGTTCTGTTACAGATCGATTCTAATCGGACGGTGGTGATTTTTTTGACAATCAAAAGTGGTGCATAAACCTAATTACGATGGCCCTAAGTAGGGGATCACGTCATTAGTCATTGCACCAGTCTCAAGGAGAGGTGGAGAGAAGAACAGAGCCTAGAATCACACCCCGATCGTTCCGAGAGCCGTAGAAGACATTTTCCACAACCGGAAGGCTGTCGATCGCACATTCTATGTCAAGGAACGCCCGAATCTCCTCCACTCAGGGGTTTACATCACTTTCATTCACGTTTTCTCCATATTTTCCCTTTCTCTTGTCATGTCTTTCATTGAGATGAACATGCGAGGCTAATCCCCTTTGTCTTTAGGACCGAGAGTAGCCCGGGTAATCGTTTTATGACATTTATACCATAGTAATTTATATTTTGTCTCTTAAATCCGTGGTATGATTTTTTTTCTCCATTATATCATTATGATTGATCACCCTAATGATAATCTAATGCCTTTAATTACTTTGAAAGAAGAATTAATAGTTGAAAAGAGACGAAATTCACATTAACTAATAAATCCTTTGAACAAGGTGATGTACGGTTAATGGTGGAAACCTAGAGTTTGGTCTTCATGCACCTAGTTTAGGGTATAGGTTACTACTACCGCGGAACCGACCTACATTTAGGTAGTGAATTGTATCATGATAGTGAACAATTCTGAATACATGCCACTACCCGGAATGAGAGACGGATTTGATTAACTATGTAGGAATGAATACAACGAGAACCTGTGGTGAAACCACAATCCTAAAGATTCCCATCTAAATTGATTAAACTAAACATGTAACCGATTGCTTTGTTTTCTTTTATTTTTCTTTTATTTTTCAATCAACTCTCAAACCTTTTTAGTTGGTCTAGCTGATCGTGAGTAGTTAGTAAGTAGTCTACTGACATTTCAGTGTCCCTGTGTTCGACTCGTGCCTCACAAAGGCCTATATCACTCTGACGCGTGCACTGGCGTTATACCCACGGTAAAATCGTGTCAAGTTTTTGGCGCCGTTTCCGGGGACACAACAACTGTCGGCACTACGAGTGCTGCAAGCGACCACTCTAAGCCACATTTCATTTTATTATTATTCCTGCAATTCATCGTTTATTTTTCATATTTATTAATCGCCTAGCACTGTACTTAATCAAATTTATTACCTTGTAGGTACCAGTGCATAGTGAAGACACGTAGCACAAACTATGTACTATCATCACCAGAAGTTCCACCGTTGGGATCAGACGACGAGGAGAACAACATTCAAGATCAACCTGAGAATATAGATTCAGACTCTAAACCAGAAGCCATGGCTGAGGAACAGACAATATGGGAAAAGATAAAGGCTTCTTCCTCATCAGTATCAAAGGGGCCGATCAAAAGGCAAGCAGTTAACATTCCAACATATAAGATTGATCCGGCTCTGATAAACTTGGTCAAGTCTCAAGCATTTCACGGGCTGAAGAATGAAGACCCTGTTGCCCACATCAACACTTTTGTGGAAAATTGCGATATGATCAAGATAGATAGGTTTTCGTAGGAGACATTGTATTTGAAGCTATTCCTCATCTCTCTTGCAGGTAATGCACGAGAATGGTTGCATAACCTTGATGATGAGACCGTAGAGACTTGGGATCAAATGAATCAAGGTTTTCTTCGAAAGATTCTTTCCACCGGAGAAAACCAATGACCTAGTAAAGAAGATCCACAATTTCTATCAAAGGGCTGGGGAGACATATTTTGAGACGTGGGAGCGCTTTCAGATAATGCTGTAGAAGTGTCCACATCACGGGCTAGATAAAGAACAACAAGTGAAGATCTTCTACTTTGTTTTAAATGAGCATGATAGGAGTAATCTAGACTCAGCAGGTTCCAGTTTCTTCTTGAACAACACTGACACTCGGTGTTGGGAAATCCTAAAAAATATGGCTAGAAAGCAATCATGGGGCGACAGAGACACACCAGAACAGGTTCGAGTCACAGGTGAGTCAAAGGCCATCAAGGAGCTGAATGAGAAGATGGACTTATTAGCCAAGAAATTGCTAGCACAGGAATACAGGAAATCTGATGATGAGGTGCAAGTGAAATTTATGCGCCAGCAACAGGGGTACAGAAACAATGATTATTCTTGGAGGAAAGATAAAAAAATTTCGTCGAAGGACCCAAACAATTTCCTACAGTATCCCGATGCCAAACCACAACCGTCGGCAGAGGACAAGAGCAATGAGTTGCTCAATCAAGTAATCAAACAGAATCAAGAACTAATGAGCATGTTTGGCCAATAGATTAAGCAACAAGGAGAATTTATGAATCAATTTGGGCAAACTTTACAAAGTCATGGGGCTCGGATGAGGACTCTGGAGACATCATTATCACAGATGGCAGCTGAGATAGCAAATCTAAAAAAGCCAACACAATAAGGTTTTTTGGGAAATACCAACATTCCAGGAGGGAATCAACAAGCTAAGGCAATATTGTTGAGAAGTGGAAAAAAGGTTTTAAACTCTAAGGCCGATGAACCAAGCATAGCACAGCCGGAAGCAACGGGCGAGGCCGCCGAGGAAGTTACATTGTTAGAAATAGTGGATGATGTTGTAGAGGATGCCACACCAGAACCCATTGTTGAGGAAGAGACTCAAAAGAGGACACCATATGTGCCGCCACATCATAGGGCACAGACTGTCCCAGTCCCGTATCCAAATAGTTTGAAGGCTAAGAAAGTGGACGCTCAGTTCAAAAAGTTCCTAGATAGTTTTAAGAAACTTTCTGTCAACATTCTGCTGTTAGAAGCAATAGAGTAGATACCCTCTTATGGCAAGTTCTTAAAAGATATAATCACCAAGAAGAGGAAGATTCCTGATTCTGAGGTGGTGGTTCTTAAAGAATAGGTTAGCGCCTTCATTTTGGGAACATTACCACCAAAACGAAAAGATCCAGGATGCTTCAACATTTCATGCTATATTGGTAAGGTTAAATTCGGATAAGCGTTGTGCGATTCTGGGGTAAGTATAAATTTGATGCCCCTTTCGACATTCAAGAAACTAGGTCTTAAGGAATTGAGACAAAGCAACATGACGATTCAGCTAGCGGATAATTCTGTAGTTAAGCCGTATGGCATTTGTGAGGATGTACTGGTTAAAGTTGACAGATTTGTATTTCCCGCCGATTTTGTGGTTATGGAGATGCAAGATGAGCAAGGAAATGAGTTTCTCTTAGGAAGACCCTTCCAAGCTACAAATGATATGATACTAGAAATGGGTAGAGGTCGATTGCCATTGGGAATAGCGGATGACAGATTTGAGATGGTAATGCCACCACACACAAAATAGTCACAGACGAAGGAACAAAGTCGCAAGGTGAAGCACTATGATCAGAACATTTCCCTTTATTTAGGAAAGCCATTTTTGGATATGGCTCATGTTATGACCAAGGTAGACAAGGGAACACTAGCCGTGGACATAATGGAACAAACAAAAGTTGTGTCTCTTTGCAAAGCTGTAGGTTACCCAAATGATGAAGAGGAGGAATTTCCACTATCAACTGAGGATGATGCTATAGCAGTTACATTGATCGATTCATATCCAAAATTGCCCCTTGAGGCATGCCTATTCAACATCATGGATGATTGGATAAGAAGAATTTCCTTACAAGAATGCATGAAAATGCTTCAATTGCTTCCTTGTTTCTATGCCAAATATTATGAGGATCTTGGACCGCTACCACCACCTCTCCAGTCCTCTTTGATCTATCCGCCTGAGTTGGAACTCAAGCCGCATATGTCTTTTTGGCAGATGATGAGAAGCTTCCGGTGATTATATCAGCGTATCTAAGTGCCGATGAGGAACAACAATTGATGATCGTGCTGAAGAACCACCGTGGTGCTTTCGGGTGGTCAATTTTTGATATTAAGGGGATCTCCCCTACTCTTTGCCAACATAAAATCCGGCTCGAGGAAGGAGCCAAACCTGTAATTCAGCCACAACGTAGACTCAATCCGAGCATGATGGAGGTTGTCAAGAAGGAGGTAATCACGCTTCTTTCAGCGGGCATCATTTATGCAATCTCAGATTCGACGTGGGTAAGCCCCACACAGGTAGTCCCTAAAAAGGGGGGAATCACTGTCACTCATAATTTTTTAAACGAACCGGTCACGACTCGATTGGTAACCGGGTGGTGTGTGTGCATTGACTACCGTCGCTTGAACTTCGCTACGTTAAAAGATCATTTTCCTCTTCCATTCATTGATCAAATTTTAGAGCGATTAGCTGGTCGATCTCATTTTTGTTTTTTAGATGGCTACTCCGGCTACACTCAGATCTCCATTGATCCTAAGGACCAAGAGAAGTCTACCTTCACTTGTCGCTACTTAACATTCGCATACCACCGTATGCCTTTTGGCTTGTGCAACGCACCATCAACCTTTCAACGCCACATGCTTGCGATTTTTTCTGATATGGTTGAGCGCTGTTTAGAAGTTTTCATGGATGATTTTTCCATCTATGGTGTATCGTTTGATGAGTGCCTATACAATTTGGATAAAGTTTTACAAAGATGTGAGGACACACATTTAGTTCTCAACTGGGAAAAGTGTCATATGATGGTTAGTGAAGGAATTGTGCTTGGACACAAGGTGTCTAGCAAGGGGCTGGAAGTAGATCCAGTCAAGATTGAGGTTATTTCAAAATTATCCCCACCTAATTCGGTTAAAGGGGTAAGGAGTTTTCTCGGTCATGCAGGATTTTACCGCTGCTTTATCAAGAATTTCTCAAAAATCGGTAAACCGTTGTCTGAATTGCTTGAGAAAGATACGATGTTTGATTTCAATGAAAAATGCTTGCATGCTTTCAATGTACTTAAGGAAAAATTTATTTCTGCACTGGTTGTTCAAACACCGGACTGGACTAAGCCTTTCGAACTCATGTGCGATGCTTCAGATTTTGCAGTAGGGGATGTTCTTGGGCAACGTTTTGAGAACAAACCCACAATGATTTTCTATGCATCAAAGACTCTAAACGAGGCACAACTTAATTACACAACAACTGAAAAGGAACTTCTCGCCGTGGTTTTTGCATTTGAATTTTTTTGGCAATACTTGGTAGGATCCAAAGTTATAGTATGGACGGACCACGCCGCCATAAAATACTTAATGGAAAAGAAAGATGCCAAACCTAGATTGATTAGGTGGATCTTATTGCTGCAATAATTTGACATTGAAATTAAGGATAAGGCAGGCGTAGAGAATGTTGTCGCAGACCACTTGTCTAGGTTAGAGCGGGTAGATGAGATGGATATCAATATACCCATTACCGAGACATTTCCTGATGAGAAAATCCTTTCTTTAAAATCTAAGGATCCATGGTTTTCATACATTGTTAATTATCTTGCATGTAACATAATCCCAGATGATTGGACTTATCAAGAGAAAAAGAAAATTTTCCATTCGTTAAGATATTATTTCTGGGATGATCCCATCTTGTTGAATCAATACAGGGATGACATTTTGCGCAGGTGTGTACCGGACATTGAATATGACAGTGTACTTAGCCACTGTCATACACTACCAACCGGTGGTCATCATGCGAGCTCAAGAATGGCGACCAAGGTGTTAGAGAGTGGTCTTTATTGGCCTACACTCTTCCGGGACACCTACGACTATGTGAGAAGATGTGATTCCTGTCAAAGGGCAAGTAATATTTCAAAGCGGAAAGAGATGCTCCTCAACGTATTTCAAGAAGTTGTGGTATTTGATATGTGGGGCATCGATTTCATGGGACCCTTTGTGTCCTCGAATTCCAATTTATACATTTTACATGCTGTTGATTATGTATCAAAGTGGGTAGAGGCAATGCCCACAAGGACTAACGATGCTGCTGTAGTGTGCAGGTTTGTGAAAGATCATATTTTCTGCAGATTTGGTGTGCCTAGGATGATTATTAGCGATGGAGGCACCAACTTCAAAAACAAAAGTTTGCTGCGTTATTGAGAAAGTATGGGGTGAAGCACAATGTTGGTACCCCGTACCACCCGCAAACACAAGGGCAGGTCGAAGTGTCGAATAGAGAAATTAAAATTTTTTTGGAGCGCACAGTGGCTTCAACAAGAAAGAATTGGAGTACAATACTATCAGATGCATTATGGGCGTATAAGACCGCATTTAAGACACCTATAGGCACTACGCCTTTTAGATTGGCTTATGGGCGGGCCTGCCATTTGCTGGTAGAGTTGGAACACAAGGCGCACTAGGCGCTACGGAAGCTTAATTTGAGTTATGATGATGTAGGTAAGAAGAGAATGCTAGATCTCAATGAGTTAGATGAGCTGAGGATGAATGCTTATGAAAACTTGAGGATTTACAAAGAGAGAACAAAACAAATTCACGATCATCACATTCAACTGTGTGTTTTCAAAAAAGGGGATCGTGTGTTATTGTTTAACTCGAGGTTGAAGTTGCATCTCAGAAAACTAAAATCCCGGTGGAGTGGACCTTTTGTTGTGGAGGAGGTGCACCCACATGGTGCTATTATGGTGCGAGATGGAGAGCTGACATTCCTGGTTAATGGTCAAAGGTTGAAGCTGTACTTTGGTGAGGACTACACAAGAAAAGTACATGCGGTTAAACTCATGGCACTTAAGGATGAATGAAAAGCTTTATTGCGTCTAGCCTAAGACATTAAAGTAAGGCGCTTATGGGGAGGCAACCCAACCATCGGTAGTTTTAATTTGTAGTTCTTTCATTTTCTTTCACATTTACAAGTTAGTTTTGTTTAATTTCATTTTTGTGTGTAAAAATGATACCTTAATCATTTTGTTCAGTGTGCAGTACTGAGTCAGAGTCGATACCATCGACCACAGAGTCGATGGTAGCGACGTGGGTACATGGAAGCGGCTACAGAAAATTTTCTAAGTCGATACCATTGACGGCCTCATCGATGGTGTCGACCTACCATCAGCGACATCGAAGAAAACAAGAGCTCCAGGTCGATAGTATCGATCGGGAAGTCGATACTCGTGAGATCCCTGAAGATTTACAGAAGAATTTATCTCAGTGAAGTCGATACCATCGACGACCTTGTCGTTGGTATCGACACGGAAACAATAAGGAAGCGACATCCGAGCCTCGTGAGGGTACTTGAACCATGAAGATTCGATACCATCGACGTGACACGTCACCGATCTGTGAGAAGAAATCAACGGGGCTTGCCAATTTCAGAAGTCGATCTGTGGGATGGGTCGATACCATCGACTCTTGTCGATAGTATTGACGCGCCATCGATCTGGGCCCCCACATCAAGCAATCGAAAACTGTCAATAGTTGTGAAGAGCGGATTGTGCTCCAGGTGTCGATACCATCGACATCCCGTCGATGGTATTGACGGAGCAACAGGAGCGACGGGTTCCGTTATAAAAGGAGGGATTGTTTCTCAATTCTATTCACACCTTCAGAGTGAATCCCCTCAACTTGTACATTGAGCATTGCTGAGCGACCGGAGGCCTTCATCGAGTGTCAAGGGATCGAGATATCTTCTTCGAGATCTTCACCGAGCGGAGATCTTCTCCGACCTTCATCGAGCTCTATTTCTTCTTCTCCATTCCTTTCAGTTCACGTTGGTGAGGACGACAGGAGCTTCATCGTCTTCGCAGGCGGCCCCGATGGAGATTGAGACGTTTGTTCCTCTACCACTCGGCTCCATTCCTCGTCCGAGGATCGTTCATCCCTCGACGAATGTAAAGAATATCTACGAGGAGCTGCTCAATCGAAAAATTGAACCGACCCGATATGTTAATCGGACCATGATCCGTGACCTCGAGTTTGAGGTCAACCTCGCTTACGTTCTTTAGGGGCAAGTGAGGCATACAACCAGGATGTTTCAAGGTGTCCAGTACCATGCTGAAGGCCACCCTTTTTTTGGTGAGTGGCCGACATACAAAGAACTTGTGACGGAGTTTATGGCATCACTAGACATATGCGTCGTGCCCAATGACATTGTCGCCACCGATCGGGAATGGATCAAGGGGCGCGTTTCTTTCCGGATTTTCAACAATGACTATACCATCACCCTCGCCTAGTTTAATTCAATCTACAACTGGTATCATTCTCTGAATCAGCACCGGAGCCAGACAACCAAACCGATTATGATGAAATCTTTGCCCAACTGGTGACCGCGCCTCCGGGCAAGTCTTTCAGCTATCATAACGCAACATCACTGATTTCGAACATCCATTTGTGCAGATTCTACATCGCATGCCGTGCACTACTTTATTTGCTTGAGGCGACCTTTTTCTAAGTAAGTTTCAGGAGACAGACTAGTTCTTTCTTTATAAGCTGTTGCAGAGAGAAGAGCTCAACTGGGGCGCATTTTTCTTAACACATGTGATGGACGTGCAGAGGAGTACTAGATGAGCCCCTATCCACTTTGGGGGGCTTATCACACCACTACATCTCTATCTTGGGCTGGATTTTTCCCAACTCACTCCGTTGGTAAACAAGAATAAAGTCAATCTACATCATCTACATCGCTCCAATCTTCTTACGCTCTGTGATGGCGTGGTCTATGCACATTGCCATGTCAATAAAGAGTACCAGGAGTGCACGCTTCTAGATCCTGTCTTCCACATCCAGGAGGCTCAACACTTTTGGTGGCCCATAATTTCCATCGACGACTCCAACGAAGAAGAAGACGGTGACGACAACGGCAACGATAATGACGAAGGCGACGAGCATGAGGAGGAAGATGAGGCTTTCACTCCTCTTCGTGTACGAGTGGCACCGCGGAAGCGTCCACACTTCTACCTGGGTGCATCATCCTCTTCACATCCTCCACCACCACAACTCTCACAACAAGGAGAGGATGTCTATTGTATGCAGGATATGTACACCATGCTGTAGGATATCCAACAGACACATCAGCAGCACACTGCCTCCTTCGCCGGTATTCAGGATACCACGAACTGACTATTCTTAAATCAGCAGGCCATTTATGAGAACGAGCGCCTCCTCCTTGCCAACCAAGAAAATATTCACGACAGGTTTCATAGGATGGAGATGCAACAACAACCGTTCTATGATCACTATTGGATCCAAAATTACTTCGGCGGATATCCTCAACCTCCACTGATGCCCCCATATGATCCAAACTTCCAGGGGAAATATCCATCATGGGATCCCACCGCCCCGCAGTACCCACCACCTAAAAAATAAATGGTATCACTGTTCCACCTATTAAGATTATTTTTGACTATGAGGCCATAGTCAGATTCAAGCTTAGGGGGAGAGATGGAACAATTTCTATCTTTTTCTATCTTTTGTTTTTCTTAGTTTTTATCATTTATTGCCTTTTTCTTTTATTCTAGCAATTTTCTTAGTTTTTAGGATCCACATGCTATCTAATGTATCCGTGGATGTCTAATTTAATGTGTCATCTCTTTGTTTGTCACATGGGAGTCATGGGTCAATTTGAAATTTTTTAATGAACTTGCAATCTTGATTTGTTTGAACTTGAGCATATGACTTATGAAAATAATTGGGTTTGTCAACTTTAAAACATAAGACCACAACTGTACATGCCTATGATTCAGGAAAAGTGGACGGAATTAGATGTTGATCCTAAACTGACCAAATGGTAATGAGACTTTAATCTCAAATAAGAGAGATAAACCTCTTGATTTTACACATGTCAGTAAGGAGGGACATATAATATCTTCCACTGGTTCTGTCAATTAATCTTGTGATCTATCCACTTCATCTTATCTACACTCCACCATAAGAATTGGGAGCACTATATAGTTTGTCATCCCTTGATTACATATCATGTAGATAGGATTGCATTGTAGTTAGTGTTTACATTTGTTGCATTGAAAAAAAAAAGAATTTTTTTTTGCAGTATAATCATGCATTCAGAAATTTTAGAATGCATATCAATGTCATTTTAGTTGCATTTTGCATATTTTTAATCATTTTTTACATGATGTGCCTTGCTTCTTCGGAAAATAAGGAACTTGTTTCATACTTTCTGAAGATATAAAAATATAGTAGTTATGAAAATAAGCCCAAGACAAAGATGTGTGAATTTCATCTTAGTTCATGAAGCAAAGTGAGGGCTAAAAAAAATAATAAGTAAGTGAAAATCAAGAAGAGGAAGGAACTTGTTCACATGCATAATAAGAAGAACAAGCACATGTGTAGTTTTGTAGATATTCTGTCTCTCGTTGGGATAGAATGATAGTGCATGCATCATTCCACCTAAAATGTAGCATTAGGACATTTTCACATGCATTTTGCATCATGATAGGTCATTAATTTTTGTGTTGCATGATTGACTGTTATGTGCTTCCATTTCTTCCACAACCACCTATTCCATCCACCCGTTGCTCTAATTGGTAGGCCACCTATGATTATCTCCTCATTCATTAATATCAGGAGATCTGCTTCCATTTAAATGGTAGTTAGGAAACGAGAAACATAGATAGGAGATCACAAAGATGCATCAAGCCTGAACCGGAGGATTTATTATATTAACTGCCTTATTTGATAGTGCCCACCAATCTTGGGGTGGATATCTCTTATGGATGATCATTGTCGCCTAGAGGGTAATTATCATTCTGTGGTCAGTGAGGGCCGGTATGTGAATGTCTCGTGGGGATCATATGGCAATGTATGTTGTGATAATCTGTTCTTTAGTTGACCCTCACAATTGTATTCTATAGCTGTGCTGCTCGAGGACGAGCAATGTTTAATCTTAGGGGAGTTTGATGCGAGGATTTTGAGTCGCTTTTATAGACTAGTGTTACATGCATTTTATGTGTTTATTAGTCACTTTTGTGGTTAGTATCGCATGATTCATTTGTTTTAGTCTATAATCTCATTTTGTATCAAATTTCCCATATTTTATCTTTTTGGTTATAAATGATCATATTGATGTGTTTTAGTATGTTGAGTCGGCTTTATCTTGAAATTTCAGGAAGAACGGATATACACAGCTGTCGATAGTATCGACTTGGTCACAGGGAGACAGCCGCAAAGAACCAAGATGCATCGATACCATCGACTGGGAAGTCGATGGTAGCGAGATACCTATAGCGAGCCAGCAATCAACTGGTCGATACTATCGACACAAAGTCGATGGTATCGACCTTGCCCAGCTTCAGCGTCAGATTGGTGATAAAAGCGACGCCTAAAGGTGTCAATACCATCGACACTGAAGTTGATGGTATCAAGTCTGCATCAGGCGGAGCATCAGAAAAGAAGCTTTGTTGATATTCTGGCAGGTTGATACCATCGATCCGCATCGATGGTATCGACGCCGTCAGATCAGGTTTTGTTATAGATCGATTCTAATCGGACAGTGGTGATTTTTTTTGGCGATCGAAAGTGGTGCATAAACCTAATTACGACGGCCCTAAGAAGGTGATCACGTCATTAGTCATTGTACAAGTCTCAATGAGAGGTGGAGAGAAGAACGGAGCCCAGAATCACGCCCCGATCGTTTCGAGAGCCGCAAAAGACATTTTCCACCGCTGGAAGGCTGTCGATCGCACATTCTACGTCAAGGAACGCCCGAATATCCTCTGTTCAGGGATTTACATCACTTTCATTCACGTTTTCTCCATGTTTTCCCTTTCTCTTATCATGTCTTTCATTGAGATGAACATGCGGGGCTAATCCCCTTTGTCTTTAGGACCAGGAGTAGCCCGGGTAATCGTTGTATGACATTTCTACCATAGTAATTCATATTTTGTCTCTTAAATCCGTGGTATGATTTTGTTTTCTCCATTATATCATTATGATTGATCACCCTAATGATAATATAATGCCTTTAATTAATTTGAAAGAAGAATTAACGGTTGAAAAGAGATGAAATTCACATTAACTAATAAATCCTTTGAACAAGGTGATGTACGGTTAATGGTGGAAACCCAGAGATTGGTCTTCATGCACCTAGTTTAGGGTATATGTTACTACTACCGTGGAACCGACCTAGATTTAGGTAGTGAATTGTATCACGACAGTGAACAATTCTGAATATAGGCCACTACCCAGAATGAGAGACGGATTTGATTAACTATGTAGGAATGAATACAATGAGAACCTGTGGTGAAACTGCAATCCTAAAGATTCCCATCTAAAATTGATTAAACTAAACATTTAATCGATTGCTTTGTTTTCTTTTATTTTTCTTTTATTTTTCAATCAACTCTCAAACCTTTTTAATTGGTCTAGCTGATCGCGAGTAGTTAGTAAGTAGTCTACCGACATTTCAGTGTCCCTATGTTCGACTCGGGCCTCACAAAGGCCTATATTACTCTAACGCCTGCACTTGCATTATACACATGGTAAAATAGTGTCAAGGCCCTTGCTTTTTCTAATTCTTATTTCTGAACATAACCAAGATCATTTGTACATGCATGACCATTGTGAGAATGTAATATATTTTTTCAACATATATCTACTATATGGAAATTTATCTAGAGTTTTCCTAAGATTTTCATTTTCCTTGGCAAGCATCAACGAGTCTTTAGTTGTAGAAATTAAACATATCCTAGTAATTGAAATGTTATCTTCAAGCATAAAAATTTATCATTTAAATCATCATTAAAATGAAGTGAGATCATAGTCAGTCAACATGTGAGCTAAGAATAGGTTATCACTCGATATTACACAACTTATCTAGAAGGGTAGAAACTTGAGTTTGTAAAGAAGTATCTCGAGAAACAAGATCAACTATGTTTTTCTTTCCACTAAAAAATTCATCATTTAGCTCACTATGTTCTACACTTGAAAAATCAATAATAATAGTCATTTTGTTTCTATTTTTCTTATATTTTCAACATTTTCAGATGTAATTCCAACAAGTTCAATAAATTCATCTTTTAGAAAGGTTGAGAGAGGATCTCACTATCATTACTTTGTACACCTTCTTCATCTTGTTCATCATTTTTCATCATGTTCAACAATTGGGTATTTAACTACATGTGGAAAACTTCATCCTCATCATTTGCCCTAGAATTTGAAGAGGAATCCCAAGAAGCATGGGATGCCTTTTTCTTGTACTTGTAATTCTTATTCTTCTTCTTCTTCTTGAGCTCCGACCATTCATCCTTTCAATGCCCATTTTACCTACAAAGACAACATCTAGTAGAGAGAGATCTACAATATTTTTGAATAAAAGTTTAACTTCTTGCCTTTATAGTTTATTTCTTCCTCATTACTAGATTTCAACTCAAATAAGAAGAAGCTCATTTTGAAATTATAATGTCCCATGATTTGATGTCTCAGATACAATGATCTTAAAAGGAATGATCAAACTATACATATCACTAGGTGTACCTCCTTTTCAGGGAGTCCATCACTAAAGAGATCTGTGGTTAAGCATGCTTAGCTGAGAGTAGTACTAAGATGATGACCAATCTGGAAGTTAATCTCAACTTGCATGTGTGTGAGGACAAAGTGCACAGTTAAGGCCAATGGTGGTATTCGGGTCCATTTATCATTCCTAAAATTCTACTAGAATACTGGGTAGGGTAGTGGTCCTGAGCATTACAAATGGTATCGGAGCCAAACCCCCAGTAGGTGGGGCCCACATGGGCATGTAGAATGCCAGTCTTGATCCATACAGTCCAGGCTTGTTGGAAAGGTCTATCCATGGTGATGTAGCCACCCTTGTGTTGGTAGTCGTGATTGGGAGTTGGGTATCCATGGGGCATTCTGGGTTTGCACTGAAATGGGGAATATTATGAGGCCATATAGTTGAGCCTTGACGAGGACGACAAGATTCTAAGTGGGGATACTATAATGTCCCAAAATTTTAGGCCTCAGGTAAAAATATCTTAAAAGAAATGATCAGAATACCCATATCACCAAGGTGTATCTCCTTTTGAGGGAGTGCATCACTAAATAACTCTATGGTTAAGCGTGCTCAACCCAGACTAGTACTAGGATGGGTGACCAGTCAGGATGATGATCCCAGATAGTATTAATATAGTACAGTTCATATATAGTTTCATACTTTTTCATGCCAAATAACTCTATTTTGTGATTAAGCGTAGTATTTTTTACTTGCTCCTGCATGAGTAATAGTTAACAATATCCAAATAATATAAGCAATTTCACAAGAGGAGATTCTATTAAACTCATTGGGATAAAGATAAGAATATAGTTTACTTATTGCTTAAAGTTTCTTACCGTAGCCACATCCCCCTGCTAAAGCTCCATTATTATATGCTCACATGATAGGTTTAACATCTTCTAAAGTTCAAATCTAATGCCTTGAATGAAGAACTACATGTGCATCTTCCAATATGTATAGTTGGACCCATCAAAGATAAAAGACCAATAGACATGTTCTCCTTCATGGTTGAGCTAGACTAGTAGATATCCCTCCATCTTCAAGACTAGTTGGAGCTACTTGAAGCCTCGATCTAGTACCAATTGAAATCTCTAAAGGGGGGTATTTCAATAAAGAAAGTCTAATTTTTATAACTTTAAAACCCACAAGGTTGGTTAAATATAACCTGCTTAGTAAGAAATAATAGTAGAAAGTGAAACAAGTAGTGGAAAAAAGCAGACAAACACAATATTATACAATATATAGAGTGGGTCTATGCTAAATTACATTAGTCTACTACCTAGTTGTTAACCTATATTTCATTTCTTTTTGAACACTAATATAAAAAAAATATAATACCAGTGTCTGTTGTGGCTTAACATAAAAGTTCTTTTCAGATCAAGAATAACCACTATATTCTTCATGGAATGCTGGAGAACCATCCTCTTCGGGGAAGATCACAATCTACCTCCACCATCTTTGGATGCAACCTTCTCTAAATAACTTGCTCCAAAGAAAGATCTACCTCAACCTTCTCGCAAGAAGTAGCACGAAGCGCCAAACTACGAAACAAGAAGGGAAAAAGGAAGTTACAACTCCTTTCATAAAGATTACAATTGAATCACTATGAATAAGTGATGATCAAATCCACATTGGTTTAGTCAAGGCTATATATGGTGGATTAGATAGTAATCTTTAGCTATAGCTTAGACTAGTTTGGATGTAGCTGAAGTCCCAACTAGGTATTCTAAGATTGTAAGGATAGCATGTAGATAGATTGATCAAGTGTAATCTAAGTATCTACACGGCACTCCTGTATATAGGAAACACATAGAAATTGCTAAGATATTTGTCAGAGTGTTTAGGATGAGTTTAGAGGGAAACTAGCCATTAAGGATAGCTAGTGGAATAAAATGACTAACTGCATATTTTCTGAATTGACTGACAAGATTGAGATGCATATAGGTCAAAAATAAGTTCAACCAAAACACTTATGAGACCTACTTTGATCTAACAATAATATCTTGGTCTATTTAAAGTTTGATCGGAATCCAGTTCGGTTGAAAGAATTTTGACCACAAAACACTCAGTCCCAATTTGTCCTAAATTTTGGAAAATATCTCAAATGAATATGGAAAAATTATCTACCTATCCTAAAGGGTCTATATGGGTATAAGACTATATTTAGGATTGTTTGGAGGCAATCATCACTTTTTATTACATAATCCCTATCAAGTTGTACAATGTGCACCAATACAAGACATCATCTAGGTACAACTTGATGTACAAGCATACAAACACACATACAATTAAACATTATTTGGTATTAGATCTTGTCTAAGTTCGTTGATCACCTAAAAACATAATTAACACATTAGTGACGCTAGTGGTAAATACATACATCATCAAAATTAAAGTATGGCATATCCAAAAATCCAACAAGAATTCAGGGGCATGGGAACTTATGACTGATTTGCATTATCTGTGCATTGGGATTTTATGAAGTAAACACATATGACTAGATGCCATGTGGAACTTTTAGGGGCATATTAACTTATGAATGATCAAGTTTATTTGTGCATTGATATTTGATGAATAATACATACACCACTAAATAACATGTGGACCTATTAGGGGCATGAGAATTTATACCCGATCGGGATTATTTGTGAACTAGGCTTTGACAAATTAAACACAGACAACTAAAAGCCATGATTTTCCAAGGGCATGATAGCTTGTTATGGATAGCTTATATATGTGTTGGGATTTGATAAATCAAACACATACAAGTTATCATCATGCGGGCGTTCTAGGGATATGGGAACTTATGCCAAATTGTTCTTATTTTTGCATTAGGATTTGATGAATTAAACACATACAACTAATTTCCATGTGGGAATATCAGGGGTATGAGGACTTAAGACTGATTTGTCTTAATTTTTGTGATGGAATTTGATGGATTAAACACACACAACGAAATGCCATGTGGGCCTTTCAGGGGCATAGGAATTGTGATTGATTGTTCTTATTTAGGGATGTAAATGGGTAGGGTAAGGTAGGGTAAAGACTTACCCTTACCCACATCATATATGCAAGTAGCGGGTAGGTTAATTACCCTTTTCCTAAAAAGCTTTACCCTACCTATTACCCACACCCTTTTCCCCATAGGGTAAATGGGTAGGGTAACACTAAAATGGGTAAAAGAACATGAAGATAGTATAAGATATTTTCCTCAAAAAATCATATGATATTCCCTATATCAAACACAAGACACTCTTAAAACTAGTTTTTGATAATAATGATTATGTTTCTTGTGATATACAACAAAATAATAATATTAACCCGATATCTTTTATAAAGACAATGCCGAACAATTTTAATATATTATTTCATATTAATGAATCCATTTTTCTCTCAAACATATGACTATGAAGGTAGTTTCATGCTACCCATTCCCTATTAAATTTTTGAAAATCATAAATATTACAAATTGAGAAAGTAATGGTGTTTCTTGTTAGCTATTTTGGTAGGCATTAATACATATATTAGAATCTAAAATTATAAATTTAACCTTACACTAATGAGTAAATGGGTAAAGCAGGTAAGTTAAAGTTTCTCCCTTACCATACCCTCTTTAGGTGCAGGTAAAGTGGGTAAAGGGTAAACATGTGGTGGGTAAAGAATATGCTTACCCTTACCTTACCTTGTAGGGTATTGGTAGTGGGTAAACAAGTATTACCCTACTCATTTACAATCCTAGTCTTTCTTGTGCATTGGGGTTTGATGGATTAATGAAATACAACTAAACATCATGTGAGACTTTTAGGGATGTAGAAACGTATGGTTGATTGGAATATTTATGTATTGCACTTTAACAAATCAAACACCCATGACTAAATGGTGTGTGGCCTTTTAGGGACATGGAAACTTATGTCTGATTGGGCTTTAAGACATCCAAGTAAAGTCCATGTGGGTCTTTCAAGGACATGGTGACTTATGACTGTTTGGACCCATTTGTGCATTGGGATTTGATGAACACAACACACACAACTAAATGCCATGTGGGTCTATCAAGGGTTTTAGGGGCAACATTATTATTGGGCTTATTTGTGCATTTTGTTGTGACAAATTTAGCGCACACAACTAAATTCCATTTGGGACTCTAAGGGGCATGGATTTTATGATTGATTTGTCTTATTTGCATATTGGTATTGACAAATTAAACACACATACACCTCATCATGCCCTGTCTCGCTCAGCCAACCTAGTGGATTTCACATGATTTTTTTTGTATGTATAAAATTTATATTCTTTTTTGTTTTGTTAAAATGTCATTTAAATGTTCTATTATTTGAAGAAGACCAATTCATTCCGCTAGTTGACTTGGAGAATAATTGCTTTTACCCACCCAAACTTTAAGTGTTTTTGAGTGATATTCTACCAACTTTGCCATCCATGTATAATAGCCGTTGGTGTAGGGTTGTGGTTGAATGGGCAGCAATGGAAATACACCCCCAACAAAACTCTTTGGCAACAAATCTAGTATAGTCATATAAAATCATCATATTAAAGAAATAGAGGGGATATCAAATATATTTCAACACACACTAGCTGTCCAACAACTAGACACATATTATGTCATTGTTGAACTTGCACTTCCATATCCTGATCCTAAGTGGTTGTTGTTTCTTCCTTGCCATCACAACAAAACTTGTTTTCTTCTTGAATAATATACGTGTTACCAAACCTATTTACGAGGGCCTAGGCCTCTACATTGTCCACACATATGTGGGATCTCTTAATGCACCACATTGGTCTTCAAGAGGAAGCAGAACTAGGAATTATTGATGTGCTAGTGTCACTCACACTAGTTCTCCTCCTATTTCAGGGTGCTATACTTGAGACAAGTTTCTTTTTCTCTAAGAGGAATAATTCTTAGACAACTTGTCTCATAGTGTGTGCCTCTCCTTGGACATCTATCTTTATATGTAAGAGTCATAAGATTACATTTCCCACAAACTCAATTCAATTGCAACTCAAAACTAAATCAAACTCAAAATGCTTCTAGTAACCCCATTTGCCTGATTCATTACCACTTGATCGACTGGGAGTAGTTTTCTCATACAGTTAAGGGACTGCACAGTTAGGTCCAATTTCAATTTACCAATTTGATTCCAAATAATATAGCCCATATATTCCTAGTTGTCTCCTAATTTCAATCTAGTAGACTAATTGAGTTATCCAGTTGGCCGACTGGCCAATTCCCAAATTGGTGATTAGTTGATTGATTGACAACAAATACTCTAGTTGATCCAAACCATCCAATTTCCTGGTTGGACTTCCCAGTCAACCTATTGGATAGGAAATCATCTTGTACATGATTTGGAACCATTCTAATCACATGTCTGATTGTAAACTACAGTTCCCTTAAGTATCCTTATGATTGTAACCCTTTACACTCCAAATTATGTTGGTAGTGATGTTCAAATCATCACAAGCAAAGAGTGGTATTTATTAGCACATCATTTATATCCAAGTAACTAGAATAAGTTCAAAACAAATTTAACCTTTAAGTTACCAATGTTACCATGACCATATAATCCCTTTATCACATATATCTAGACTAAAACTAGGCATGGATTTTCCATCTTATCAAGACTGAATCTATGTTTCTTGAACTTAAATAGACTATTGAGATTGTGTGATATCAATATCACATATTGACTCACATGAGCATGGCCATGCATTTCATAGTATCACTTAACAAGTGGCAAAGATATCACTCCAATGTCGAGAAAAGTATAATCTATATCACTCACAATGATCCACAAGAGTCGTGCACCCATTCACCAATTGTATGACAACCCATATTTAGCATCACATTGGTTTAGTGTTATAATACAAAAAACAACATGTATTTTAATACTATTGTGACTTTAGGTTTGAGGATCATAGTCATTACTTTGACATTGAGATATGGCTTTGACTTTCCATGACATAGATTCCATATGTCATTCTCAAGTGGGTCTTTCCATTACAAATTGTTCTTTATCAAGTACCTATGTATCTGAATTGATATCCAGTATCATGACTAACAAGACATAGTCATCATGCAACATGCATACTAGTCTTATGTATTACTATTATCCTATAATATTTTAAAATTATCTGATCAGAGACATAAAAAGAATGGAAACTCACAAGTATACATATGATCTCATGTTGAGGTCCTCAAACCCAATTGATGGCGTGTCATCAACTCAAAACATTTTCAGGAACATTTTTACATCTATTCATTATCTCAAGATAAGAATTTAACATGCTGTTTGTCTTGGGTGGCCGACCTCTCTTGTGAGCATGATTGACCTCACTAGGTTCTTGAGTAACCGACTTTATATATTTCCAAGAGTAATAAAAATCTCCAAAAAAGAGTGATCAACCTCTGGCAGTTTAGTACCGATTGATTATTAACAACTCAACAATAATGGACCTCAAGGTGCTCAACCTCTTCCTGATTGACTGTGGGGTAATTGACCTCTAAAAGTAAAGGGAAATCGACCCACTTTCAAGGGTGATCGATTGCTTCACCGAGATTCTATCCATACACCATCATTGACTGAAAATCATCGACCTCCAACCCAATAGGTTGATCGACCTCCTACAATCAAATAGACCAATTACTTCCTACATTTAGTGATGCCTAATATTTCCCCCTCTTGTTCAAATTGTTGTAAAAAGTTCACTATGAGGAATGAGTAGTCCTTTCATTGGGGTTTAGGGACTAGACCTCTACCCATTTATTGCAATTTCATTATCACTCCCAAGTATTATATGAAATCATTTAATTCATTGCTAATCCTTTATTTCATGATTTTTGGATTTATCACCCACACTACATGATTTATTATAATATTAGGATGTGAGAACTTCAATGCTTAAGATTTGAATACCAATTAGCATTGGTTGATGCCCTGGTGAGAACTTTTAATGTAAACTCTATGGAGTAGTGGGTATATGATACGTAAGTATCAAGACATTGAGCTTACGATGGTATCCTCTCATTCAAATTGTTAATACTAGACGGGGAAACATTCATAAATCCAATTATCTATTCATACAAGTTAAAATATGAATGAAAACATTTGAGTAGTGGTGGTATGATTATTAATATAAACCCAATTTGGTTCTAGACTTTTAATTGTCTTGTAATTAGTTTAATTAAACTAACTCAAATCTTGGATCTATACATTAGCCTTAGTGAAATTGGATATCATTTGTCGAGGTTCTTAAAAAGGTTTCTCCTTAGGATTTGATCCACAATTATATTGCAATATGACCAATCCTTTTATGGTTGGTATTATTGCAAGCTTGGTTTGGGTAAAATATAGGGATTTAAATCTCTACGGAATTTGCTTGGTGTAATAAAAGACACATCAAGTAGTAGGTGCAGAGGGTCTATGATTTCCAATTGGGAGAGAGCTCACACCAATATAGGGTTTTCCTTAATGATCAGAGTTAGGGATCATATGTTGGACTATTGAATTTGGAAAGGAAAGAGTAATGCATTGGAGCAAAAAATGGGAGATGAGGAGGAAATAGGGAGATGAGAGAGAAAAGTAAGAAAATTTTTGTGTAATACAAGAATGCATTTACTCAAGATAGGATACAATTCTTGCATTGTCTGATTTGAAGAAATACAGTGAGAAAATGCAAAGAATGCATGGCCCCTTCAATTAATGGTCTAGACTGTAAGGGAAAAGGAAATCATGTGTGATAGGGAGATGACACACAAACTCATAAAAATTGATGATTTCAATCACTAGTTTGATATATTTAGTTATTAAATGCAAGTCATTTCCTATTTTATTAGAGAGGAAAACATGATACAATCAAGGTGAAAATTGACATCTAGACTAATTAATCATGATGAATCCAAAAAACTCGTCAGTTTCCTATTTGAGATTATTTTATAGATAATTTAATATATGGAATGCCATAATAATTAATTAAATGCTATTATGAAAAATATCTATTTATCAAATTTGCACGTATACCTTATTTTGTAATTACCCAAAAATGAAAAATACCATTCTATATTATCTTTACAAAGGCCTCATCTTTCTAATATGCCACTAACTTATTTATTATGATTTGTCTAGAATAAAAAATATAGTTTCCTAAATTATGTTACTTGTACCAATAATATGAAAGACAAAATCTAAGCCAACTAGGAAGGGAAAATACAATGCTATCATTAGGTTTCATTGTTGATTACTCCTTGTAATTAATTTCACAACTTGTGATTCAAGTCTATAATTAATATAACTAGTCTTTCTTTATGTATTTAGGAGTCATTCTTGGTATATCATTTAGTTTTTAATCATGAAACCTAGGAAGTTTCTAATGTCCTTGTTTAGTATGGGAAATAGATTAGGAAGTGAATTTGCATTCAATACCCCTTAATAAGAATCCTAAGTGGATCATTTACACTAGAAGCACCAAAGTTTGGATATTTTACTTTAAATCTACATATATAAGATCCTAGCACACCTTTTACCATAATTAATGGAGAAAGGTATCGAAACAAACTTTATAATAGGTATAGGTAGGTCGTGCTTACATGATAAAGTTAAATTTTGGTATGCTATAATGGCACTTCAGTTGTGTGTGGATAGAGTCATCATAGACCAACAAGCGTGCATAATTCTAGTCAATTGACACATATGTAGATTGATGACATTATAAACTACTGAAAATGCAAAAGAATGGGAATGTGACTGATGACAATGAAAATTGATGGGAATACAAATTGATGTGAACTAAGTGGGGTTGGTGTGTGTCTTTGAGTGTGTTTTGGATTGATGAGAAATTTCAAGAGGTTGATGAAGCAAAAAATTGATAAAACCTCTAACATAGACCAAAATTTTCTTAAGGACGTCTAACTTGATTAGTAAGACCCTTCTTCTAAGATGGTGTGTACAGATTAAGGCTCGATCCTTCCATAAAAATCAATACTTGATGCAAAACCCTAATAATTAGCATAAAACTAAAGGAAACTAAATGACATGCATAAAGTAAAATGCAAAATCAAGATGCAAAATTAAGATTAAAAAGTTATGAAAACTAGGATAAATATGTGTTCATTATGGCCAACTAGGATTTTTTTCTCAATCTCTAGAGGTAGTTGATAAGATTTCTCACAAATAAGATGCAAAGGTGTAGTGCCTATGGGAGTCTTGTATATATTTAGTAGTCTAAGAGTGCATCATTAAATTTAGTGGCTTAACACTTCTTGTTCATCTCATTTTTTTCTCTCCAAAATAGTCTTGACTTGAACATTTGAATTTCTACTTGACCATTTATATGGGGGTAGTAAGGAATAACCACATGGTGAGAGGAACCATAGTTGTAGAGGAGTACTTTGAAGCTACACTTGAACTAGTGTAATCCTCCATTACATAGATAGCACAAGGGACTTTGCACTGAGGAAATATAATGTCTTTAAACATCTTAATGAGTGGCTTACAATAATTTGACATGATGTGGATTGATCCCATTCAATTGGAGACATAATATAAATCAACTATAATTCTTGGGAATCCATACGATGAGGGAAATGAACCCTTGTAGTTGACTCCCCATGCATTAAAAAGCTTAAATTTCTTGATACATATGAAGTGACATCTCATCTCACTTGGAGATGTTCCTATTACTTGGCATTGATCATAAGGCTTGACATTGTTGTGGGAATGTTTGAAGACATATGGTTAAAAGAAACCAAATTGTAGGACCTTAGTGTGTTTTTTGTTAGAATTCATATGACCCTTATTTGGGTCTGAATGAGACTATTCTAGAATAAGGGGAACTACTTCACCAGAAATGGAGTGAGGATACATGTTTTCTAAACAAAAAAAAAGTATAAAAGACTCATCCTATTCATAGTGGAGGATTCAAACATAAAGTTCTTCTTCACATTCCTAGTGCAATCGGGATGAAGAAACCCTTAAACTGGGAATTTAAAAATCAATGATCCAAAAAGTGACGTGTTCAATTCATGAATTGGCCATCAAGTTGGGAGCTATCTATTGGAATGGGGTTTCTATCTTTGAATCATAGTTGATTGAAGTGATCATTGATTATTTATCTCTCCCATTTTTTTCATTGATTCTATATCAAACTCTTCTAGTAGTAGGATTCACCCAATCAACTATGGTTTTGCATCCTTGTTTTATTATAGATACTTTGTAGTCATGTGATCTATGTACAAAATCAGATGAAACACAAAAAATAAGAGAAACTTTTTTTAAAGTTGTATAAGAATACAAGGATCTCATTCTTGGTAGTAGTGAAGTTGTTTTGCGCATCATTCAATGTCTTGCTAGCATAATATGTGACATATTGCTTTTTATCTGCACACTACTCCATGATCGTGCCTATGGTTTAGACACTTGCATCAAACATTATCTCAAAGAGATCAATATGGGGCACAGATGATGCAAGTCAAAACAAGAGAATCCTTCAATCTTATAAAGCAATTCACATAGTCTAGGTCAAAGATAAAGTTAGAATCTTTCAAGAGAAGGCTGGTGAGTGGATTAGAAATCTTAGTGAAGTTGCAAATGAACCTTATATAAAATACCACATGACCAAAAAATCCTTAGACCTCTCTAAAAGTAGAGATGATTCTCTCTTGATGATTACCTCAATCTTTGCTCTTTTGTTTTGACTTTGATGACCATAAAAATTTATATTGGCTGTATGCCATGAGAGACATCATGTGATTTTTGTAAAAGGATTTTTTTTACTTGATTTGAATATTTATAAAATAAAATTACACTTATTATGTTTGCTTTTATATTCAGATAATGGATAAACTTAATAATATCATAAGAGTGTTTTTACCAGACGATATATGGTTTGTGTTGAGGACCTGAACACGAGATCATATGTATAATAATAGTACTCATTCTTGTTATATCCCTAGACAATTGTTATGTGAATAGTATAATACACAAGACTAGCATGTATGGTGAGTGATGTGTATGTCTCTGTATAGAAGTGAAATCACCTCTCTACTAATAACAATGGTAAACAAAATCCAATTGGATAGCAACGGAAGTTAAAATCTTGACTATATTCAATTTAATAAAGAGTACATAAATTTCCCCAAAAGGGTGTACATGCTTTATACAAAAATAGGATCTAACTAGAGGGAAACTAGACTACAACAATATGTCTCCAATAAAAATAACTTAACAAGTAAATCCATGAGGGAAGGATGGACTCCTTTTCCTAGTGATAGACTGGTTCACCATGCTCCTATTGCACACTCTGATCCTAACCTGGGTGGTTGGGATCACCCAGTAAGAGGAGAGAAAATGTATGTGTCAAATAAAGAATAAGGATAATTATAAACTAAAGTAGGAAATAAAAATATTCACTATGCTAAGAAGGTCAAGAATATGAGGCAAGTACAACAAATAGGAATTTCTTCCAAGTTAATCAATAATAAATTGCATGCATGATTAACTGTGACTACATTAAACTAATATAGGGCTGAGGCACCTACTGGACCTCAGCCTCTGGGTGAGGGAGAGTAACACATTCCCAAACACCTAAATATATATAAAGTGGGGAGAATTATCACATTCTCCTGGGGAGAGTGGTCACATTCCCATGGGCTCATACCCAAAACTATGGGTGGTTTGTACTCATGTACACTACATTAGTTAGTTAGTCATTTACATCATCATGCTAAAATAGTTCAATGGCAGATATAAGAAATTGTTAACTTTTGCAAGTGGGGTCCAAGACCCTAGAATATTTGAAGTAAAAATGCCACGAGAAGGCAATAAAGAGAATAAAGGCTAAAACAACGCCTCATTGTAAAAGTAAGGTTGGATAAAATATGCCCAACTTAGGGTTTAGAATGCACATAAAAACTCACTTGAGATTCCTAGAAAAGATCTTTCATTAATTAAATGTGTCCAATGTACTTTTGTCCTTATTACAAGTTTATACACATGGATTAGGGTTTATAAATCATATTATGTGAGAAAACCTAATTTTTGGACCTTCTATGAAAACCATTTATTTAGGACTCAAAATTAGGACTAATTGATTACTTGAATTCTCCTGATTAAGAAAACATATTTATTTCTTAAATTTGGATTTAAAATGAATTAAATATATATTTTAAGACATTTTATATAATTAAAATGGTTTTTATATTAAAATTTGAAATAAGGATGCAAATCGATACTCAAAAACCTTAAATTCAGAATCTACATAAAATGTTTTTCCAATGAGTATTTATTCATATTTTTCTAATAAACCTACGAATTACTAGGAATGATTGAAAATAGACCAATGACACACCGAGAAAAGTCCATGTGTGCATATCTAAAAATCTGATATGCAGTGAGAGGACCTGGGCCTGCACTGACTTGGGCCAATAGGCAGCTTCCAGCTAGTCAAGCCGGCTTGAATCAGTGCTCAACTAAAAAAATCATGAATGACGAGAATGCCCATACACGATTCATCATTTTATTAAACGACTAGGGACAGTGGTGTAATTTCATATGACATGTGTTGCGTTTGATAAAATGAAACTCACGTGGAATGACCAAAATACCCATGCTCATTAGATAATGTGATTACTCACATAGGGTCATGCTGGTCATCCAAAGCCTTGAATTGTTCCTTGGGAGCTGTGGTGTGGACAAAAGGTCGAACACCTGCCTGGAGCTCCATGACTCTTGTCGGCATGGAACCTTGCAGTTCCTTAGAGCTCAACTAGCATCAAATCATATTTGCGGTGTTCTAGAAAACTCGAAGAGCCAAAGAGGATGCCAGGAAGGGTATAGGTGCACTGGGGAGAGAAGAAGACCAAGGATGCAGTCGAGGGTACAAAACTGAGGAAGAACAACTCGAAACAACTAAGTAAATGCTAGAAATTGATCGTGGATATCCAGTGAGTTTAAGGAAGGTGTTTTTGCGATGGAGGAGCACTGAGGTGTTGAGATGACACCTGACGGAGAAGGTCAAAAAATGACAATATAGGTTACAATGAATCAAGGGAATTTCCTGCAAGCTACTAATGTGAATTCGTTAAGGGGGTGTTGAGGATGCTCACCGGCTTGTTAATTTTAAGGAAGGTGGTGCAGGGCGTCAGAGCGAGGTCCATCTTTCCGGAGGAGGAAACTGAGTAGGTCGGGGAGTTCGGGGGAAGTTGAGGAGAAATTGGAGGAGGAGAGTTGTGTGATGTCTGAGGGTTCTCTACATGCCCTTATATAGGCAGGAGGCGAGCCTATGGATCTTCTGTGAAACGATGGTGGAGAATAGTGAGGAGTCTCCATTGGGCATTTTGTTTACAAGTTGTGAGGGAGCATGAGTTAAGGCTTACTGGAACTGATAGAGAGAGATGAATCTGGAGGAAGAAAAATCGCTCAAAATGATTGAGTAATGAGGGAGTTTGGGCAAATCGAATGAAACAACCATGGCATTGCTGCTGTCGTGAGGTTGGGGATGACCTTAGAGCCTTTGGATTGGTTTGAGGTCCATATGATCAATCATAGGCCGTCTGATGATCGTGGTGACATGGTAACGCGTGACAAATTGAGAAATAATAGAAACTTAGGGAAATCAATGCATTGAATGCAATTCGATCTAAAACCATAGTTACACTTTACTTAAATATCATAAAATCAATTTGGAGGGTCAAACAATTTGAACCATAGGCTAATATTAATGCCTAGATTAATTCTATATAATTAGTTTTTCATTTTTCATGAGATATGGCCATCAAACACTAATGTCCATTAATGTGTAAATTAATGCATTTTAAAAGGGTGAATTAATACAAAACTATTTTTTTAGCAATTCATTTAATAAAATTCGAGATAAATAGTATAAAGTCATTCAAGTGTCATGTCCCACCTCTTATTATCATTTTTAATGCTTTAATAACAATTTGGAGGAGAGAGGAGATAAGAGGGTGCTTATGTCATTAATTAAACTCAACTTCACATTAATTCTTATTTCTTATTCCAAAGAGCCACAATTACTCTAAATTAACATAATCTATTGATTATCTCTCATTAACGGTTATTTTACATTATTGAACTCTAATTAGCACATTAGTTGAGATATTTGTGCAAAAACCCATTTATTGTCATGAATGTGGCCATCAAGTATAGCTCAATTCCAACATTAGGGACAAAGAGGATAGAAAAAGCTAGGAAAATGTAGGAAAAATTCCAAAAGAATAAGGAGGAAATGAAACTTTGAAAATGGGTAAAATTGTAAAAGAATCTGAGATTCAGTATGTTACTGTCTCCTTAGTCATGATACTAAATATCAACTCACATGTATGTGTACTTGTTAGAAAACAAGTTGTATTGGATAAAACCAACTTAGGAGTGAAACATGGAAGTCATTGTTGGCTAAATGGACACCATTTAAATCCCTTTGTTTTGATAATGACAAACATTTCATTCTTGTGGATCTAACATGCTACTTGAGTGTTGCAGGAACAAGGTAGATGACTAACCTTTGGAAGATCTACATGCTCAAAATGCTTTACTTTTATGATTGTAAATCAAATGTAAAAACTTGTTCAAGTATATAATGTACAAGTACTTAGATATCATGTAAATCAATCATTTAGATGTTCCCTAGCCATTCACAAGTCATCCCCTATAATAGTGTCACAACTGCACACTCATACACACACTTAGTATTTATCTAGAACCACCAGAATAGAGACATTCTCAGTCAAACTAATTGTCGACCGAGACACACTCATTCGAACATCTTCTCGACTGAGAGTCTCCCGGGTTAATCTTTCTAATAGGTTCTAAAGCCATTAGACCTAGCATACAAGGTGGTTGGGAGTTGGAATTGAACATTTTATACACTTGCTCTAGACCGTCCCTCGGTCGACGAAGTCCTCGACCGAGAGACTCTCGGTCAAAAAACTTCTCGACCGAGAAGAACTCTGTCTGCACTTTTCGATATTAATAAACTAACCATTGCTAAAGCAATTAGTGAATACCTAATGGCTAGTTGAGCACTAAGAACCCCCTAGAAAGTGTCTAGAACGTCCTCAAGCACTCATAGGCCATTCCTATAAATAGGACATGCCTTGGGATACCTAAACACACTTGTGCAACACTTGACCATACACACTTGCAATTGAAAATCCATTCTTATGAGCAATTGAGAAACTCCAACATTTGCTATTCATTTCCATTGCTCCAATTTTGTGTCCTATAGGCTAGCATCTCCTACCCACTACACTTATACTTACATACACATTGGTTAGGAGATCAAAACGCTTGATATAGGATTCAAGCCTTGTGCCAAAGTGGTAATTGTATTTTCCTTTTTCCTTCTTATTTGCTTTGTACTCTCCTTGCTACTCCTAAGTTGGAGGCTACGGATTGGAGAGGGTTTATCTTCTCAGATGGAGAAGGGTCTTCTCAGGAGGAGAAGGTGGACTTTGGACTACTTCTAGAAGGTCTCAACGAGAAGCTACTTCAAGGAGGAAGGCTACTTCATGGGGGAGCTTGAAGTAACTTCAAGTGAAGGCTGCTTCAAAGTTGGTGAGACAACTTTGGGGTGAAGGCTGTCCAAAGGGTTTGGGAAGGTAGTTGTATTTTATGTAACATCCTTATGAGGTAATAAAATACAGGTGCTTTCAAAATCCCGGTTGGGAGCAACCGGGTAGTGGACTGACTCCCTTAGTATTTGCTAAGGGTGGAACCACTCTAAACCCTGTGTCCCCTTATCTAATCTTTTGTGGTTGTTTTAAAATCTTCATAAAAACCCTATTCACCCCCTCTAGTGGTTTTTCAATCATGTAATGCATTCTAGAGTCATCTATCAATGTGATAGTGGTGACTATGATCCTTAGAACTGAAGTCACTATAGTAACACATGTTGTTCTGTATTTTGAGACAACATGCTCCAAAATAATAATTTCCAAAGAGGTGGTAATTGGGTACACTTTGACACATGGGGAATTCTACAAATGATGTAGATGTCCCTCCATTGCAATGATATCCCCATAATAAAATGTATGGCCATTCTTATGTGGGTCAATATGTGATACTGAGCTCACAATATCTCTAATAGTCTACTCTAGTTTAAGGAACATAGATTGAATGTTAGAAGTATAACATTCCATGCCTCGATTCCAATCTAGAAATCTATAACAAAAGTATGTGCATCATTGGTAATATTAACTATACAAGTTGTAGTTGTTTTCCAACTTATAACTATAAATTGGATGGCAATGATGAGTAGTTTGACACCAATATTTGCTTGTATTTTTTTTAAAATATCGTTACCAACATAGTTAGAAACCTATCAAGTCACACACATAAGGATGCATAAGGGAATTGAAGTTTTTCAATGAAAAATATGATTAGAATGGTTGTGAATCATATACATCATGATTTCCTATATGTTTGGGTGATTAAAATGTCTAATCGACCGATTGGATTTGTTGGATCAATAAATCAATAGATTGTCAATTGGTCAATTTAGTTTTTCACTAGACTAGTATGGTCACTCAATCAGTTAACCTAATCACAATTAAAGTTAAACATGGAATGTCTCAAATTATAAGAAAATAAGATCTATATCTGAACTGACCTGATTGGTCGATCGGCTAGTCTGATCGATTAATCAAAATGCCTCATCAGGTGATCAACTATCCAGATCAGGCGATCACGATCATGCCTGATTTTTTCACCATTTAAATATTTTTGGGACTACGATTGAAAAAGGGATCAGAATTAGGATTTTCATGATTCTCCTATATAAAGGGGCACATATCAAAGTGTGAACTATATCTCTTAAGAACAATTTGTAAGACAAGTTGGCTGTCTAATTTCTCTCTTGGAAAAAAGAAGCCACCCTAAGGATTGCTGTCCAAGATAGGAGAAGAAAGGGAATTCTAAGATGACTAGCACATCAAAAACACCTATTCTTCTTTGACTTGGTGGCCAAGGTGGTGTACCACAAGTTAATTCATCTGCATGGATAAAGTAGAGGCTGAAGTACACATGCAAAGACTTGGAGAAGTTGTTCCACACGAAGTCAACCATGCAGTAGATTGGTGGCTAATCAAAATTTCTTTCTTATCCATCTAAATTTCATGGTGGCCACTCTAGATCTAAATCCAATAGATCATGTTCTTCACCAACATAAGATGTGTCATTCTTCTATACCTAAGGCTACTAATTATCTTTTTGAATCTATACTCTAATCTCCCTTGTCTTCTAAAGTAAGAGCAGGAGATTTTGTTTAGTGGCCAACTATAATATTGCTCAGATACCATATTGAAACACCCTCCCTAAAACAAGTAACACTGAGTTATACATAACTCGTGTACTCAAGGGGTATTACATTAAATTGACATTGATAACAACAATATAATTAATCACACTGTTAATGCATCAAAGTGCACTACAATCACTAAGATAATTATCCTAGAGTTTAATCCTTTTTTTACTTCCCAATTAAGGTTAGTATAGAAAGGGTCGATCCCAAAGGACAACGTTTAAGGTTGTTAACTCTAATCCCAAATTATTTTGAAGAACTTTTTTTATTTCTTTTTGGTGTTTTTGTTTTTAGAACAGAAAGTAAAGATCGGGTTTGAGGTCGGGTGATTATTACTAAAGCAAAAGGGAAATAAAAGAACAAGATTGCACTTAACAAGAAATAAATTTGCCCTACCACAAGGAAAATTAAGATGATTGTTAGCACATATACTATTATGAATGAAAGGATTAGAATGTAAAGGGAGCGGATCAAACACAAGAATAAATCAAGAGACAGGGAATAAAGGCTTTTAGGGGTTTTCACCACCTTAACCTAGGTGAGAATAAACTAAATCCTTTAAAATGACAGATATGATGAAGGCATGAGAATTAATTAAAACCCACAAAAATGGACTCCACATGAGCCCATTGGTCCTAGTTCTCATGTTTCTTAGTTCATCATCCAAAAAGAGGAAGATCCACAGTCATTTCAAAACCCCTATGCGATTGGTTTTATTGTTCTAAATCCAGATTTCCATGGTCATTTCCATTCGGATTAACATGTGATCAAACCAATTAATTACTTTGATAGATCAACAATTATCAAAACCAAAAGCCATCTAGAAGTTATTCTAAAGGATTAGTCAATTTAATCCATGGCTAAGGGGCTATCCCCTTCCCTCGATAGAGAACTAATCGCTCATGCTTGTGGAGAAAAGGGAGACAGAGGAAAGAAGTGTTCTAGCCATAGTCTAGACTTATTAAAGGATAGTTCCTTAGGCTAGATACAATGATATGATCGATGCTTAATTCTTTGCTCTGGTCCACATAAGAAGAAGAAGGAGAAGAAAACTAGATCTAAATAAGTAAGGTAAGAGAACAATAATTGAAGGAAACACTTAGCTTGCAAAAACCAATCTTTATTGATGAATAGAACACAATAATATAAGAACACAAGAATGATTGCTAAAAAATTCCCATACAATGATAATACTAAAGATGCCCCCCATGAGGAGGAAGTGCCCCTCTTTTATAGGGGAAGGAGGAGGCTTTTACAACTAGGGTTGTGGACAAATGGGCCTGGCGGCTACTATTTTGAACTGGCCACACACTGCCAACCGATCGGTTGGGTGGTCGAGCCGGTCGTTTGGGTGTCCGGTAAGAGAGGGAGTCGGGACAGCAATCAGCAACCCTAAGTCCCGGGTGGCGGCGATCTTTGACCCGCTCAATTTGGGAGGGAAAACTCCCGCTTTGAGGACTGAAATAGTCATTTGATATTCAAATGGTGTGCCATCTAGATTGGACATTTGGATGAAGCTCGATGGCTGAGGGATGGCGTCAATCGACCGTCTAGAGCAGGTGAGCCGATCGGTTGGAACAGGTGAACCGATCACTTGGAACAGGTGAGCCGCTCGTCTGATGTTTCGAGTCTGCAAGAAATGCATAGATTTTTGGTGAGATTCAAGTTTAATTATGATAAAAGATAGCAAATAGTAATTTGTTTCTTTTCAGTGGATAAAAATAAGAATTTCCATGTGATAAGACTTAAAAGGATGTGAAAAGGGGTGCTAAATTAGCACACATCACACACAAATTGAAATCTTAAGAATTCTCATAATTGTTCTTACAACTGGAACATGGAAGTGCATAAAAGGAAAATCAATCTCTAATAACTGAGACCAAGTCTCTAATTCTTATATCCTAAAGATAATAAATTTATATCTATAGAACTGAGGATCATCTTATAGTCGACACCCCACCAGATTCTATTATTGTGTATCTTTATGCTCCAAGTCTCTTGGTGTTACTTCTAATTCTGGTTCTACTCTTTATTTGGGAACGTCTTGTACCCAACCATGCACTGGAAAAAATAGTTGTTAGAGTAAGTGACATGAATATTCTAACATATACCTTATCATAGTAATAAGGTACTGCAAAATAGTTTTAAACATGATGCACATTGAATTACCATTAAAATAAGTAGTAAATGTAAAATAAGTATCTCTTCTTTCTTTGACTTAATTCTTATATGTTCAATTATCTTCCTCTAGAGACCTACACTCATGCACTCATGTACCTGAATCTCATGACCAACACTTTCATGCCTGGATTATTGAACTGAATCGACCTACACTTTGGTGCCTGGGCTCATGACTTACATCTAGAGCCTGGGTTATGTCTCTCTTATTGTAAGGCCCCTGAACTTGCTTAATGAGTTGAATAAGCTTAATTACCATAATTGAATGCTTATAACACTAATATAACCTTTTAATATATTTTTAAATCATAAGACAAGCTTACGTTTCAAATTTGGTCCAAGTTGGACACTATTTGAGCAAGTTATGCAATTTTCTGTACATTTTGGAATTTTCTACAATTTACCCAATTGAGCGGTGTTCTTTGCAATTTATCACTTGAATTATGCTCCTTGAATATTATATCATCATGCTTGAGCTTGTTGAGCCATGGGACACCTATTTAATCCTTGGTTTGAAGGTGTTTCCTCTAAGGGTATTTTAAGGTTTACCCCTTCACAAATGAGCTACCTTTCGTAGCTATCAACTAATGAATTATGTGATTGGATGGGAAATTTGACAAAGGAAAGCTAAGAAGGTCTATAAGGATGGTGGGGGAGCTTCTTGTGTGTGTTCTTGAATATTCTTAATAGTTTAAGGCCATAGAAACATGGGGAAGCTACTTTTACACCTCATGCTTGCTTCCATCCTTATCCATGGGCTATATTTACCTCTTCCTTGCCCAAGTACAAAGCTATGCTTGATTTCTCTTTCCTCTAACCTAGAGAAACGACTACACTCTGTTTTGCTAAGGAACCAAGTTCTCTAAGGTAGAAGACAACCTCTTTTTGGAGAGGAAAGTCTCCTAGAGATCCATTTAGCCCTACGTAGGATTTCTAAGGTCATCTTCTAGGGATTTCGACCAATGAAAGTTATTTTCTTCCTTCCTACTCCATTTATCTTGTTCTTCTCCTACCTTATACCTTTCTACAGGTCGTAACCTTGCTGTTCTATGGTAGAATTTGCTCTAAAGCTCTAAAATCCTACCTTTCTTGCTTCTTATGCTTAGGGTTTGCTCATTTGATGAAGAAAGGTGCTAGATGGACGAGTTCATAGCTTATGCTTGGATTTTATACCCTACCTGCTCGAGATTTATTCTGTGTGGGATTTCATATTCTCATTATAGGAAAGTTTTATAACTTGCTCCACGTTTATTTCTTACCATAAGCTTTCTAGATAATGTTCTTTCTTGAAAATGATGATCCATGCGCTAAAAAGCAATGCTTGACTTAGATTTCAATTTTTACAATGTTCCATGTTCTGATTTCAATTATAGATGAACCTGTGATCATGTGTACATTATTCCTAAGATATAATATGACTTGTATCAGGTTGGTTTGACAACATATGGTGCTAAGCACCTATCAACCAATGGTCAATTTTAGGATTTTAGGCTGATTTCTTCTATAAACCCATGACCCGATGATGGTACCATTGCAACAACCCTATGGTGTTGTCTTCATGACAACTGATGGTCATGATAAAAGGTGTCATATTATGGTGATAAACTATGGTCACCCCCTTAGGTCAGGTTTTGGATCAATTAGAAGTTTAATGATCAACCATTAAGTACCCTACTGATGTTATCAATAAATGATGACATCAACTTAATATTTGATGCTAATTAATGAATATAGTGTTGATCTAACAACCTATGGTGATTTAATGGTCACTAATGATGGTGGATCAGGTCTCTTCAACCTATGTTGAGTTAAGAATTATAGTTGTAGCATCAATTAAGCCTTAGACCAATGGTTTCTTGGGTTACTTGATGCAATGGTCTGACCTATACTGTGATTGATGGTTTTAATATATGAACTTGACCCAATGGTCAAGATCTAATGTTTATTCCTCCAATAAAGTGGAATGATGGCTAATGTAATATGTTGGTCCTAATAATGTAATTTAGATGGTTTCCTTTATATGATCAACTTAAGGAGCTTACTTGTTGATGATGGATGGTTTGTTTTAAATGAACAGTTGATTGTGGGTTTTACCCTACTCTCAATGGAACTTTTTGTGTTGTTGATCAAGGGATGTCTATGGTTAAATGGTGAATCTTTCTAGAGAACAAATCAAGGACTTAAAAGGTATTTTATCCAAGGTGTTTACTTATGTAAACAACCAATGGTCTTACCTTTTAAACATCCAATGGTTATGGGTGACATTGTGGTATAGTGATATGGGTTGAATGATGATGGAACAAATGGAGGGTTACCCTTAATAAGGTATTATTACCTATTCAGTCATATGAGTATAAGGGATGATAACCATATTGTTTTGATATGTAACCGTAATGAGGTATAGCTTGTTATACCTAGCTTTAATATAGCTAAATGATGGTAATTGGGTATGAATAGTCATTGAATGACTAATACAATCATGGAGTACTCTGTTACTATTGTTGAAACCCTAGTATGCTATAACCCGATGATTACACATTGATTTATATGTGGGTTCATACTTGAGAATAGTATGGAATGCGATGGTGATGCTTCACCTTATGCATCCATGATCCAATGGGTATGCCATGAGTTAGGGTTTGGGTATAAGTGTTGATTAGTAACATTGATATAATTTATCATGTTGAACCTAACTCTAGTGCAAATAGATAAATATGAGTATTCATGTTTGACATTCTTATATGATGTAATGATAGTGAAATAACCTCCTTAACATGATCATAACCTTAATGTGTTAATTGGTGGTTATCACAGCCACATGGTTGATACTTTTTAATGCTAAACATGTGCATTATGAATATGATGAGTGTTAATCATATCTAGATTTCTTGCATGTTGATGTAATAAAGGAATGTTCTTAATGTTAATATAATCCTGCTATAATTGTTTATGAATATCTCCTAACTCATTAATGCAATACTGTACTGATCTGGTGTATCATATGTAAGTGATGTTGTTGAGCCTTGTTATAAGGCGTGGAAAGATAATGAAGATCTTGTAGGGAATAGTATGATGGTCTTAATGACCTTTGGGTATGGTTGAGCCCTAAATGAGGTGTAATCCTCTTGTGTTAATAAGGGTTGATACCCTGTGATATTATGAAAAAGATTATATATCATGTGATGGTATGCTGGTCTTAATGACCTTTGGGCATGGTTGAGCCCTGAATGAGGTGTAATCCTCTTGTGTTGATAAGGGTTGATACCCTGTGATATTGTGAAAAAGATTTATATCTTGTGATAGTATGATGACTAGTGTAGCCTCATGAATGGTAAGTGAATAGTACCATGTGATGATGAGATGAGAAATTATGTTTCACACATTTTATATCTTTTAAAGTTGTGATATTTATATGTTTGCTAGAAAGAAATTAGGGTTTGTATGTCCACTTGTTTGATGCAACCTTAATTCACCCAATTGGCATAACTAATCAAGTGAAACTCTAATCATGTAGTGCCCTATGCCATAGATCCATCTGAGTGTCAAAATTTTCCAGATGGTGAAATGAGTATTCCTAAGGGAAACTCAAAGCACATACTATTGAGTATGTGGGAGTGGCAAGTTGAGGATATATCCTTGTCATCCATAATACAGATTGTAGAGGTTGACTATGGTCATGCCTCATACATATGATGTGTTTGGGAACGGCTGTGGTCGTGTCTCGATGATTATATATGTGACAAGATTGGAGGACAACTTTGGTTGTACCTCGGATGGTAAGGTATGCGTACCCACCTCCTTTCACTAGTGCCATGACCGGTACCAAGGACGGACTAGGTTGTTAGCAGCTTGACCTTATGTGTCACTGTGGTGGACCCATACAAACTGGGGGCGGAGAAGATCTTAGGAGTCTGGATCTTCCCAGATCTTGTATGGCACTGATATCGACTTAGCAGTGGTCAGTTGGATTTTGAGTGGTATCCTCAATTTCCTCAGGGCATAATAAAAGATGTAATACAACTATATATCATATCTATTTATGGTTATACACGACGCTTCACATTGGATGATAACCTTTATTTGATTTCTTTTCACTCAGATCATGTATAGTACAATAAGAGATAATAGATATACTTATGTTGTAGTTATGCTCATGTTGTAAACATGCTTATGTTGTCAAATATACTGACACTGATGATTAAGATGTTGATGCTAGCTATGTTTAATATTTCTATCTGTTCCTATGTAATTAGAAATGCTTAAACTGCTAATCATGCCTATGTAGTTCATTGTGTTATGATGTTAGTTCTACTTATGATATAGAACCAACATTTCTCTCTCCTTATAACCACCTTCACCGGTATATATTTTTCTTCTTCTTCCTTGCCTACATCTGTGGCTTCTCACCATTATCTAGGTTATTTTGTGCAATTTTGACAATCTCCCCCTCATTAGATTGTCCCTGTTATTGTGCTCTATCCCTTGCATGCTTGGATCCTAGTTTGGACGGTTGCTGCTGGCTTGACCGTGACCTTCTGCAACTTGTCGTAGCACTTCTATTTTGACTGCTTGGTTCCCTTCTCTTGGTTCTACCCTAGTTCATGTCCTTTTCCTCAGTAATGCCCTCCTTCCTCTGGATTATCTTTTTTCACTCACATCAATTAAAACAATGGTTCTTCCACTCACTCTCTTCTTGAAATGATTTTTTCTTGAGGATGACATTTTCCATGTGGCATGCCTCCCAATTTTACCTTCTTGTTGCCTCCTCTGGGATGCTACTAGAATCCAAGCAGCCACATGGCTCAAACTAACCCAATTCTGCTTACTTGTCTGGGACGCTACTGCAATCTACCCAGTTAGCCATCATGGAGAGACACTAGACATTCACCGAGAGAGTAGGTCAAGTTTATCATTCATCACCCACATGCACCTTTAAAACCTTAAATCTTTGTTCTTTATATTTGATTAGATTTCATGCTGTCACTTTAGGTGAAAGATTTTGCTAAACATCAACATAGAAATTGAATATGTTCCAATACGTTCTTCTTAATTGCTTACTCGTCTCTTTGTCCCTAAATCCAACCTGGCATACACAAGTGCATGTGTGTTTGTTTCACATAAGATCCTCCTATAGTTCTTGGGATTTATTGTTACTACTTAAACAAAAAACATGCTATACCTGATTCAAGATGAGTCCACATATTATATGCACAAAATCCCCACCCTATTTTGATGGGCACAGACACATGTAAATGGATAAGAATAGAAGCAACCTATTTTTTACAAATTTAGTAACAACAAATCCCGACTCCTCCTATAGTCATGATAAATATAATTGGAAAAAAGACTAATTTAGCACACTTTTGTAAAAATATTTTCCAACATTGTACACTTTTAAAAATATTTTCCCAAATAACACACTTTACTAAAAAAAGTCACTTTATATGAAGTTTTTTTTATTCAGAATTAAAAAGCGCCACACATATTGGCATGTTTATTAAAAAAAAATAAAAAAAAATGGAAAATGCCACACGAAGTGGCACTTTTCAACTTGACATATATCTCTTGCCACAAATGAAAGCGCCACTTTGAGTGGCGTTTAACATTTTTTTTCATTTTAAAATATACACACCAATATTTGTGGCACTTTTCAAATTTGGATAAAAAAATGCCACTTTGAGTGGCATGTTCTACATAAAATGTGGTATTTTGAGAAATATTTTAAAAAGTGTGCTACATTGATAATATTTTTACAAAAGTGTGCTAAATTGGTGTTTTTTTCCCAACATAATTCTACTCATCTTCCATGGTTAGGTACCAATCTGAAAATGAGAAATTAGAACTGGAATTAAGATTTATTCCCTTGAATTTGATCGTCATATGACTTTTATAGAAACCATAGAACCAGCAGCGAAGACATATTTATTAGGCCAAAATCTAGTACTTTGGTCTCTCACATATGATAGAGGTTGCAGGTATGGTTCATTGACTAGAAATCACGTTGAAGGGTGTAATAGAGTCTTAAAAGGTGTTAGAGGTTTGCTAATACATGCATTGATTGTTGCCACATACTATCGCTCCGTGACAATGTGGTTGGAGAGGCGTAATCTCGCAAATAAACGTGCACAAGAGGGACTGAAATGGCCCTGGAGGGTTCATGATAAGCTTTATAATGTTTGAGAGGATGCAAAAAAACTGACAATACACATGTGAACAATGATGAATGGCTTGTTGGTGACATGGATGGACATAAATTTCAAGTAATAGTGCATCCAAATGGTGGCAGTCAATGCAGTTGTGATTTTCCACAACAATGACATTATCCATGTTCTCATGTTTGGATAGCTGTAGACTCTGTCAATTGGGATCTTGATGCACTTGTGAGTACATATTATACAAATGAGGCTTATCTAAACGCATACAAAATCAAATTTTGTGGTATTCCCGACAAGAGGTATTGGCCTCAATTTGATGAAAGTAGAGGTATTTATCCCTTATTACCCCCTAGGCAACGAAGGCATGATGAAAGACCAAAGAAAAAAAGAAGGCCTTCAACTATGGAAGTTGATCCAAATCAATATACATATCATTGTCATAAGTGTGGCAGAAAGGGCCATAATAGATGCACTTGTCCTAATGTAATATGATGTCTGGGCATGTAATGTTTGCTATTTCAAATTACTCAAGGCATGTAATGTTTGCAATTTTAGTTTGTTCAAGTCATGTAATGTTTGTAATTTCAATTTAATCAAGTCATGTAATGTTTGCAATTTCAATTTACTCAAGTCATGTAATGTTTGCGATTTCAATTTCACTAAAAGAATGAATTTATAATGGGTTTTTTTATAGATGGCTCATCGAAGGACATGGACATTTCACATGTCCATAGAGTTAATCCAAATAATAGCTACAAAGTGCCTACAGGGAAAAATGGCTCATCAAACTCTATTGGATGATGACTGGAATGACGTACCAGATTTTTTGTACAACAAGTTAGAATTTATAGTGACAAAAGAACAAGCAAGATTTCATTAGCATTTTTTAAAGCAAATATTTCACATGTATGAATAACTTCTTGAGGTACTTGGTTGGTATTGGGATCACACAAAATAGAAAGTAATGCCAATCAATGAACAAGTTAAAAACCAGTTAGCTGTATCACATCCAGAGATACATCGAGTTGTACATCAAATGTGGCCATTTTATGAACCTCTAGATGAGATATTGAATCAAATGCAGTAACTAATTATTGTAATATTTCACTTTTAATAGTTCATGTTGTATTTTAATATTATTTGATAGTTCATGTATTTGAATCTTATCTAATGAAGAATCTTGACAAACTTATATGTTGTACAATATTTGCACTTTTCATTTAATGTAATATTTGCACTTTTCATTTAATGTAAAATTTTCACTTTTCATTTAATATAATATTTGCACTTTTCATAGATATGGCTCATAGACAAGCATCCTTCCGACTCTCCCAACACCATATCATGTTGGCACAATGGCCTATTACTGACCCAGATGTTTTAGAAAATAATTCCATGGCTGGTTTTGGGCTTGTTCATAGGCTATCCTCTATCCACCTTGACCCCACTTTAATCACTGCATTAGTTAACCGGTGGGACAATACTAGCAATACTTTTAGATTTCCCCCGTTTGAGATGACTGTGACCCTTCAGGATGTTGCAGTGCTTCTAAGTCTTAGGATTGATGGCCCACCTATTATAGCTTCTTATCCTATAGGTGTAAATGAGGGGTAGTTTTCTTCTAGGTCTCACCTTTGTGAGAATTTCTTGGGAGATGCACCAGATGAGATGTCTAAGGGGCATATCTCTTTGATTTGGCTGTGTGAGAACTTCATGGATATGGATTTGACCGTGGGTGATGAAGAGCAAAAACTAGAGCTGAGGACAAGGTATACCAGGTGTAACATACTGAAATCTCCTTTGTACCTCTTTGTACTCTTTTCTATAAGTTTTATCCTTCATTTTCGTTCCTTTTGTCCTTGGTTTTGATTTAAAAGAAATTAAGATGGTTATTGGTTAAATGTTTCCCATATATTCTTATTTTAAGGTTGCATGCACAAATGCCTCAGTTAGAATTAGATAATGGGTTTAAAATGCAAATTCACATTAAGTAATAAAAAGAGTAAAATAATTCGTCCTAGAATCTTCTAGTGTTTCCTAGAATATGAGAGATATGAAGAAAATCCGAATTTTGTAAAAGGAAGAAGATAAGTAATGGTAATATGAGAAATTATGGGTAAAGAAGATAATTACAAAGATTTTTGCAATAAATATTATAATCTGAAACCATCATGATAATTTGATAGTTTAATTCGTTTCCTTGAGCAAAAAGTAACTTAAGGGTCAAGTATCATTTAAAATGGAAATATTAATAACATTATCAATAGAATATAGGAAATATGCCAATAAAAAGAAATAAAATACTTAATGCTCACAAATCAGGAAAATAACTTCAAATTCGTATTCTAAACAGAAAAATAAGCCTCTGTGCAAATTTGCAACTAATTTGGATAATATATGAATAATGAGTAAAATAGGAGAGAGAGAAAGTGTGTAGAATGTTCTAATTAATTTAATAAATATAAAGATAATGTCAACTTGTGAAGATAATTGCAAAATCGTGTTCCACACCTTTAAGGAGACTTATGGGTGAAGTTACATTAATTTTAGATAATGTTATCACCTCTTTTGAAGGAGGAAAGAGAAAATGACATATTAATTATTTCACCTATAAAACTTTCTCAAAATGAAAAATTAACTCCATATTTGGATTCTACGCGTCGAAATAAGTCAGGATATAAATTTTCATAATTTTTGGACAACGTTTGAGCCTCCAAAAGAAGAAAGAGAAAAACATTTAAAATCTATATAGTTTTAATCGACTTTTGCTAAGGGATATTTCCCTGATCTAACGCGAGATCGGACGGTCCAGGTTCATTAGTGGACCCGCGTCCACCGATCCAACGACGCACGGTCGTCTTCTACCTTGAGTCGGATTAGGCAACAAATTTGATTTTTCATTTTCTTAAAATCACAATATCTTGAGATCTACTCAACGATTTTCCTCGAATTTTGTTTTGTTGGACTCCTTGCGAGATTTCGCACATGATTATCCCAAAATTTGCGAGCTTTATCGCGTATTTGGGAAACGCCCAAACTAGCCGCCGGCCACTTCCCCTTGCTCCTACCCACATCCTAGTCTAGGGTTCCTTGCCTATAAATAACTCAACCCTCGCGACCGCCGACGCCCTAGAAACTCGATCGTATCTTCAATTTGGGTTTTCATGGACGTTTCGACCCCCAACGAGCAGCTGAATGTCCCAAACTTGCGGCGCTTCTCCCTCTCTACTTCGTCATCCTCGGTTCGAATTAGAGGTACCACTGAATTCGTCTCTTCTTTCTCTTCCTTTCGACTACCTGAACGCGAGATTTCGTCTTGTATAGTGATTTTGCCCAAAATCGGAGCCAAGCTCCTGTTCTCGTCGATCGGGCGAGAGGAGGAAGATGATGGGTTGGCGTTTTACCGTTTTCCCCTCGCCTTTCTTCTTCTCTGGATTTCTCGCGTGTGGGTTTTTGGTCTTTTCGCCGCCCCGTCGGACCGCATTGCGCGGCTGGTAGCGAGCGACCGCGGGTCGCGGGTCGCCGCTGCCGAGCGCTCGTCGCCGCTCGGCCATCCAGCCTTGCCTACGTGGCAGGCTGTGATTGGTCGAGGTTAAATAATTTTTATAAATTATTCCGATGGTCAAAAATAGAAAATAAATAGTGTTTTGAAATCAAGAAAACGAGATCTATTTAATAAAAATATTTTTGAGATCTGATTTTGAGGTTTACGAAAATGTGTTTTTAAAATCGATTTAATTAACTTAAAAATCCCTAAAATTAACCCTAAGAATCCATATTTCCAAAATATACAATATTATATGTTATTTTGATCAGGGAAACCTAACTAAGATGATTATGATGTTTTTGAAGTTTGAATCGAGAGTTTGTGCAAAAAGTTAGTAAATTAGGGTTTTCAATCTTTTAAATGAATACATGTAATTCTAATATATGAATATAATGATGTAATAGGAAGTTTGGGTTTATAGTTCGTGTGAAGAGTTGAAAAAGGGAAACTTAGGACACCTGTGGCCAAGGTATGTGTTTAGTATGAGTTTTGTTGTGAATCTACCTATCAGTTGGGAAATACTTAATCCAATACCTAAATTTCTCTATGAGGTTTAACTTGATCCAAAGCCTTTAATCTTGAAACATGAATTGCTTATTGCCTCTAAAGTAGATGTAGTATTCTCTTGTTTGGGTATTCATACCCCACTGCCATGATATATATTCTTTTGCTTATTCTTGCCATAAATCTCTTGTTAGCATGAAATTAAATGTTCTATTTAATCTTTAAGTAGTGGTACTTATGTACAACCACCCATAGAGGGCATGTATAAAATCGCCCTAGGGGAATGTTTATTATTCTCCCCATTAAAAATTTGTAGGTGATTTGGAAATGTTTTTAATTCTTCCCTCACCTAAGGTTAGAGGTCCGGTAGGTGCCTCAACCCTGCTTAGTTAGATAGACATATTAATAAGAATGCTAAAACCTCTAATTATTTTGTTAATGGCAAGTTCTCTTATGAAAAACCTCATACTCTTTGATATCTTCTTACACCAAATATCCAGTCTAGTTTACTTGTTACATTTTCCTTTGCCTTTGATAGATTATTAGTGTAACACATACTTTTCTTATTTTCCCTCTTGCTGGGTGCCTTCCCAACCACCCAGGTGTTGGAGCTGTGCAAGGTGAAGGAAGGGCTTGAAGAAAGATTCCTTTGCTGAGATCGTTTGCTTGACAAGAAGGATGGCTAGGTTGCTATAGCTAGATCCTCTATTCTATCTTATCTTTTCTTTTAGAAAGCAATGATGTAATAAACAATAAAGCCATTAGAAGGCTTGTTATTTCTTTCTTTCCGCTGCTATTGACATTTTATTATGTATCTGGAATCATGCTTATTTATTTGGAATATTATGCAATCATCCTCAAAGTCTAAATTTTTGTTAAAATTGTGGATGTTTGTATTTCCTTTAAATTTTAGTGGAGAGGTGATCTCGCCTCTTTACAACATGGTATCAGAGCCTTTAGGCGACTATTAGGGCATGTAGTTGAGGCAAGGGTGTCTAGAAAGGATCAGGGCATGGGGGCTGGCAAGATTTTCCTCCGACCCACTAGCTTGGCATACGGGGACTCCCGTGCCCATATGATCCGGCCTGGCCTGCGCCGAAACGAACTGCCCGAAGTAGTATGCTTTTAGGCAATAGCATTCTAGTTATCCTTTTCTCATCTCTATTTCTTTTCCCTCTCATCTATGATTCTTTACTCTTGAAAATTTAATAAGTTAACCCTAATTTTAGGAGAGGTGACTTGTTTGACAACACAAACCAGGAGTCCACCACCGACAACCCCGACACTCCTGTGACGCCTGCTATTAACCAACCAGCCTCTGGTGTTCCCGCCTTCACACCTGAGCAAGAGATGGCGATGCTGGGACAGCTGTTGTCCTCCACCATGATGGGACAACTCAACACCATTGCTGCTGTTGCCGCCAAGCCGAGGGAGTTCACCCTCACTGACTTCATCAAGATGCAGCCACCCTACTTCAAGGGTGAGAGTGAGCCTAACATGGTGGACAAAGCCGACGACTGGGTGTTGGCCCTGGATCGGACCTTCGAGGGTATGGCTTGCCCTCCTCACCAGAAGGTTTGGTTCACGACGTACGTGCTGGATGGACCGGCGCATGTTTGGTGGAACGGAGTTGCCCGCACTCGAGACACCTCCTCCATGGAGTGGACCCAGTTCCGGAAGTTGTTCAGAGAGAAGTACATCTGCCCTGCTTTCCTGAGGAAGAAGGAGGCTGAGTTTTACAGTCTCAAGCAAGGAAGCATGAGCGTGGCCGACTACGTTCAGAAGTTTTTGCTGTTAGAACGTTACACCACCGACCTTGGAGCTGACAGAAGAGCGACCTTGTTCTTGGAGGGCCTGAACTACCATGTTGGTCGAAGCCTCGTTCCAGAGCTGCCACTCACATTTCAACAAATGGTGGACAAGGCTCTCGCCATCGAGTCTTATCCGGGGTTTCAAGCTTCCAGTAGCTTCAACAACAACAAAAGGAAGAATCCAAACCAGCATGAGAACCGTGGATGTGATCGCTGCAACAGATGCAATCGCCACCATCCTCCTGGAAGATGTCCCGCCAACAATGCACCTACTCGTGTTGGCAACTATCCTCCACCAACCTGCCATGAGTGCGGCCAGGTTGGGCACATCCGACCCAACTGCCCCCGTTTCCAGCAAGGGCAGAATAATGCTCCGCAGCCGCAACAGCCGAGACAGAACCCTCCACCGCAGAACAACAACAACAATAACAACAACAACCAGAACCCGAGGCGTCCGCCAGCTGAGAGGCGGAATGGGAGAGTGTTTGCTCTCAATACTGAAGAAGATGGTGAAGGCAATGAAGTGATTGAAGGTACACTACACCTCAATATGCATCCTTTAAAAGCTCTGTTTGATTCTGGTTCCTCCAATACCTTCATATCTAGACAGTTTGCCTCTATGCTTGAAATCGAATCTGAGTTTATGGATCATGTGTTAGATGTAAAAACTCCTAGTGGTAAAATCTCCTCCTCGTACCTCCAAACTCCTACCTTGAACCTCTGTGTATCCGGAATAATGTTTCCCACAGTTTTTGTCTTGCTTGATATGACCGTCTTTGACATCATCCTGGGTATGGATTGGTTAAAGAAGTATAAAGTTGTTCTGTTCTGTGAGGAATCCAAAGTTAGTCTATTTCATCCTGATGAAGGAAGAGTGTGTGTCAAGGGAAAGAGGCAAGGAGAACGACAGTTCGTCATCTCTGCCATCAAAGCCGAAAAGCTCGTCTCACAAGGGTGTAGAGCCTTCCTAGCCTCCATAGTTCTCGATGCTACACCTCCTGCCCTAGACCATGTTGATGTGGTGAAGGACTTCCCAGATGTCTTTCCTGAGGAGTTGCCCGGGTTGCCACCAAATCGCGAGGTGGAATTCTCCATTGAGCTCATACCTGGAACTTCACCGATTTTGAAGCCACCTTACCGCTTGGCTCCTGCTGAGCTGGAAGAGTTGAAGAAGCAGCTTGAAGAGCTTCTCGACATGGGTTTCATTCGCCCCAGTGTTTCCCCTTAGGGAGCCCCTGTCCTGTTCGTGAAGAAGAAAGATGGATCTTTGCGGATGTGTATGGACTACCGCATGCTCAACCAGGTGACAGTGAAGAATCGTTATCCGTTGCCGCGCATCGACGACCTATTCGATCAGCTGAAGTCATCCACCGTGTTCTCCAAGATGGATCTGCGAAGTGGCTACTACCAGATGCGTGTAAAGGATGATGATGTTCTGAAGATAGCGTTCAGAACTCGCTATGGGCATTATGAATTTATGGTCATGCCTTTTGGTTTGACGAATGCCCCTGCTGCGTTTATAGACCTGATGAACCGAGTATTCCGCCCATACCTTGACAAGTTTGTAGTGGTGTTTATTGATGACGTTTTGGTTTATTCTGAGACGTTGGAACAACATCGCGAGCATCTGCGGATTGTACTCAACACATTGCGAGAAAATCAATTGTATGCAAAATTCTCAAAATGTGAGTTCTGGATAAAGGAAGTGATGTTTCTTGGTCACGTGATTTCTTCCGGCCATATAGCTGTTGATCCTGCAAAGGTAGAAGCTGTGACAAAGTGGAATGCTCCGAGAAACCCGTCAGAAATCCGTAGTTTCCTTGGTCTAGCTGGTTACTATCGGAAGTTTATCAAAGGGTTTTCTGAGTTGGCTTTACCTTTGACCAAGCTGACTCGGAAGGAAGTCAAGTTCTCATGGACCCCTGAATGTGAGGACAGTTTTCAGAAGTTGAAGATGAGCCGTGCTTGCTTTGCCTGTTGAGGGCATACCCTATGTCATCTACACTGATGCATCCCGACAAGGCTTAGGGTGTGTTCTGATGCAAGACGGAAAGGTGATCGCCTATGCTTCTCGACAGTTGAAACCTAATGATGCTAATTGGCCTACGCATGATTTAGAGCTGGCTGCCATAGTTCATGCTTTGAAGATCTGGCGACACTACCTCTATGGAGAAAAGTTTGAAGTCTTTTCTGATCACAAGAGTTTGAGATATCTGTTGACTCAGAAGGATCTGAACTTGCGACAACGTAGGTGGATGGAATATCTTAAAGATTACAATTTCACCATCACCTATCATCCTGGTAAAGCAAATGTCGTAGCTGATGCTTTAAGTCGCAAGAAGGATGCTGTTTGTGCTGCTCTGAGATGTTTTGTGTGGGAAAACCTTGAACATGTGGCCAGTTGGAAACCTCAACCTGACGATTCAGTGGATGAAGATAAGTTGTGTGTTCATATGGCCAGTTTGACCGTTACACCAACCTGGATCTCAGAAGTCGTGTCTGCACAGTTGAAGAGTTCCGAGTTTGAAGAGTTGAAAGCTTTATCTGAGAAACCACAATCTGACTTCTCTGTCAGAGTGGATGGTGCTATCCGCTTCAGACAAAGGTTGTGGATACCTGATGTTGGTGATCTGAGATAGAAGGTTCTGAGTGAAGCTCATGGTTCCAAGTACACTATTCACCCTGGCACAACAAATATGTACAAGGACTTACAACGAATCTTCTGGTGGAAGAACATGAAGAATGATATAGCTTTGTTCGTAGCGAAGTGCTTGACATGTCAGCAAGTCAAGATTGAACATCAACGACCTGGTGGTCTTCTTCATCCTCTTGAGATTCCAAAATGGAAGTGGGAGAAGATCACAATGGACTTTGTTACTGGTTTCCCCAAGTCCAAGAGAGGTTATGATGCTGTTTGGGTGGTGATTGATCGACTTACAAAATCTGCTCATTTCTTGCCTTTCAAAACCACATATAAAGTTGCTGAGATGGCTCAGTTGTATGTGGAGTGGATAGTTCATCTACATGGTGTCCCTGCTGTGATAGTTTCTGATCGAGACCCGAAATTTACTTCTCGTTTATGGGGTCAGATTCAGGAAGAGATGGGTACTGATCTACGTTTCAGCACTGCTTACCATCCGCAAACTGATGGTCAGTCCGAGAGAACAGTTCAGATTCTGGAGGACTTGCTTCGTGCTTGTGTGATGGATTGGGGTGGTGCCTGGGATCGATATCTACCATTAGCAGAGTTTGCTTACAACAATAGCTACCAAGCCAGTATTGGTATGCCACCTTTTGAAGCTCTCTATGGTAGACCTTGTCGTTCACCTTTGCACTAGGATGATGTTGGTGAACGTACCCTAGTGAAGACTGATGACATGCAGATGATGCTTGAGAATATACAGTTGATAAAGAAACGGATGAAAGCTGCTCAAGACAGACAGAAGATGTATGCTGATAAGAAGAGGTCTGATGTAAGCTTCTTAGTGGGGGACTATGTTTTTCTAAGGATCAAGCCTATACGTTCTATTGCAAGATCTAAAGTAAAAGGCAAGTTGAGTCCTCGCTACGTTGGACCATTTGAGATCTTAGATAAAGTGGGGGATTGTGCTTATCGTCTAGCTTTGCCTCCGACTTATGATAAGATTCACAATGTGTTCCATGTTTCTGTGCTGAGGAAGTACGTTAAGGATCCATCTCATGTGCTCACCTTTGAACCTGTGGAGATTAATGAGAATCTGACTTACAAAGAACTACCTGTGAAGATCCTTGACTCCCGAGTAAAGCAGCTGAAGAATAAGGAGATAGAGTTGGTGAAGGTTTTATGGAGATACCATGGTTTAGAAGAAACCACTTGGGAGTTGAGAGATGAGATGTTAGGTATTCACCCTTCCCTCTTTGTATGAGATTTCGGGGACGAAATCCTTTTTAAGGGGTGGAGTGCTGTAACATACTGAAATCTCCTTTGTACCTCTTTGTACTCTTTTCTATAAGTTTTATCCTTCATTTTCGTTCCTTTTGTCCTTGGTTTTGATTTAAAAGAAATTAAGATGGTTATTGGTTAAATGTTTCCCATATATTCTTATTTTAAGGTTGCATGCACAAATGCCTCAGTTAGAATTAGATAATGGGTTTAAAATGCAAATTCACATTAAGTAATAAAAAGAGTAAAATAATTCGTCCTAGAATCTTCTAGTGTTTCCTAGAATATGAGAGATATGAAGAAAATCCGAATTTTGTAAAAGGAAGAAGATAAGTAATGGTAATATGAGAAATTATGGGTAAAGAAGATAATTACAAAGATTTTTGCAATAAATATTATAATCTGAAACCATCATGATAATTTGATAGTTTAATTCGTTTCCTTGAGCAAAAAGTAACTTAAGGGTCAAGTATCATTTAAAATGGAAATATTAATAACATTATCAATAGAATATAGGAAATATGCCAATAAAAAGAAATAAAATACTTAATGCTCACAAATCAGGAAAATAACTTCAAATTCGTATTCTAAACAGAAAAATAAGCCTTTGTGCAAATTTGCAACTAATTTGGATAATATATGAATAATGAGTAAAATAGGGGAGAGAGAAAGTGTGTAGAATGTTCTAATTAATTTAATAAATATAAAGATAATGTCAACTTGTGAAGATAATTGCAAAATCATGTTCCACACCTTTAAGGAGACTTATGGGTGAAGTTACATTGATTTTAGATAATGTTATCACCTCTTTTGAAGGAGGAAAGAGAAAATGACATATTAATTATTTCACCTATAAAACTTTCTCAAAATGAAAAACTAACTCCATAATTGGATTCTACGCATCGAAATAAGTCAGGATATAAATTTTCATAATTTTTGGACAACGTTTGAGCCTCCAAAAGAAGAAAGAGAAAAACATTTAAAATCTATATAGTTTTAATCGACTTTTGCTAAGGGATATTTCCCTGATCTAATGCGAGATCGGACGGTCCAGGTTCATTAGTGGACCCGCGTCCACCGATCCAACGACGCACGGTCGTCTTCTACCTTGAGTCGGATTAGGCAATAGATTTGATTTTTCGTTTTCTTAAAATCACAATATCTTGAGATCTACTCAACGATTTTCCTCGAATTTTGTTTTGTTGGACTCCTTGCGAGATTTTGCATAGGATTATCCCAAAATTTGCGAGCTTTAACGCGTATTTGAGAAACGCCCAATGTAGCCGCCGGCCACTTCCCCTTGCTCCTACCCACATCCTAGTCTAGGGTTCCTTGCCTATAAATAACTCAACCCTCGCGACCGCCGACACCCTAGCAACTCGATCGTATCTTCAATTTGGGTTTTCGTGAACGTTTCGACCCCCAACGAGCAGACGAAGGTCCCAAGCTTGCGACACTTCTCCCTCTCTACTCCGTCATCCTCGGTTCGAATTAGAGGTACCACTGAATTCGTCTCTTCTTTCTCTTTCTTTCGACTACCTGAACGCGAGATTTCGTCTTGTATAGCAATTTTGCCCAAAATCGGAGCCAAGCTCCTGTTCTCGTCGATCGGGCGAGAGGAGGAAGATGACGGGTTGGCGTTTTACCGTTTTGCCCTCGCCTTTCTTCTTCTCTGGATTTCTCGCGCGTGGGTGTTTGGTCTTTTCGCCGCCCGCCCGACCGCATCGCGCGGCTGGTAGCGAGCGACCGTGGGTCACGGGTCGCCGCTGCCAAGCGCTCGTCGCCGCTCGGCCATCCAGCCTTGCCTACGTGGCAGACTGTGATTGGTCGAGGTTAAATAATTTTATAAATTATTCCGATGGTCAAAAATAGAAAATAAATAGTGTTTTGAAATCAGGAAAATGAGATCTATTTAATAAAAATATTTTTGAGATCTGATTTTGAGGTTTGCGAAAATGTGTTTTTAAAATCGATTTAATTAACTTAAAAATCCCTAAAATTAACCCTAAGAATCCATATTTCCAAAATATACAATATTATATGTTATTTTGATCAGGAAAACCTAACTAAGATGATTATGAGGTTTTTGAAGTTTGAATCGAGAGTTTGTGCAAAAAGTTAGTAAATTAGGGTTTTCAATCTTTTAAATGAATACATGTAATTCTAATATATGATTATAATGATGTAATAGGAAGTTTGGGTTTATAGTTCGTGTGAAGAGTTGAAAAAGGGAAACTTAGGACACCTGTGGCCAAGGTATGTATTTAGTATGAGTTTTGTTGTGCATCTACCTATCAGTTGGGAAATACTTAATCCAATACCTAAATTTCTCTATGAGGTTTAACTTGATCCAAAGCTTTTAATCTTGAAACCTGAATTGCTTACTGCCTCTAAAGTAGATGTAGTATTCTCTTGTTTGGGTATTCATACCCCACTGCCATGATATATATTCTTTTGCTTATTCTTGCCATAAATCTCTTGTTAGCATGAAATTAAATGTTCTATTTAATCTTTAAGTAGTGGTACTTATGTACAACCACCCATAGAGGGCATGTATAAAATCGCCCTAGGGGAATGTTTATTATTCTCCCCATTAAAAATTTGTAGGTGATTTGGAAATGTTTTTAATTCTTCCCTCACCTAAGGTTAGAGGTCCGGTAGGTGCCTCAACCCTACTTAGTTAGATAGACATATTAATAAGCATGCTAAAACCTCTAATTATTTTGTTAATGGCAAGTTCTCTTATGAAAACCTCATACTCTTTGATATCTTCTTACACCAAATATCCAGTCTAGTTTACTTGTTACATTTTCCTCTGCCTTTGATAGATTATTAGTATAACACATACTTTTCTTGTTTTCCCTCTTGCTGGGTGCCTTCCCAACCACCCAGGTGTTGGAGCTGTGCAAGGTGAAGGAAGGGCTTGAAGAAAGATTCCTTTGCTGAGATCGTTTGCTTGACAAGAAGGATGGCTAGGTTGCTATAGCTAGATCCTCTATTCTATCTTATCTTTTCTTTTAGAAAGCAATGATGTAATAAACAATAAAGCCATTAGAAGGCTTGTTATTTCTTTCTTTCCGCTGCTATTGACATTTTATTATGTATCTGGAATCATGCTTATTTATTTGGAATATTATGCAATCATCCTCAAAGTCTAAATTTTTGTTAAAATTGTGGATGTTTGTATTTCCTTTAAATTTTAGTAGAGAGGTGATCTCGCCTCTTTACAACATGGTATCAGAGCCTTTAGGCGACTATTAGGGCATGCAGTTGAGGCAAGGGTGTCTAGAAAGGATCAGGGCATGGGGGCTGGCAAGATTTTCCTCGGACCCACTAGCTTGGCATACGGGGACTCCCGTGCCCATATGATCCGGCCTGGCCTGCGCCGAAATGAACTACCCGAAGTAGTATGCTTTTAGGCAATAGCATTCTAGTTATCCTTTTCTCATCTCTATTTCTTTTCCCTCTCATCTATGATTCTTTACTCCTGAAAATTTAATAAGTTAACCCTAATTTCAGGAGAGGTGACTTGTTTGACAACACAAACCAGGAGTCCACCACCGACAACCCCGACACTCCTGTGACGCCTGCTGTTAACCAACCAGCCTCTGGTGTTCCCGCCTTCACACCTGAGCAAGAGCTGGCGATGATACGACAACTGTTGTCCTCCACCACGATGGGGCAACTCAACACCATTGCTGCTGTTGCCGCCAAGCCGAGGGAGTTCACCCTCACTGACTTCATCAAGATGCAGCCACCCTACTTCAAGGGTGAGAGTGAGCCTAACATGGTGGACAAAGCCGACGACTGGGTGTTGGCCCTGGATCGGACCTTCGAGGGTATGGCTTGCCCTCCTCACCAGAAGGTTTGGTTCGCGACGTACGTGCTGGATGGACCGGCTCGTGTTTGGTGGAACGGAGTTGCCCGCACTCGAGACACCTCCTCCATGGAGTGGACCCAGTTCCTGAAGTTGTTCAGAGAGAAGTACATCTTCCCTGCTTTCCTGAGGAAGAAGCAGGCTGAGTTTTACAGTCTCAAGCAAGGAAGCATGAGCGTGGCCGACTATGTTCAGAAGTTTCTGCTGTTAGAACGTTACGCCACCGACCTTGGAGCTGACAGAAGAGCGACCTTGTTCTTGGAGGGCCTGAACTACCATGTTGGTCGAAGCCTCGTTCCACAACTGCCACTCACATTTCAAAAAATGGTGGATAAGGCTCTCGCCATCGAGTCTTATCCGGGATTTCAAGCTTCCAGTAGCTTCAACAACAACAAAAGGAAGAATCCAAACCAGCATGAGAACCGTGGACGTGATCGCTGCAACAGATGCAATCGCCACCATCCTCCTGGAAGATGTCCCGCCAACAATGCACCTGCTCGTGTTGGCAACCGTCCTCCACCAACCTGCCATGAGTGCGGCCAGGTTGGGCACATCCGACCCAACTACCCCCGTTTCCAGCAAGGGCAGAATAATGCTCCGCAGCCGCAACAGCCGAGACAGAACCCTCCACCGCAGAACAACAACAACAATAACAACAACAACAAGAACCCGAGGCGTCCGCCAGCTGAGAGGCGGAATGGGAGAGTGTTTGCTCTCAATGCTGAAGAAGATGGTGAAGGCAATGAAGTGATTGAAGGTACACTACACCTCAATATGCATCCTTTAAAAGGTCTGTTTGATTCTGGTTCCTCCAATACCTTCATATCTAGATAGTTTGCCTCTATGCTTGAAATCGAATCTGAGTTTATGGATCATGTGTTAGATGTAAAAACTCCTAGTGGTAAAATCTGCTCCTCGTACCTCCAAACTCCTACCTTGAACCTCTGTGTATCCAGAATAATGTTTCCCACAGTTTTTGTCTTGCTTGATATGACCATCTTTGACATCATCCTGGGTATGGATTGGTTAAAGAAGTATAAAGCTGTTCTATTCTATGAGGAATCCAAAGTTAGTCTGTTTCATCCTGATGAAGGAAGAGTGTGTGTCAAGGGCAAGAAGCAAGGAGAACGACAGTTCGTCATCTCTGCCATCAAAGCCGAAAAGCTCGTCTCACAAGGGTGTAGAGCCTTCCTAGCCTCCATAGTTCTCGATGCTACACCTCCTGCCCTAGACCATGTTGATGTGGTGAAGGACTTCCCAGATGTCTTTCCTGAGGAGTTGCCCGGGTTGCCACCAAATCGCGAGGTGGAATTCTCCATCGAGCTCATACCTGGAACTTCACCGATTTCGAAGCCACCTTACCGCTTGGCTCCTGATGAGCTGGCAGAGTTGAAGAAGCAGCTTGAAGAGCTTCTTGACATGGGTTTCATTCACCCCAGTGTTTCCCCTTGGGGAGCCCCTGTCCTGTTCGTGAAGAAGAAAGATGGATCTTTGCAGATGTGTATGGACTACCGCATGCTCAACCAGGTGACAGTGAAGAATCGTTATCCATTGCCGCGCATCGACGACCTATTCGATCAGCTGAAGTCAGCCACCGTGTTCTCCAAGATGGATCTGCGAAGTGGCTACTACCAGATGCGTGTAAAGGATGATGATGTTCCGAAGACAGCGTTCAGAACTCGCTATGGGCATTATGAATTTATGGTCATGCCTTTTGGTTTGACGAATGCCCCTGCTGTGTTTATGGACCTGATGAACCGAGTATTCCGCCCATACCTCGACAAGTTTGTAGTGGTGTTTATTGATGACGTTTTGGTTTATTCCGAGACGTTGGAACAACATCGCGAGCATCTGCGGATTGTACTCAACACATTGCGAGAAAATCAATTGTATGCAAAATTCTCAAAATGTGAGTTCTGGATAAAGGAAGTGATGTTTCTTGGTCACGTGATTTCTGCCGGCCATATAGCTATTGATCCTGCAAAGGTAGAAGATGTGACAAAGTGGAATGCTCCGAGAAACCCGTCAGAAATCCATAGTTTCCTTGGTCTAGCTGGTTACTATCAGAAGTTTATCAAAGGGTTTTCTGAGTTGGCTTTACCTTTGACCAAGCTGACTCGGAAGGAAGTCAAGTTCTCATGGACCCCTGAATGTGAGGACAGTTTTCAAAAGTTGAAGATGAGTCTGACTTCTGCTCCCGTGCTTGCTTTGCCTGTTGAGGGAATACCCTATGTGATCTACACTGATGCATCCCGACAAGGCTTAGGGTGTGTTTTGATGCAAGACGGAAAGGTGATCGCCTATGCTTCTCGACAGTTGAAACCTAATGAAGCTAATTGGCCTACGCATGATTTAGAGCTGGCTGCCATAGTTCATGCTTTGAAGATCTGGCGACACTACCTCTATGGAGAAAAGTTTGAAGTCTTTTCTGATCACAAGAGTTTGAGATATCTGTTGACTCAGAAGGATCTGAACTTGTGACAACGTAGGTGGATGGAATATCTTAAAGATTACAATTTCACCATCACCTATCATCCTGGTAAAGCAAATGTCATAGCTGATGCTTTAAGTCGCAAGAAGGATGCTGTTTGTGCTGCTCTGAGATGTTCTGTGTGAGAAAACCTTGAACATGTGGCCAGTTGGAAACCTCAACCTGACGATTCAGTGGATGAAGATAAGTTGTGTGTTCATATGGCCAGTTTGACCGTTACACCAACCTGGATCTCAGAAGTCGTGTCTGCACAGTTGAAGAGTTCTGAGTTTGAAGAGTTGAAAGCTTTATCTGAGAAACCGCAATCTGACTTCTCAGTCGGAGTGGATGGTGCTATCCGCTTCAGACAAAGGTTGTGGATACCTGATGTTGGTGATCTGAGACAGAAGGTTCTGAGTGAAGCTCATGGTTCCAAGTACACTGTTCACCCTGGCACAACAAAGATGTACAAGGACTTACAACGAAGCTTCTGGTGGAAGAACATAAAGAATGATATAGCTTTGTTCGTAGCGAAGTGCTTGACATGTCAGCAAGTCAAGATTGAACATCAACGACCTGGTGGTCTTCTTCATCCTCTTGAGATTCCAGAATGGAAGTGGGAGAAGATCACAATGGACTTTGTTACTAGTTTCCCCAAGTCCAAGAGAGGTTATGATGCTATTTGGGTGGTGATTGATCGGCTTACAAAATCTGCTCATTTCTTGCCTTTCAAAACCACATATAAAGTTGCTGAGATGGCTCAGTTGTATGTGGAGTGGATAGTTCGTCTGCATGGTGTCCCTGCTGTGATAGTTTCTGATCGAGACCCGAAATTTACTTCTCGTTTATGGGGTCAGATTCAGGAAGAGATGGGTACTGATCTGCATTTCAACACTGCTTACCATCCACAAACTGATGGTCAGTCTGAGAGAATAGTTCAGATTCTGGAGGACTTGCTTCGTGCTTGTGTGATGGATTGGGGTGGTTCCTGGGATCGATATCTACCATTAGCAGAGTTTGCTTACAACAATAGCTACCAAGCCAGTATTGGTATGCCACCTTTTGAAGCTCTCTATGGTAGACCTTGTCGTTCACCTTTGCACTGGGATGATGTTGGTGAACGTACCCTAGTGAAGACTGATGACATGCAGATGATGCTTGAGAAGATACAGTTGATAAAGAAACGGATGAAAGCTGCTCAAGACAGACAGAAGATGTATGCTGATAAGAAGAGGTTTGATGTAAGCTTCTTAGTGGGGGACTATGTTTTTCTAAAGATCAAGCCTATACGTTCTATTGCAAGATCTAAAGTAAAAGGCAAGTTGAGTCCTCGCTATGTTGGACCATTTGAGATCTTAGATAAAGTGGGGGATTGTGCTTATCGTCTAGCTTTGCCTCCGGCTTATGATAAGATTCACAATGTGTTCCATGTTTCTGTGCTGAGGAAGTACGTTAAGGATCCATCTCATGTGCTCACCTTTGAACCTGTGGAGATTAATGAGAATCTGACTTACGCAGAACTACCCGTGAAGATCCTTGACTCCCGAGTAAAGCAGCTGAAGAATAAGGAGATAGAGTTGGTGAAGGTTTTATGGAGATACCATGGTTTAGAAGAAACCACTTGGGAGTTGAGAGATGAGATGTTAGGTATTCACCCTTCCCTCTTTGTATGAGATTTCGGAGATAAAATCCTTTTTAAGGGGTGGAGTGCTGTAACATACTGAAATCTCCTTTGTACCTCTTTGTACTCTTTTCTATAAGTTTCATCCTTCATTTTCGTTCCTTTTGTCCTTGGTTTTGATTTAAAAGAAATTAAGATGGTTATTGGTTAAATGTTTCCCATATATTCTTATTTTAAGGTTGCATGCACAAATGCCTCAGTTAGAATTAGATAATGGGTATAAAATGAAAATTCACATTAAGTAATAAAAAGAGTAAAATAATTCGTCCTAGAATCTTCTAGTGTTTCCTAGAATATGAGAGATATGAAGAAAATCCGAATTTTGTAAAAGGAAGAAGATAAGTAATGGTAATATGAGAAATTATGGGTAAAGAAGATAATTACAAATATTTTTGCCATAAATATTATAATCTGAAACCATCATGATAATTTGTTAGTTTAATTTGTTTCCTTGAGCAAAAAGTAACTTAAGGGTCAAGTATCATTTAAAATGGAAATATTAATAACATTATCAATAGAATATAGGAAATATGCCAATAAAAAGAAATAAAATACTTAATGCTCACAAATCAGGAAAATAACTTCAAATTCGTATTCTAAACAGAAAAATAAGCCTCTATGCAAATTTGCAACTAATTTGGATAATATATGAATAATGAGTAAAATAGGAGAGAGAGAAAGTGTGTAGAATGTTCTAATTAATTTAATAAATATAAAGATAATGTCAACTTGTGAAGATAATTGCAAAATCGTGTTCCACACCTTTAAGGAGACTTATGGGTGAAGTTACATTAATTTTAGATAATGTTATCACCTCTTTTGAAGGAGGAAAGAGAAAATGACATATTAATTATTTCACCTATAAAACTTTCTCAAAATGAAAAACTAACTCCATATTTGGATTCTACGCGTCGAAATAAGTCAGGATATAAATTTTCATAATTTTTGGACAACGTTTGAGCCTCCAAAAGAAGAAAGAGCAAAACATTTAAAATCTATATAGTTTTAATCGACTTTTGCTAAGGGATATTTCCCTGATCTAACGCGAGATCGGACGGTCCAGGTTCATTAGTGGACCCGCGTCCATCGATCCAACGACGCACGGTCGTCTTCTACCTTGAGTCGGATTAGGCAACATATTTGATTTTTCGTTTTCTTAAAATCACAATATCTTGAGATCTACTCAACGATTTTCCTCGAATTTTGTTTTGTTGGACTCCTTGCGAGATTTCCCATAGGATTATCCCAAAATTTGCGAGCTTTAACGCATATTTGGGAAACGCCCAAAGTAGCCGCCGGCCACTTCCCCTTGCTCCTACCCACATCCTAGTCTAGGGTTCCTTGCCTATAAATAACTCGACCCTCGCCACCGCCGAAGCCCTAGCAACTCGATCGTATCTTCAATTTGGGTTTTCGTGGACGTTTCAACCCCCAACGAGCAGCCGAAGGTCCCAAGCTTGCGGCGCTTCTCCCTCTCTACTCCGTCATCCTCGGTTCGAATTAGAGGTACCACTGAATTCGTCTCTTCTTTCTCTTTCTTTCGACTACCTGAACGCGAGATTTCGTCTTGTATAGCGATTTTGCCCAAAATCAGAGCCAAGCTCCTGTTTTCGTCGATCGGGCGAGAGGAGGAAGATGACGGGTTGGCGTTTTACCGTTTTTCCTTCGCCTTTCTTCTTCTCTGGATTTCTCGCGCGTGGGTTTTTGGTCTTTTCTCCGCCCCGCCCGACCGCATCGCGCGGCTGGTAGCGAGCGACCGCGGGTCGTGGGTCGCCGCTGCCGAGCGCTCGTCGCCGCTCGGCCATCCAGCCTTGCCTACGTGGCAGGCTGTGATTGGTCGAGGTTAAATAATTTTTATAAATTATTTCGATGGTCAAAAATAGAAAATAAATAGTGTTTTGAAATCAGGAAAACGAGATCTATTTAATAAAAATATTTGTGAGATCTGATTTTGAGGTTTGCAAAAATGTGTTTTTAAAATCGATTTAATTAACTTAAAAATCCCTAAAATTAACCCTAAGAATCCATATTTCCAAAATATACAATATTATATGTTATTTTGATCATGAAAACCTAACTAAGATGATTATGAGGTTTTTGAAGTTTGAATCGAGAGTTTGTGCATAAAGTTAGTAAATTAGGGTTTTCAATCTTTTAAATGAATACATGTAATTCTAATATATGAATATAATGATGTAATAGGAAGTTTGGGTTTATAGTTCGTGTGAAGAGTTGAAAAAGGGAAACTTAGGACACCTGTGGCCAAGGTATGTGTTTAGTATGAGTTTTGTTGTGCATCTACCTATCAGTTGGGAAATACTTAATCCAATACCTAAATTTCTCTATGAGGTTTAACTTGATCCAAAGCCTTTAATCTTGAAACCTGAATTGCTTATTGCCTCTAAAGTAGATGTAGTATTCTCTTGTTTGGGTATTCATACCCCACTGCCATGATATATATTCTTTTGCTTATTCTTGCCATAAATCTCTTGTTAGCATGAAATTAAATGTTCTATTTAATCTTTAAGTAGTGGTACTTATGTACAACCACCCATAGAGGGCATGTATAAAATCGCCCTAGGGGAATGTTTATTATTCTCCCCATTAAAAATTTGTAGGTGATTTGGAAATGTTTTTAATTCTTCCCTCACCTAAGGTTAGAGGTCCGGTAGGTGCCTCAACCCTACTTAGTTAGATATAAATATTAATAAACATGCTAAAACCTCTAATTATTTTGTTAATGGCAAGTTCTCTTATGAAAACCTCATACTCTTTGATATCTTCTTACACCAAATATCCAGTCTAGTTTACTTGTTACATTTTCCTTTGCCTTTGATAGATTATTAGTGTAACACATACTTTTCTTGTTTTCCCTCTTGCTGGGTGCCTTCCCAACCACCCAGGTGTTGGAGCTGTGCAAGGTGAAGGAAGGGCTTGAAGAAAGATTCCTTTGCTGAGATCGTTTGCTTGACAAGAAGGATGGCTAGGTTGCTATAGCTAGATCCTCTATTCTATCTTATCTTTTCTTTTAGAAAGCAATGATGTAATAAACAATAAAGCCATTAGAAGGCTTGTTATTTCTTTCTTTCCGCTGCTATTGACATTTTATTATGTATCTGGAATCATGCTTATTTATTTGGAATATTATGCAATCATCCTCAAAGTCTAAATTTTTGTTAAAATTGTGGATGTTTGTATTTCCTTTAAATTTTAGTAGAGAGGTGATCTCGCCTCTTTACACCAGGGCATATCTCCTATAGTTCTTAGGTAGTTACCTTATCCCAGATAGTACCGGGGATAGAGTGCATGTTAGGTACCTCCCTCTTATGTCTGATTTTGCACGTTGTGGCACTCTATCTTAGGGTGCTGCAACTCTAGCTTACTTATATAGAGAGTTGTATAAGGCTACCACCCGGTCTAGGAGAACTTCCCATATGTCAGGTTGTATCTGTCTATTATAGCTGTGGTGTTGGGAGAGGTTGGGAATCGGATGCCCATGTTTAATTTATATGAACTGGGCGAATTGGCCACAAGATGTTCCCTTGGGTTACAGGTAAAGATTTACACAATTAATATTTATATTTATCCAAACATTATCTAGTGTTTATCTAAATTTATTTTGTCAATTTCATAGGTGGCCTACCTTTGTCCACAGGAGTGACACTATCAGGGGAACAATCCAGTTTTACGATTCAACATTTGACTAAATTTTGCCCTCGCAGGTATAACTTACTTACCTCTACTAACATATTGTATGATATATATTTTATTTATTTGCAATTTACTTTGTTTTATATGATACATGTTGTCTATATGAATAACAGATAGACTTGACTCCTTACACTGTTGATGTTCTCGAGAGATGTTTGGTTGGTACAAGTGCCTTTGCTGTGCTACACAATAGTGGAGTGGTACTTCCCCGACAGAGTACATGGACAGTTTGACTTTGTTCAAGTACAACCTACTCTTGAGCTGCCGCATCTTAGCCGGATAGATGAGAGGGGTCATGCGGTTGAGGATTGCCTGCTTCATTATAGGTGGGAGGTGCAACTATGGAACAACAGACGTGGGAGCTTAATTCTCACTCCACCAGCTGATACAGTATTCAGTACGTAGGTGCACTACACATGGTATCATCCTTAGTATATCGTGCCCCCTCCAACTATGCCTCCGGCCACATACTAGCCGTAAAGTTATCGCCAGCAAGAATTTGTGAGTATCATTATTATTTCTTTTACAAACTATTATTATTTATCTTTGTTATTTGTAATATATGTAATTGATCTTTATTATGTGTACATACTTTGTTTTACAGGTGCAAACACAGGTGGCAATCCGAGCGACTTTAGAGCACGCCCCTGTACATATCAGAGACAACATCTATAGCATCCATGGGACTTACTTTGATAGTCTTCCCGACTATGCTCGACCGTGGGATCCCATACCCACTCATACCACAGCCCCTGAGCCCACTCCTACTCCTACTCCTACTCCTACTCCTACTCCTGTACTTACTACTCCTCAGCTCACTCCCACTTCTCAGTTCATGGGATGTGGACATACAAACACATACTTTGGAGGAGCTGAATCTTATTCTTCATTCATCACCCCACCTCAACCATCATCCTACTATGGAGAATGTTCTTCTTCTTATGCCACATATTCACCTACTCCGTTTGATTTCTCAAGATGCACCCTACCTGATGCAACCTATCCTGGTTTTCAGAGACCCCTCACCCCACCTTCACTTTTTTGTTTCTACCCTGATGCTCGCCAACATCCTCCTACACAGTTATCCCCAATTCAGGCATCTCCAGATGACACCGGTACAGAGGAGCCAAATGTAGAGGGAGGTGGGCGAGGAGGACATGCTTAGTTTTTTATATATTGTAATGTGTTGTATGCATGCCTTTGTGAAGGCATCTATTTGGGTTGTATGTGGATCTATCATATTATGATATCATATTGGTTCATTTTGGATCTATTTGGGTTGTATGCGTGTTGTGTATAATTTTCTCATCATGTTGGTTCATGTTTTAACCTTGTTTTTAATTGCTATCTTTTTTTTGATTAAGTTCTTATTATATAATCAATTAGGAACCAACTAATGTTGGTTGCAATACCACTTATATATTCCATATGCATGTTACGAGCTATTGAAATTGACAAATTTATAATAATTGCGTATATTATAGACATCCAAATATAATTGAACGAATTATAAATGTACAAATATAATCAATATTGTTAATATACATATCAATAACCATGAAAGAATATTAGTGACTGTAAAAAAATTTGAAAAAAAAACAATGCGTCCTGTATGAGGACACATTACTCTGATGTGGCAGTAATGAGTCCCCATGCAAGACTCATTGCTCTTCTGCTGGGACGCATTGCTCTTCCGCGAGGCAATGCGTCCTGACAGTGAACACATTGAGCCCACAGGAGGGCAATGCGTCCCGCTCTGTGACGCATTGCTCTCTTGCAGAGCAATACGTCCCGGAGCGGGACGCATTGCCCTCCTGTGGGGCCAATGAGTCCGCTTCCGGGACGCATTGCTCTCCAAATGTGCCATTTTGGGCAATAAGTTCAAGAACGTGCTATTTAGGGAATAAATTATGGCAAATGTGCCATTTTGATTTTTTGGCCTTTTCTTTACCGTAATACACGTTCAAATACTATGCCTTTCTGCCCTAGGCAATTTATTCTTATTTAGTACAATACAACTTGAACAGAAAGAAATAGACGCACACGTCAGCGCGCACGCACAGAACACAAGTCACGCTTATATAGGGAACTCAGCCTGTAATCAGTTCCATATGGAGGTGTCGCATGGGTAACATTTCTCTTGGGCGATTTCAGTGATTTGAAGTCCGGTGTCATAGGAGTCCCCGTTCTTCCAATCAGCAGGGAGAACCACTTTGTTGGCGGTGTACCACTGGCCGCTGGTGACAGCTACTCGTATTGTTAGTTCTCCCAACGGCACTTGGTTGGTGTCCCAGACGGCGCCATAGCTCCGGTTCATGGGGACCCAGACGTCCGAGCCCACCTGCATTCGTGAAAATACATACAAGTATTCTGCATTAGTATAAGAACATCCAATGTGTTTACACGTACATGTTCAGTTCTTCAGTAGCGATACCCTGGCGACTTGGACGGAGGTGATGTCGGTCTGGCCTCCTTGGCGGAGGAGCTTGATGGCCAGGTAGTATGGCTTGTTGCTTTGCCCCTCCACCTTCACGGACAAGGGGTACTCGTACACGCAGGGGACTCTTCTGTAGTCAATTTCCACGACGCCCAGCTTGGTAAGGTTCCTGGTCATGCCACTCTTCGCCATGCCGATGAAGGCCGGCAAGGAGAGCACGAAGTCTGTGTCTGTCTTGTCGTTCCCTTGTGAATCCGTCAGGACGACCTTGACGCCGCTGGTTGAGCAGAGAACGGAGTCCTTGCACCTTATCTGGACAAGAAACACAGGCTCACAAAAATGCTTGCTTATCAATAGAAGAAACCATGGAATTAGTTTCTGGTTCTTTACCTGGTAGCAGGCTCCACATCCAACTCCACCCTTGAACAGCTTGGGGGTCCCTGACCCGGCGTATCCCCGCCCACTAAGCTCCAAGACATCAGATTTGTAGCCGCAAGCGCCACCTACATATACGTCAGATAAATGCAAGCGGCGTGAGATTACACACATATGTGTCATAAGACTCATAACCATCTATACCTCGTCTACTTACTTACTTGCCATAGTGGCGAGTGAGCGGTAAAAGGCAGCTTTTGACTGGTGCATGCACCGGTCACAGTCTGCAGCGGCAGAGGAGACGAGGAGGCAGAAGAGGAGGAAGGGTAGGGTGAAATCCATGAACGGTCCGTAAACTCAAAGTAACAAATGAGATGCAGGTCGCCGAGACAGTGAAAAGTCGACAGCGAGGAGTAGAGAATGAGAAACAGATCAAGTAATGCACAGGTTGAGCTCGTGGGTTGCTGGTTGTCGAATGCCCAGCAGCTGGTGTTTATATAGTACTAGGTTGGTGGGCACTGTGTCGATTCAGATAGCGGTAAAACTATACAAGTGGGATAAGAGCTATTTGAGATCTGCGTCCACGACGGAAAACAGACGGCGGCGCTTTTATATATCCGCCATCAAACGGCGGCGCTTTTATGTATCCCCCTGCTGTTCAAAGGAAACTACGTCTTTTGATTGGCGGCCAGCACTAGTTGGCGCCGCGCCGGCCAAGGAAGGAGAGTCACGTAAGAGGCGTGATGAGATATTCAACTCACTTTTGCTGTGCAGCGTCTAAGCGTCAAGCGTCAAAACAAACCAGACGATTAGAAGGAACTGATCGAATCATTTTTTTTTTTTTTTGGATAGTACATGCCACATAGTGCATATCCATCAGGATCAAATTAAATTAACAACGAATCAGGTTCTGATCGAAAGTTGGATAAGAGTAACCTTTTTTCCGTGAAACCACATTCGACCTAGACCTCTTTATTAGTTGACTGGCTAGGGACTGAGCCAACGGTATAAGACCTGGGGCTGCTTGTTATGTAGGCGTGCAGATTTGCTGTTCCTGATTTTATCAGGAGCAGGCTGCTCCTACGTTTATCAATCAGCACGTTTCACTACCCACCGGTTTGTAGGGTACGGATTGTATTTATTTAACATGCGGCTTAATCACACACAAGGTGCAGCCTACACCTTCTTTAATCAGGGACAGCAAATCCTGAGCGGTTATGTAGACTCTGTAGTTAAGTTTATATTAGAGTCACGCTACTCACACCCGACAGCTCCACCCGGATGCCACCCGAGTCTCGGGAAAATGCACCAGCAGCATTTGCAGTCGGCTTTTATTATCCAGCAATTAACTCCATGCAACCGGCTTTTATTGTCCATCAATTAACTCTCTCCACTCCTTTCTCTAGGCATATCGTATTGAGAGCAAACTCTCTCAATTCTTGTGGGTGGGCAGAGATGAACAGCACAGAAAGGCATGGCTCAGTTGGCACAGAGTTGCAAAACCTTTTTTCCAAGGTGGGCTTGTGATCCCATCTTTGCGACTGATAAATGATGCATTTGTTGGGAAGGCATGTTGGGAGGTGTTGACGTCAGATTCAATATGGGCCGAGTTCTGCAGGTGGAAGTATGCCAACTTGGCAGTAGGTCGTGATAATATTTACCCCGGATCCTTGAAGATTGGGTCTTCTCCTTCTCCGTGATGGAAAAGAATCTGGGATATGTTGCCGCGGGTTTTCCCTATGTGTAGATGGGTGGTAGGGAGAGGTGAAATTCCTTTCTGGGACTCGCGGTGGTGCGAGCAGCGATTGGCATATCATGCTAGATTTTCTAGCGATAGAAGACATCCCTTTCTTATTAAAGATTTTTGGATTGATGGACATGGATGGGACTGGGACCTACTGAAGATGATTGTCGACGATGGTGGTCTGAAACTTATCCGTGAATCTAACACATGGATCGCTGCTGAAGATGATAGGATGATATGGAGTCCGGGGATGGGAGGAGTTTTTTCTATGAGATTGGTTAAGAAGATACTGATGCTAGACAGAAGGGAAGGTCCAGTTGGACTGGGTTTGATTTGGGATACTAATTTTCCTAAGGTTGCAGCCTTCATTTGGAGATCTGTTAGAGGGACCACGTCAACGGACGACAACATTAGAGCCAGATGTTGTATTCCCTTAGCATCTCGATGCAATTGTTGCGCGGAACCGCATGAGGAAAGCATTGAACACCTATTGTTCCAAGGACAAACTACGGAGTTCTTTTGGGGAAAATTTGCTGAGTTGACAGACATGCTTCCACCCACCGATGTAAGAACCCTAATAGACACCTGCGTATTGGGGAAGAGGAAGAATCTTAAGGAATGGTTAGCTGGAAACCTGGCGGTTCTGATCCCGTACAGTATATGGCGATTGAGGTGCGAAGCTAGATTCGAGGGGAAACTCAGACCATTCATTCATGAATGGGGTTATGTTATTAGAACATTGAATTTTCAGCTGAAGAGAAGATCTTTTGTGATTGCTTCTGATAATAGTATTTATGCTCGAATGAGGGAGGCGCATTTGGTGGAACCTAGAGTCATGATGAGGCAGATCAAGCTACTGAGGTGGCTGACGCCCAACCTGCATAATCTTAAGCTCAACCTTACGACCGGGAAAGATAGAGACAACCAAGGAGTTCCTAGAAGATGGGCGGCGGGAATTATTAGGAACCACAAGGCTAATATTTGCCTGGTATTCAGAGTATGGCTCAGAAGTACATATTACATCCTTGCGTACATGCAAGTGTGTGCCATCGGCTTGAAGTTAGCGAGATATCATGCATTGGGCATAACGTGTGTTGAGATTGATGAGGCTTACGTGTATGACATCATATGGAACAACGGGAAGGAACCATGGAAGACGACACCTTTAGTTAGGGAGCTGCGAGAGGAGTTTCAATCTGCTATGGTTTATGGATCCCTTGTTCACAAGGTCATCAACTCGATACCTCGTGAACTAGGAAAATGGGGTAGCAGGTTGGATGAACCATACATTTCTTCTGATACCCTGAATATGCCACGTAGATTAAGAGGTATGGCGGCTTTGGAGAAGCGCCGAGTCCCTTACATCATAATGCAGAAAACAGATATTTAGGCTGAGAAATATGGCTGGGCCGAGGTTCAATTTTGGAGGAAGGGGTTAAGTTTTGAGAGCTTGGAACATGATGTATTTCGTTATTTCCTTTTATTCCCTGCATTTGATATAAGCAGGAGATGTATTTCTTTGATGATTGTGTCCACAAGAGTGGTGTGGGATGAATAAAAGCGACCCCTGGCTTAAAAAAAAAAGATTACTTCTTTACAAATAAATGATACATATGAGCTTGTGGTGCTTCCCAAAGATGAGAGCACTAAAGAACAAGTGGGTCTACATGATGAAGAAGGATGATAGCAGCAAGGATATCAAATACAAAGTCACACAAGTAATCAAAGGCTTCAGTCAAAGACTAAGGGTGGATTTTAATGAGATATTTCCTCCTATTGTGCACATCTATTATTTTGGTTCTAGGCTTGGTCTCTAGCCTAGATCTAGAGTTGGAGCAGTTGAATGCAAAAATAGTATTTCTTTATAGTGTCTTAGCAAAGGAGATCTACATGGAGAACACAGAAATATTTCATATCATGGGGAAAGAGCATTAGTCTATATATTGAAGAAGAGTTTGTACAGTTCAAAGCGGGCTCCCAGGAAGTGGTACAAGAAGGATTATTTGTTCATGTAGAGTCACAAGTACCAGAAAACAAGTGCATATCCATGTGTCTACATCAGTAGGTTTCCCAATGACAAGTTTATTATTCTGATACTCTATAAGGTTGAGATGTTGATAGTGAAAATTATGTTAGTTTGGTCAGGATTATGAAGATAGAGGTTTATGAAGTCTTTGAGATGGGGGATTTAGGACAAGCATGACATATTACGTGGATGTTGATCACATGTATAGGAAGAAATGCAGGTGTGGTTGTCACAAAAAAAAAACTATGTTGAATGGATTCTAAAGTAGTTCAACATGAGCAACTCCAAAGTCATAGTACTTTTCGTAGTACTCCACTATCGGGGCATTTCAAGCTAAGTAAGAATTTAAGCCCATCCACTATTAAGGAGGAGGAGGACATGTCTAGCATTCCCTATTCTTTTTTTGTGGGGGGTTTGATGTACAAAATGGTGTGTAGTCGTTATGATATCTCTCATGAGCATGTTATTGTGACCATGTTTTTCTCAATTCTCGAGAAAGAACATTTGGGGTGGTTAAGTGGATCTTTAGATATTTATGAGGCACCAACCACATGCCTTTAATGTTTGCTGATTCTGAACCACTTCTAAAAGGCTTTTTTAATACTAAAATAGCACATAACTTTGATCACAAGAAGTTGACCTCTGGGTATGTATTCATGTTTGAAGGGGGGATCCATATCTTCACTATCCAGTTTGTGCAAAAGTGTGTTGTACTTTCTAAAATAGAGGTTGAGTGTTGGGTTTTTGGATAAGCCACACTCAAATTTTGATGATACAAATATTTTCCAAATTACATTACTAACATGTTATTTAAGTATTTCTGGTGATCAAGGAACAATTTCATGATTCAACTATAAAAAAACTTGCAAATATATAGGACACAATACTTGCAAATAAATTTGTACACTGTATTTATGTATTTGTTTGTAGACATTTATTTTGTACAACTCGATACACATGATGTAAGGACAAGTTATGATCCTCTAAAACCTACCCAAAACCTTATCCTATACTCACATGAAGACTTTAGGGTTGATAGGTTGCAAAGGAGTCAATAGTAGGACCTCACATACATTACAAATCTATGCACAGAGTCCTTCTCAGTCAACAATTTTGTGGATCGAGACACACTCGGTCGAAGACTCAAAAAACTGAGAAATAGACTTCAATATCTAAAGTACAAGTCAATCTCAGTCGATAATATTGTCAATCGGATAAAGTTAGATGAAGAAAAGTTTGACCAACAAAGAGTTGTTGCAAGGATATTAACTGACTCATATCTATTGGAGCCTAGAACTTTTCTGGTCAAAAATATTATGGATAGAGAGTCTTCCGGTTGACAATATTGTGGACCGAGATTCTTCTAGGTTGACTACTTTGTCATCCAAAACTCATTTGATCGATAATATTTTGGATCGAGAAATGTTCTGGAATGGTAATTAATTAGCAATCAAACTAGCTGATGTAACATAATTTATTTTGTCCTAATGACTAGTTGACCACCCAGAACACTCTAGACACTCCCAACACTATTCTAGACTCTTGTAAACATTTCCCATAAATAGGAGTGGTCCTAGGACACCTAGGCATCAACTTTGTACACAACTTTACACATTATTTTGCAAACAACATTTGATATGTACTTGTGCATACTTCTACTTGACATCTTTCTCAAGAGAGCTTAGGTTCTATATTTCAATTTTCTATCATTCTAGACTAAGCCCTTAGCTCGGATATAATATCATATCCACCTAATAATACTTTGCCTAAACCTTTTTGGAGTGGATCATCATCACTTGTCCATAAGAGATTGATTGTATATCTTTTGAGCTTATTTTGTTACTTTATTTCTTTATTCTATTGCTTCTTTGTTGTATTACTCTTGGGCTACTTCTTGGATTGAAGGATGTCTCGGAACCTGTGAGAAGGAGTCTTCTCAACTTGGTGCTCATCCACTGGCCTTTAAATAAGAGGTGAAGAACAGTGCTCTTCCAAGTCCATCAAATAAGAGGTGGATTGATGTTCTTCTAAGTCCGTCAAAGGATGAGGGTGACCTTTCGTGGCCGTGAAAGAAGGTGTAGTTGTCCTTGAGCTGAAAAGGAGGGTTAGTCGTGTGTCACAAAAGGTGTATCGATATATAAAGGAATAAAATACATGATTTAGAAATTCTGTATGGAAACAGCTAGGTAGTAGACTGACGTCTTTTGATGGAACAACTCTAAATCTCTGTGTCCTCTTGTGGTTCCTTGCTTCTCTTGAATCTCTCTGAGCTGAGTATTTTAATTTGCTTAAAATTAACCAAAACCTCTATTTACCCTCTAGATCTTTTTATTTGGTATCAAAGTAGGACTTCAAGGAGCCTTAACTGGTCTTGAACATGGTGAACAATAGAATGGGACAATCTGGCATTGATTGTAAATGGTGCTTTGAATGTGGAAAGAAAGGCCACTAGACTTTTAAATGTCTAAAGATCAATAAAGGTAAAAATTCCAACAAAGTTGCATGAGAGAAATCAAGTGATGATACTAAAAGCAGCAAAGAGGAGAAGGTAGAATGTCTCATGGTTATAATGGATGAAGAAGAAACTACGGAGGTAAGTATTTCTTATTTATCTAAAGAAGAATTAGTTAATAGTCTTGAAGGACTTCAAGATAAATATATTGATTGAACAGATAAAAGAAGAAACTTGTTAAAATTACCGATTGAACTTCACAATAACCTAAATAACCTTAGTTTTGAAAATGATACTTTAATAACTTCATATAATATATTAAAGGAATCCATTGAAAGTTATAAGGATAAAATTTTTGATCTTGAAAACAACAACAATCTTCTTTCTTAAGAAAAGGTTGATTTGTTTTCTAAACTAAATTTTTTTATCAAACTTAATCTATTTTATGCCATCACTCAAATTATGATGCTTTGATAAAAGAAAGAGATACTTTACTTTCAAATCTTCCTCATGTAAATTTAGATATATCTAAAAAGCTTGCTGACAATGTTGAGTTGTAAAAACAAGTTACTAGATTATTGTAAGGGAACAAAAGTCTTGACAACATCTTAGTTATTACTTCTAAATAAATAGGAAGAAGAGGTTTAGGATATGTACCAAAGAATCAATCCTCAAACATGCCTAGAACCAAAAAGTCATATGCTTCCAAGACTAGAACAACATATGTAACTAAGACTAAAGTTGTAAATTCTCAAAATGTTGAAAAGAGAAATGAAATACATTATATCTTATGCCATATTGTCAACGTCTTGGACATTATTCATTTTCATGTGAATATCAAAAGAAATGAGCCCTTGATATGGTTCGGGTTCCAAAATTCCAACTTAGAATAAAAAAGGGGAACTTGTTAAGATTTGACCTATTCTTAATTTGATTAATATATTTTTGTCTTATCTCAACTTAATTTGAAGTTAAATTTACATATATTTTTCTTATGAAACTCATTTACATAACCTTTAAGATATGTAAATAGTTATTCATTTGCATATCTTACTACATAGAAATTTTGGTTTCTCTAGAAATTATTATTGGTTGACAAAACTTGGACCAAAAAGATCCTCATTCAACAAATCTTCTTGATCAAAAACAAGTTTGTTAGAAATTTAACTTGAATATTTTAATTTGTATAAGAAATTGCATTAAATTTGGTGTATGTAAAAATATGTCTGCCTTGATAATATCTATTCCATTCATGTTATCTATGCTAACCATCATGGACTCTACTTGAGTACCAAAAACCTCTCAACTTTTTACGATTCATTGACATTGGCATATGACTTCAATAGAGAAAGGTAAAATTAGTCACATTGGAGACAGTGCCAAAAGCACCATTATAGAAATAAGTAATAATAAAGTAGAAGGAGTACATGTGAGTGCACATAATGAAGAAGAAAATTCAAGTTAACGATCATAATGAGGTATCTCTTTCTACTCTATACAAAAGTGATCATGTATAACTTATTGTAATTACCTTTGGATAAAATTGAGAAATAAGAACAAAATATCTAGTATGCTTGACTTCTTGAGCTTAAAGAACAAAATTCTTATTTCCAAAAAATAAGTTTTTACATTAAAAGAAAAGATGGATTATTTACATATTTTTGTGATCATGTCAATCGTAACATTACTCTTCAAGAAAATTTTGATCTTGATGATATGCTTGAAGAAGATCTTGCTAGACAATGCTTGATTTTTGAACTTATCTTTGGAATAATTTTCAAATAGAGAAATATGTTACATTCTCATTATGACATCCTAATTTGAAGTTAAATGCAAATTTCTTATAAAATGAAACATGACTTGCTTAGGGAAAATTCAAACATTATGCATCCTCATGTCATTTTAAAAGGAAGAAGAACAGAAAAATGATTTGGATACCATAACTTTTATCTAGATAATAAGTAAAAAGATCATGAGCCTTATTTGTAAATCATTGTTTTTATCTTAATACGTGCCATCAAATTCATGGTTAAATTTTTAATATGTTTTAACATGGGCATCGTATTTAATTGAAGTATCCCACAAAGGGAGAGTCATCTTATTTTTATACTATCTAACAAAAGAGGACAAATAATTCAAAGAAATAATTCTTTCATTTTTGTTTAACATAATTTATTTGAATATTCTAAAACATGGTTTTCATATTCAAATATTTACTTGATTGCTTGGTTTCTACATCTGACATGAATGATCTATCATGAAGTTTCGGATCTTAAATGTCTATTTTTAGTGAATTTTTTTTATTGTTTGAGATCGATTTACTTGGAATGAGATTAAGGTGGAGCTCAAAGTCCTGTAATATAACTTGCCCATCTTTTATGTTCTGAGTTCAATCTCTATATCAATGTAGACTTAACATCCTTTGACATTTTGTTTAGAGATTCTTTTATGGATATTATTATAATACTTAATGGCTCCTCTATACCAATATGGGCTTAACATCTATTATATTTGATCTAGAGATTCTTTGTTGACCTCATTTATTGCTTAAATTGGTTCTCTAAATCAATATGGGCTTAACATACCTTATATTTGTTCTAGTGATTCTTTTGTTGACCTTATTTTTGTGCTTAATGGATTCTCTAATCATTTTTGGGCTTTATATCCCTTGAAAATTATTGAGAAATCAATTTTAGTTTTATCTTTTGGTTTTCATGGCATCTCTATATTATGGTGGACTTAATATTCCTTACCATTGGTTTAGAGTATCTTTCTTGACATTTGGCTTTATGGTATCTTTTTATCATGAAGGACTTAACATTCCTTTTATTGGTAATTAGATAATGTTTTCTGTGATCCTTGATTTAATATGGCTTTTTTACTATGCTCAAATGTGATTAATTTCGTTTGGATTTTCTCATCAATTGGTATTCTTTTCAAATTGGTACATTGTGTGTTAGTTTTTTCCTCTCCAAATGACTATCTTGTTGAGGATGAGTGTCTCCTTGAGGGGGAGAACAGGTAAGTATTGACCCTTTTTACTTCAAAAAAATGGGAAGAATAACCCATGAGATAAATTGGCAATCAATAGAGCAATTTAAAAGGTATGGAGTTATAAATTGGCTACTTTCAATTTATCTTATGGAAATATTTGTCATCATCAAAAAAGGGAGATTGTTGGCTTTTTGGATATGCCACACTCAAATTTCAATGATGCAAATATTTCTCAAATTATGTTAATAACATGTGATTTAAGTAGACAAGTTGGGCTATTTTTATAGGTTCGTGACACATCTCGGTCGAGAAACATTCTGATCAAATTATCCTGACTAACGCTATCCTCGAATGAACTAGCCACTTTTTGACAGTTGGAGAATTCGATCTAGAAAATTATCGACTGAGGATGTGTTAGGAGCCTACAAAAATAGATCAGCTCGGCCATTCTTCACACACCACTTCTATATCTCATCTCCAATTCGCAGCCGCCGTATATACTGGAATGGATGTCAGGACGTGAACAATCAGTAATCTTCTACCCGCGAAGGATAGGAGCTTAGATCTCTAGGATGTGAATTTATCAACAATCTTGTTCATCAAGAACTCGAAGTCATTGAGTCTCATCCTTCCTTTAGTTATAGGAATACCCAAGTAGGTTAAAGATTCCTTTGCTGCCCCCGTATCCAGACAATTCACCACTATGTCGATCATCTCCAAATCTTTCCCACCTACTACACAGGTGGACTTAGCCTTGTTGATACGTTGTCCCGTGGCCCTTTCATATGCCTCAAAGGTTTCCCTAACCTTCTCCATCGATCTTTGATCAGCATTGAAGAAAATATCAATGTCATCTGCATATAAAAGGATGCTTGGCGGGATTGCCTCCCCCCTTATCTGGAATCTCGAGATGAGTCCTTCCTCTTCTAACTTCACAAATCTTCTACATAAAATCTCCTCAAATAGAATAAATAGAAAGGGTGATAGCGCACTACCTTGCTTGATGCCTCTACTGATCGGGAAAAAACCCACAATTTCTTCCTCAACAGTGATCATGGCCCATGTAGGGGAAAAGAAGCTTAAGCACAAATTCACCATTTCCATAATAAACCCAAATTGCTGCAGCACTCTCCGCAGTAAATTCCAGTCAGTCCTATCATAAGCTCTCAACATATCATACTTCAAAATCACATTGGGTGTCCCTTGGCCCCTGTTGATGTCATGCATCAGCTCCTTCGCAAGCCGGACGTGATGAGTGATGTCGGATCCTTTAACAAAAGCACCTTGCACCTTGGAAACCAATCTCGGCATCATGGGATCCATCCTATCACTGAGAACTCGCGCAAGGATGCAGAGGGCAACGTTTTCAATCGATATCGGCCTCAAATCCTCCAATAATCTCTTTGGGGTGTCCACCTTCGGTATAAGCAGAATAAGGCAGCAGAATAGACCCCTAAAACATGGCTGACCTCTAAAGAAAGCTTTCGTCAGTTTCATAAAATCCCCGCCAATGATGGACCAAGTAGCCCGGAAGAACATCAACGTGAACCCATCCGGACCTGGAGCCGCTGAGGAATCCATTTTTTGTAGGGTCTTCACAACCTCCTCTTCATGGGGACCAGCGAGAAGGGAGAAACTGTCATCCATAGATATCGATTCCGGAATATATTGCAGGAATTCCTCCATGTCAGGTTCACTTGTCTCCACCACTTCATTGAAAATATGTTGATAGTGGTCTGCCGCCACCTCCGCCATCAGCTTTGGATCCGATATACAAGTGCCATCCTGCAAGACCACCCTATTAAGCCTCCTGTGTTTTCTTCTTGCTTTGACGGTAGCATGATAGAATCTCATATTACGCTCCCCGTCTTGAAGCCAGCTTATCCTCGCTTTCTCCTTCCACATTGCTTCTTCTTCATCCAACAATAGTTGTAGTTCTTTCTCAGCTATCCTTAGATTCATTTCATTCACCCTAGTCGGGTTCCCATCGAACGCAACCTGTGTAGTAAAAACCACATCCTCCAAGTCTTGGATGCGCTGTTTGATTTCTCCAAAAGACTCTTTGCTCCATCGTCGCAGAGCCATTCTAACTCTCTTAAGCTTGTGGCAAAATATGAAGGAAGGATTCCCAATCACCGGTTCACTCCAAGCCTGTTCAATCACTTTTAAGCAATCTTCGTGATCAAGCCACGCCTTCATAAAAACAAAATGTGCTTTCTTTCGATCTAATGCTTGAGCATATGAAATCATAACAATTGGACTGTGATCAGAGACCCTATCTCTGGTCAGGTGTATTGACCTGGTTGCGGGCCTTGCCATCATCCATGCTTTGTTCACTAACACTCTATCTATTCTCTGCCACACAGTAGGTGTAAGAATATCTTTATTCACCCAAGTGAATTGGCTGCCTTCAAACGGAATTTCATCCAATGCTGCATCCGCAATTAAAGTATTGAAATCCATCATGTCCTGGTAGCTTGGAAGGTTGCCGCCTCGTCTCTCCCTTGTACTACGTACCACATTGAAGTCACCTGCGATCATCCATGGCTCATCACCGATATGTTCCTCCATTACAAGTATCTCATTCCACAAAGTCCTTCTCTCACTGTTATCACAACTGGCATATATAGCTGTAACAAAGAACTTTGACCCATCGCTGGCCTCCATTCTCGCCGTGATATGCTGCCTATGTCTCCTGAATACAGTAGGGTTCATATCTTTGTCTGCATAAAACCAGATCTTCCCCTCCTCCTCTTGATTGTCCACTGCCCAATCAAGCCTCATGATGTCCATGAGTTTCACTACCTGTTCAACATGGAGAAACGGCTCAAACAAGCAAACCACACCTGGTTTAAAACGACCACAGATTCTGCTCAAAAATCTCCTCATAGGGTTATTAGATGCACCTATGATGTTCCAAAAAATAGAAGTACAATCCATGTTCAACTTTGTGCCGCCGTCCACAACAAAGATGAGACTGATCAAGGGCTGTATCCCCCTTTAAACTCCGACCAGCACCCATCAAAGAATTCTCCATCGCAGTCTGAGTGTCTTCTCCTGGAGTGATAATGTCTGTGGTACCGGATATCATCACCATCTCTTCTATGTCTACTGTGACTCCTTCCAGACCTCCTCCTATGCTCATTATATTCACTCTCAAGGAACATGAAATCCTCCAGCCGTCTGTTCGACAGAAATATGCTATTGCCCTCTCTATCCACTACCACTCGCCTTGGTGTTCTGTGATGCTACCTGACTGGAGACGGACTCTGCGCCTGTGATATCTCCCTAGATTCCGAGGTTCTACCTATCACAACCACCATGGCATTAGATGCAGTCGTTTTTTCCTGCACAAGTAAGGCCTCCTGAGGTATCCCTGAATCTCTCCCAAATTCAGTGAGTTGCGTGTTGTTTGATCCCACTGGCCCTCTCGCCAACATGAAGAACTGCACAGAGGTCCGACGCTGCCCGTATGTAAGAGATACAAATTGGGGGACATCTTCACTAAAAGCCTCTACTAGGATAAGAAGTCCAGCTAAGTCATCTTTATCCTTCTGCCAATATGAAATATACCTCAATTTTCTGAAAGGCGATATAATCTTCTCCATCGTATCATCATCCCTATAGGTAATAGGGATGTCTTCTACCCAGAACCAGAAGGCCTCCTTCCGTTGGTGCTGTTCGCCATTAATCATGTGCTGAAAATTGATTCTTTTCCCACGTAGAGACGGAATGCCCTTCTCTTTCACTTCCTTCGCCTCCTTATCGCATGAGAAAAAGGCAACAACCTTCCACTCTGCAAATCTGTATAAATCCGCAGCATTGGGCCAGCACTGTCGCAAGAAAGGGAAAAGCTCCGTCCATTGAACACCATAGGGCCAAGATATCTCCACCGCCCTCTCTAGCGCTGTCATCTTCCTTCTCTGCATCTCGTCGTCAGGACCGACATCAACAGCGATACGCTTAGGGACGTGTTGCGGAGCACCCCTAGCCGGAATACCTATAGGCAATGGTGGAAAAGCCGTTCTCGGATGTACGTCCGGTGGCCTCAGTCTCGAAACAGACTGCGTGCATCTAGCAGCCACATGCCCCAGTCTACGACACTTATAGCAGACCTTGCTTCTTCTACATTGCACTTGCCAATGGCCTCTCCCCATACACCTGAAGCAAGTGTCGTGTGGGATCCCGTATAGAGGTACTTTCCTTTGGGGCCGCATCGTGCCAACTGGCGGCGTAGTTGGTGGCGGATCGGAACCCACCCTAGGGTTAGGAGCGGTTCCATCAGGTACTTATGTTGTTCTATACCCAGACGATCGTGGTGCTTGCTCCATCAAAACAGAAGGGGAAATCGGCGAGCAGGCCGTCGCAATTACCATAGGTGTTGGCCCTCCTTCCCCCATCAGCGGCGGCGGGGGCGGCGTCAAAGCGGTATGTCCCTCCCGATGATTTGATTCCAGCGTCGATGAATCTGCATAGTTAGCTTCCTGCGACGTCGTCCTCAGTGCATCACCAGGCGTGGGATCCCCCGCCCGCCCAGGCCCAGGAGCTTCAGGTCTCCTATCACTCTGGCCTTCATCTGTATTAACCCTAGACGGCGAGCGGTAGTCATGCAGCGCATCCTCGTTGGACATCACAACCCTAATATCAGGTAGCACCTCCTCCGTTGAAACGGCAATCGCCAACAAATGGTTTCTCCTCTCCGCAACAACCTGTTGTGCTTGGCGTCCTCGCATACTCTGCCTAGTCACCCTGCATAATAGTGGCGAAGGCAACATCATGATCGAGGACCTAGCAATGAGTGGAAGGTGGCCTCCGGTAGACGGAGTGCCTAGCCAAAGTGGATGGCGGCGGCGCCGCCAAGAGTATGATCGCCCTAGGGATCACCCCTTATTCTCCTCCAGTTATCTAGTGACTCAAGAAGGCAATGATTCAGTCATTGATCAATTATTTCTTCTAAAGAAGTCATCTCCTCTTACATCATTTGATGCCACTATGCTCTATCTCCTTGAGTCTATGCCTCTTGAAAAATCTCTAACACCCCTTTATTAGAAAGAAAAATATACTGAGATGTTGGATATTGGAGGAAGGATGACAAACTCTGGCATACCACCTAAATTTCTACTATGAGGACTCTACCTACTGATGGTCTTGCTCCCCCTACCTAGAAGTCTCTGATTGTGAATATGAATCACTCAACTATGCATATGGTATAAGATCACTCGATATGATTTAACTCTGCTTCTCAGGGTGATCATGTTTCTCTTCTTTGTCATTAGAAGATTGAATCAGTGAAAAAGATTAAGCATCCTCATACTCATCATAAGAAGAACTATCACTTGATATTGTAGCCTTTACACCATCACTCTCAGGATCTATCATGTTTGATTCTCACAAAAAGTCAAATCTCTATGTCAAATCATAGTTTTTTTCATAGGATCCCATAACCTATAGACAAATTGTTGATCTCCATACCCAACAAAGATACACGATATCACTTTAACATACATCTTTTTACACATTTCCTTTGCAACATGTACATATTTCTTGCATTTAAATACTCAAACATGAGTATAGGATGTATCCTTCCCTATTCATACCTACTCAGGTGTCTAAAACCCCAAATGAATGGATGGAGATTGATCAATCAAATAGAATGCAATGCTCATTGCCACTTCCCGGAAAGTTTCAGAAATTGTTCAGTCTTCAACATACATCCAACTTTTTCCACTATGGTATAATTCATCCTCTCAGATGTACCATTGCATTGTGATATGCCAGATTCTATCCTCTCATGTTGTATGTTGTGTTGTGTGCAGTAACCCTAGAACTCCCTCAAGGTGTACATTCCTCAATTGTATGTGTGGAGATGCTTCAATGTTTTCTTTCTCCCTCTCCACTATGAAATGAAATTTCTGAATACACTAAAATGCCTTATCCTTAGTCTTCAACAAGTAGACCCACGCCTTTCAAGATTCATCATCAATTAATATGACAAAATATCTATTACTACCCAGTGAAGCCACATCAAATGGACAATAGACATCAAAATGAACTAAATGTAGAAGCTTTAATGTAACCTTTGATCTTGTTTTTAAAGAAACTTGTCGGTGATTTCATGTGTGACATAGATCACATGAGCTCAAATTGGTGTCCTTCTCATAAGGAATCAATCTCTTCTATGATAGAAGTTGTAGACCCTTAGAACTAATGTATCTTAGCTATTTGTGTCATAGTTCTGTCTGATGACCATCAACTACATGTATACTACCACCTTTGAGCACTTAAAGCTTGGTCATGTATGATGTGAGACACAATATACCTCATACAATAACTAAAACCCCCTTCACAATCAACATTTTCCGCCACCAAAGTTTAGACAACAAATTTCTCTATCAAAGTAAGAATCATATATTGAACTTAGTTACAGATATGGAACATGAAAGAAAAATCCTTAAGTGTGAGATACACAACCAACACTTGTCTGAACACAAATGTCTCCGATCACAATAATTCTACAGAAGCCAAAATTTATCATATTCACAGTTCCAAAGTCTCATTTCCTGAATGAAGTGAAGAACTCCTTACTGGGTGAAGCATGATAAAAAGATGCAATATCCAACACCCACTCAAAGTCATCGCCATCAACATGCAAACACTGCTATTGGACTATCAAAACCATATCATCATCATTGTTCGTATCATATGAAATTGTTTTTGTAGTGTTAGTGTCATTGTCCTTCTTATCTTTGGCTTCTGACCCATATTCCTTTTTCCAAACATTGTAATCCTTTTTAAAATGACCAGGATTTCCATAATAGAAGCACCCTCTGCTCTTTGACTTGGATCTACCATGAGCATTCCCGCGGTCCTAGGACTCACAAAATATTTTTGATCATCCATGGTCTCTTTCTCTATCAATACTCCTTCTCTCAGTGAAATTCACCTCTGAACTGTTGTCGCTTGGGGCCTGTTGTCAAGTATTTTTACTCTAAAACTTCTCTTCATCTGATCAAGTGTCAACTTTCCTTCATGTGCAAAAGTGTTGGATATCACTATGAGTGTATCCCAATTGTAAGCTAATGATCCTAGAAGTAGTAAAGCCTGGAGTTGATCATCAGGAACCATATGCATGGACCCCAACTTATTGATAAAGCTTTGAAATTCATTCATGTGATTGTCAAAAGTAGTACCATCCCTGTACTTTAGGTTCACTAATTCCTAGTCAATAATGTTTTATTTGTGAAGTTTCTCACTCGTACAATTTCTTGATCTTTTCACATAGATATTTGGAAATGGTTTCCTCTGAGACATGATGGAATATAGGAATTTCAAGTCACTTTTGTACTATTCCCATGGTATTTCTATTTGGTTTCTATCAATCTTCAATAGAAACACTCTCAAGCTTTTGTCCCTCTATACATGTATTAAAATATATAATATCCTCCATCTTGCATTTTCATATCTACCAATTTTTTCTAGTGAACTTAATCATCATCACATCATCATCCTCTCACATTTGGATATATGTGCATAATATATTTTCTGATACCACTTGTTACTATTGGAAAATATGTGCATGTATATTATATTGTATATGAATAACCTTGGTGTGATGAAAAATAATTATTGTAGAGGAAGCATTACCAATTAACATGTAAAAGCAAAAATAAAAACCCAATAAGATAGAAGGGGAATACAATAATTTTATTTGGGAAACCCTCACATTATTTTAGGAAAAAACCACTGTAATTATCGGGCCCAATGCCCAAGGATCTAGTAGAGTTTCATGAATAACGACTGACCCCATAGACCATCAGTATCCTTAACTGCACACTTTTTCCTCACTCACTCACAAGCCAAGGTCAACTTCCCGACTAGTTACCCATCCTAGTACTACTCCAAGCTGAGCACACTTAACTATGGAGTACTTTAGTGATGGGATCCCAAAAAAGGAGGTGCATCTTGGTGATATGGGTAGTCCAATCATTCCTTTTAAGATCATTCTATCCAAGGCCTCAAATCTTTGGACGTTACAATCTCCCTCACTTAGACTCTTGACGTCCTCATCAAGGCTCAACTACCCATTTTAGTGTAGATCCAAATGTCCCATGAACACCCAACTCCCAATCACGATTACCAATGGAAGGGCGGCTCCATCAACTCGGATAACCCTTTCCAACATGCCTGGATACTACCAGTGCATGGTCGACTCCATCAACTCAGATAGCCCTTTCCATCATGCGTGGACCACATGACTCAAAGACTGGCATGCCATAGGCCCATGTGGGCCCCACCTATCGGAGGGGAATTGGCTCTGATACCATTTATAACGATCATGCCCACTGGTTAAGGATCTAGTAGAGTTTCAGGAATGACGAATGGCCTCATAGACCACCACTAGCCTTAGCTCTGCGCTTTGTCCTCACTCACACGTAAGCCAGGGTCAACTTCCCAACTGGTCACCCATCCTAGTACTACTCTTAACTGAGCACGTTTAATTATGAAGTTCTTTAGTGATGGGCTCTTGGAAAATGAGGTGCACCTTGATGACATGGGTAGTCCAATCATTACTTTTAAGATCATTCTATCCAAGACCTCAAATCCTGGGACATTACAACCACATACCCAACCCATGAGAAAATTAGTTAGAAGCAAAGATACAATACTATTTTTTAGATTTTGACCCAAAACTTGAGATAATAAAACTAAAATGATATAATAGAAGACATGACAATAAGGAGAGATTCATACAACACCACCTCCCTATAACTTCCTAGGAAGATAACCTCTTCTACAAAGTGCACAATAGTACATGGAATGAAGAAGAAAACCCATACACCTTGGCAGTCTTGTTGTATCTACTTTCTTCTTTCCTTTATTTCTCTCTCTTATTCCTTTGCTTTTATTCTCCACCTCTACAACAATGAACAACAATAAAAAACTACTTTTTCTAATGGCTATGTTGGCTCTTTAGCACAATGTAACACCCCCATTTTCAAAATTAATTTAAAAGTTAGAATATGATTTTCTTAAATAAAGATAGTTGAAGGGATTAATATAAGAAGTCCATGAAATGATATTCCTTATAAAAATGACAAAAATGAAGCAAAAACTCAAAATACTTTTCTCTTTCATATATGCCATAATGTGTTTCAATTAACTCAAAAGGATGACAATTGGTTTCCCCTTTCCTTTTCTCTCTCCTATCATTGAAGATGTTCAAACAAAACAAAAGACAAGAATAAAAGAGTTAGAATTCAAAAATATGGAATATCTAACTTGGGCAAGAACTTTTATTTTTTCTTGTGCTTGTTTTTAAAATAAAAAGAAGATATCATTGACTTCTTTCTCTCTCATCCTCATTGGAATATAAAATGTAATTCTAACTATCCCTATGCACTAATTTCAAAAATATGAGATAAGCTCCTTACTTGGATAGACAATAAATGACTTCTTCTTTTCTTTTGTATACATATGAAAGAAATAGCACTATATTCTCTTTATCTCTAAGAAAATGTTTTCCCAAAAAGGCGTAAAAGATATATGACCATTGAGTGTTCATATCCTAATTAAATCAAAGGAATTGTTAGGAAAATTATTTAGAATTTATCTTATCCTTTAATGCATACAAATCAAGTTAAAAGACCCATATGAAGATTGTGTTCAAAAGATCTGTAAACTTGAATTTTATTGCCTAATAAGGATCTAGAGTACCCAATTAAAGTTTGTACCAAATTTGGTTTCATTAAAAATTTGTCTGACCACTCAAATAAATTTAAATCAATCCATTTAACACATGTGAAACCAAAATAATCTAAACATTGGTTAGTTGTTGGTAAAATTAGTCAATGTGGAACTATATGTTTAAATGAACATAAGGGAAGCTGGAAGGAGAGTTTGATTGTTTTATTTTTAACGTTCCAAAGTTTGAAGTAATTGAATACAACACGATCAAATTTACAAGAGAAATATATTGATTAGAGAATATGAAACAATGTGGGTTTTTCCCATTACCTTCTCTGCGCATAAACTACACGTCTAAAATGCAAGTGCACGTATCAACGTAATATGGTCCTAAAATGGCCTGGATGTCAAACACAAGGAAAATGTGTGTCCAAAAACTACCACTAACAATGAACTAATCAACTAAGCCTAATACAAAGAGTGGTTGGTTGATTAATCGACAATATAGCAGGAATTAAAACTAAAATTACTGGTTGTGATTATATAATGAATGAATTCTTTAGGATAATGGTTTCACCAAGGTTCAAATTACAATTAACATCATCTCATTAATATTTATCTCTCCTAACCCTGGACTAAAGGGACCTGTAGCAAGAATTACCTACTCTCGCAGCATAACACACTTCCCAATCTAATATAAATCCCACTCTCATAGCAATTTAGTTATCAGTTAGGTGCTTTAATGACTTGTCTGGGTTACTCTCTTTACAACTGTAGGCCTTATCTCGAAGCACAGTCTAAGCTATGTATCTCTAAAACCTATCCAACCCTTAATCCCTCTCTCAAAGAAATTAAAGGTCTAAGAAATCACCGATAGTCCTCCAAAGGTGCATGAATCTCCTAGAATGTGGCTTTCTTATCTCCTGGCTCAAGGTTGTCATGCAATGAAAAAAGAACGTGATGATTAGGTCTGGATGCACTTTCACTTAGTCATAGGATTGACTTAGGGTGTCATTAAGTCTCAACCTTTGGATTGACTATGATTTCTGATCTGGCCTGATTGCTCCAAGTTAGTACTACCGACATGGTGCCATTAGTATCGACACCTTCTTTTATATGTGATCGCATATAAGACATCAGTACTACTGAGTTGATTTTGGTAATACCAATATTTTCTCTGACATTCCCTGTTGGATTTTTTGTAAAAGTCGGTACCACTGAGATGTGCATCGGTAGTACCGAGACTCCTCCAGAGAGCTCTTATAAAACTGTCAATAGTGTTGATTCTTATGTCAGTATTACCGAGTTTCATCGACTCAACTCTATTCCTTTTCATCAAATGTTGGTACCACTAATAGACACATCGGTAGTACTGAGCTGATTCATTCTTATAAATTCACCTAAAATGTATATAAAAAACATAAGTTCCAAAATAATGCTAAATAAATATGGAACAATAAATATTACAAATATTTGACATAATTAAGTATCACAGGCCAATAATGAGAAATCCTACACAAGTCATATTAAAATGGGCAATAAGTGCACAAAATACATAGTAAAATAGCATGTAAAAAGTGACGATTATTCACTGCATCACAATCCCCTAAGCTTAAATGTTGCTCGTCCTCGAGAAACACACCCTCAGATCTATTCAAGAGCAGTCAGTGAAAGGACACATGATATGAATTTCCATTCTCAACTACCCCCACCTTGCAGTCACAAACTGTCCTTTATTGATCATTGAACAATCAACTATTCTTAAGCGACCAAAAGTTTTCATTATAGAGATCCATCCTTAGATCAGTTAAATACTATCAATAGAGAAATTAATATCAAAGTCAATCAAGCATTCGCTTGGTGCATCATGTGATTCCCTATCTACATTGCTCTTTCCTAAGTACCAACTAATTGGAAGCATTTCTCCTTATAAGAATGAATTAGGAGATCAATCATATTTGCGGCCTTCCAATAAGAGGAATGGATAGAATGAAGTAGGTGCCTTATGAAGAATCAGAAGTAACTTCTAATCATTTATGCAAAAATAAACATGATGAACCTAAACATGAGGAAGATGAGTTAATGCATGAATCCAAATGCCTATTGTTATGGGTGGAATGGTGCATGCACTGAAACTTTCATCGACTGATGAAAGTGAAATAAAGAATACATCATGTACACACGTTCCTCTTCTTTTGAAGAAAGATTCAGAACTGAGCTAGGGAATCCTTTTCTAGTTCTTTATTTCATGACTTTTTTGTCTCATTAACCCATGTATTAGCAAGATTGAAGAGTATGCATGGGTTTCACTGCACAAATCATAATTTTCTTTTGTTTTTCTTTTTTCCATTTTATTTTTGAGAGGTATGGATGTGTATCCCTGTACGGTTAATTTTAAAAGAAAATACACGCATACATGGTGTAGAATGAATGATGCAAAAGATATAAAATCTACATTAATTTTTTATGAAACAATATGATATGCATAAGAGCTTTCTATTTTTTTAATTTGGTAACTAATGCAATAAACAAAAACTAACTATCATGTGACTTATTATGCTATGCAAATGCAAATGAAACCATTTGGCTTACTTGATCATCTTAAAATGGTGGATCAAAATGGATATAAAAATGGACGGAATCATAAGATTAAGAGATAATGCCTTTCTTAAGATATTATATGTCCCTCTACTATTGACCTATTTACAGGGTAACCTGAAGCTTTCTTTCTAAAAATTCAATATAAGGTCCCATTAATCGTTTGGCCAATATAGACTCAAACCTCATTGTCATCAATAGTTCATGGATAATTAAGACTTTTGTTCATATCAAATGTACTTAAGCTGACTAACTCATACACTTCATCTGGGTGATGTTGCCTTAAGAATTTGCAACTAAACCCAAAATTTCCAATTTTAAAATTTCATTGCACCCACATAGAAGAACAAACTATATGATGACAAAGATAGAAATCATGCTTAAATTACTCCGCTATGATAATAGATAGATGTGGATCCTACAAACTAAAAATGATACAACTAAAAAGCAAATAAAAGATAAAGTTGTGGTTCCAGCACCTCCTAAGCTTGAACTTGACTATGCCCTTATAGCCAGAATTCAGTCAAAGAGGTGGAACAGAGGTACCGATAAGAATGGTGGTGGTTGTAGCATTTTTGGGTCATTGGGGTAGAAAGTGCCCTAAAATGTCAAGGGTTGTTGTAGAATCCCTGGAGGTTGTGGGTAGCTGCCAAAATAACCTTGGCTCCAGTAGTTGTCGAAGAACGATTGCTGGTAGTTCTCCATTCACTACAGGTGTGTATGCTTGATCTCCTGGTTGGCCAGGAGAAGTCACTCATTCTCAAAGATGGCATGCTGGTTCTGTTATAGCTGTCCTTGGATATATTGGATGCCCGCCAATGTTTGTATCTTTTGTTGTTGCTCCTAATGGATTTCATGTAACATCCCATACATGCCATTGAGTATTGGTCAACATTCTAGGAAGGTGGTGGAGCAGTAGAGCTGGAAGCACTATGTCCTTTGGAACACTTGTGGCCAACCCACCATCATGTGAATAGAGTGGTTACCTCCTCCTCTTATTCTTCTTACTGATCCTGCTCCTGCTCGATGTTGTCTTCTACCTCTTCCTCCATTGTGTCCTCTCTCAGCCATAATAGGTGTCTCATCCCTCATAGGTTTAAGATGGGGTTAGGGTGTTCTCTTTCCTGCCACTATTCCTGGACTGTACAACAAGCTTATACCTTCCCATGGCATTCAGTGATGAGGTATGCTCTCTTGAGCTGCTTCAAATCCAACTTTGAGGAGGTCCTCAAGGTGTTGTAAGTGGAGAGGTTGAGGTGGAGATGCATAGCAATGGGAGTAATGAGTCCTCTAAAATGGACCAGGGGCTTCCTATGCACTTTCCTCTTGACCCCCAACATGTGTTGGAGGAAGAAGGACCCGAGGTCAAATTTCTCTTCCTTTAAAGCCAAGAAGGCCCAAAGGACGTAGAAGTCCACCTGTTGTACCTTCCCATACTCCTACATGGATCTGATGAAGACCGTTTTGGTAAGACAACAATGTAGAATTTGAGAAAATGGATGCTTGATGTCAGTGACAGAGTTCATGTGCCAGCTGATCATGTAACCATGTGGCAAGTCTGACATTAGTGTACATTCCCGTTAATAGTCAAAATCATTGTTGGTAAGGCGCACATCTTCGAGCTGCCACCCGTAGATGGCATTGAACTACTTCAATGTCAAGTGATGAGGGGTGTTGAAAAGGTAGAATTTTACCCATCCTTCTTGCCATCCTTCCTCATACATGGGGATGTAGCAGACCTCCTGGGATGCCAGGAACTCATGAATGATTTTCTATAGGTGGACCAATCAAGAAAGAAAGGGTGATCACCCAAAATGCCTTGTCCAAGACATACCGATAGGACTCTCTCAATGAAGCATTCTGAGGCAAGGAAGGCACGGTCTACATACTGTGTTAGGATAAGCTATCGATTCATCAAGCCTTCATAGATCTTCCCTTGGTTAGTATTGACGTGAGCTATGTGTGCCGACTTGGGCATCAACATGGTGTTTCCTGCCATCAAGGATGATGATCTCCTAGACGCCATCAGGTTGATATGAGAAAGAGATGGAGGAGAGAGAGCTTACTGAAGACTCTGATCACTCGAGAGCACTAGAACTATTTTGTTTGTAAATTATGTGGTATGGGTGTGATTGAAACCCTACCCACACCCTTCCTTTTATAGTATTCAAACTACCTTCATGATCCGCATTGGTAGTACCGACTTCTCCTATATAATCTATGTGATTTGATACCAATCATTAATACTAATGCTTCTCCTCTATTCATATTGTGCTATGTAGATTTTCATGCATCGGTAATACTGATGGATGCCGATAGTACCAAATTATGAAAGTACATGTCAGATCGGTACTACCAACCATTAGATGAAGATAATTTCAGTTGTTGATGTGTGCATCAACGGATTCTGGTTTTATAAATGTCGGTACTATCGAGACTTATCGCCCCTATCAAATGAGGTTGGTACTACTGACTAAATGTGTCGGTAGTATCAAGTCTTTAATGATCTCAATACTTTTAAAAGACCTCTCGGTATCCCCAACCTGGAGTGTTGCTAAGGTGTTGGTACTATCGACTATTGTGTTGTTAGTAATGAGCCTTATACAATAAATGTGACTTGTCTCTACAAAAATTCGGTGCTACTAACTTTAATGTCAGTACTATTGACTTCAATGTCTATACTACTGAGAGAATTTTTATCTGTCCCTATAAAAAACCTTTAGTACTACTCAATTTCTTGTTAGTAGAACATACTTTTGTTCTACATGCACACTGAACCAAACTGAAGGGACCTTTTTATAGTGAAAAATATAAAATACAAACTAGAACAATGAAGTGCAGTAACAACATATGTAAAAAAGCAAAATATAAAGACAAAAATGAAAATTGGGTTGCCTCCTAATAAGAGCCCTTGTTTTACATCCTAGGGTCGATGATCAGATCAAAAACAACCAGTGAAGCTCAAGGAGCTTCAACTCCTCTTCCTCATGTGTCAGATCTTCCCCAAAGTAGTATTTCAGCCACTGGCGATTTACAAGGAATGGCTCAACTCCATTGCTAATTTCCACTGCTCTAAGGGGTAGTGCGTTTAACCACCACAAAAGGACCACTTCATTTAGACCTCAGTTTCTCAGGGTGTAATTTCAACCTAGAATTAAATAGAAGCACATTTTGTCCTAGAGTGAACACTCTATGCAAAATATGACATTCATGAATCTTCTTAGTTTTATCATTATAGATCCTTGAGCTCTCATAGGCATAAAACCTAAGTTAACTCCATCATTCTCTTCTTTCCTACATCATCCAGATTGTAATTCAACCTTCTTAGTGTTCACTTGGCTTTATGTTCTAATTCCATAGGTAAGTGACATGCTCTCCCATAGACCAACCTAAAATGAGTTGTTCTATAGTTGCTTTATAGGTTGTCTGGTATGCCCAAAGAGCGCCATTTAACTGCATGCTCCAATTGGTCCTATTGGTAGAGACTGTCTTTTCCAAGATATTTTTTATTTCCCTATTAGACACCTCTATCCGCCCCTCGGTTTGTGGGTGATATGGCATACCTACCCTATGCCTCACTCCATATCTGTTCAAAAACACACCAAACTTCTTATTGGTGGAGTGAGATCTCCCATCACTTATCATTTCTCATGGGACCCCAAACCTGCAAAATATATGATCTTTCAAATCTTCATACAACCTGAGTGGTCATTGGTGTGGGTTGGATTTGCTTCTGTCCAATTAGATACATAATCAACTGCAAGTAATATTTAGGGATTGGAATTAGACGACACAAAAGGACCCACAAAATCTATTCCCCATAAATAAAAAAACTCCACTTCCTAAAAAATGTATAGGGGCATTTCATGTCTCCTAGATATATTTCCTGTGCGTTGACACACATCAAAATGAACTGCTAAATTGTAGCTATCCTTAAAAGCATTGGCTAATAAAATCCACACTCCAAAACTTTGTCCACTATCCTTGAGCTAGCATGGTGTCCCCCAGTGGTAGGGAGTGACATTGTGCCAAGATACACTCTATCTCACATTTGGGCACACATTTCCTCAAAATCCCATCCCTACGATGCCTTAGAAAAATAGGGTCATCCCACACATAGTATCTCAAGGAATGGATTTTTTTTCTTGATACCCCCAATCTTCTAGCAACTCAGCACAAGCTAAGTAATACATAATATATGCAAAGCATGGGTCCTTTTTCTTAATGGAAAACAACTACTCATCTAGAAATTCCTCAACTATGGGCATGCCAAGCTCCTTCTCACCCACTCTTTCCAGCCTAAACAAATGATCTGCCACCACATTCTCTATCCCTACCTTATCTTTGATATCAATATCAAGATCCTACAATAGGAAAATCTACCTAATTAGTCTAGGTTTGGCATCCTTCTTTTGCAACAAATACTTAATTGATGTTGCTGCATGTTCAAGCCACACAATGACCCTTGACCAAATCAAATACAAGTTAGATTTTTCAAAAGCAAAAACTACCGCCAACAATTCTTTTTCAGTTGTTGTATAATTAAGCTTGGCATCCTTTAGGGTCTTTGATGCATAGTATATAATGGTGGGTTTTTTTATCCTTGCGTTGTCCTAGAACATCCCCTACCACATAATCTAATGCAACACACATAATCTCAAATGGTTGGGTCCAATCTAGAGCTTGAACCATAGGTGCAGAGACTAGTTTCTCCTTCAACACCTCGAACTCTTTTAAAAATCACTCATAAAAATCGAATTTAGCATTCTTATCTAGTGTTTTCCAATGCGACTTTGCTATTTTTGAAAAATCCTTGATGAAGCATCAATAAAAACTGGCGTGTCCTAGAAAACTCCTAACTCCCTTCACCGATGATGGTGGAGGTAGCTTAGAGATGACTATGATTTTAACTGGGTCGACCTCCATTCCTTTATTTGACACCTTGGCTCCCAAGACTATTCCCTCATTCATCATCATGTGGCACTTTTCCCAATTAAACACTAGGTGAGTGTCTTCACATGTTTGCAAAACCTTGTTGGAACTGTCAAGGAAATCCTCAAAAGATTCTCCATGCTCTGAAAAATTGTCCATGAAAACCTTTAGACAGCGCTCCACCATATCAAAACAAATCAGGAGCATGCATCTCTAGAAAGTTGCATGTGTAGTGAAAAGACCAAAAGGCATCTAACAGTAAGCAAAAGTACCATAGGGATAGGTGAAAGTAGATTTCTCTTGGTCCTATGACTTAGTAGAAATCTGATTATACCCACAATACCTATCAAAATAGAAATGAGAGCAGCCGGAGAGCCACTTCATAATTTGATCAATAGAAGGAAGTGGAAAATGATCTTTTAAGTGTGAAGCCATTCAAATGGAGGTAATCACTACATACACGCCATCTGGTCACCAACCTTGTAGAAATCAATTCACTAGCCGTATTTGTGGTAACATCTATCCCCTCTTTCTTAGGAACCACTTGGGTAGGAATTACCCAATTTGAGTTAGAGATATCATAAATTATACACGTCAATAGAACTTTTACTACCTTCTTCTTCACCACCTCAGTCATGATTGGAGTGTGACACCTTCTACTATCGGCTTGTCTCCTTCTTCAATGTAGATCTTGTGTTGGCAAAAGCTAGGGGAGATCCCCTTAATATTTGCAACTGACAACCCAAATGTTGCCTGGTGGTTCTTTAGCACCACAAGCCACTGCTCCTCCTCATGGATGCTCAAGGAGGATGAGATAATGACCAAAAGATTATCATTTGTTGCCAAAAAAATGTATTTTAAATGTGGAAGAAATGGCTTCAACTCAAGATCTGATGGACTTTGTAAGGATGGAATCAGTGGTGGTGGAGGTGGCCCAAGATCTTCATAGTACCTTGTGTAGAAATATGGAAATGATTTCAGTAGTAGGACACACTCGTCCAGAGAATGGAAATGAGTATAATCATCCACCAAATTCATGATGCATGCCTCCAGTGGTAGCTGTGGATAAGCTTGGGTAAGAGAGGAAAGTGTTGCCTCTTCAATTGTCTTCAGGAAAAACTCCTCCTCTTCATCATTACGATATTGTACCGCCTTTTTCAATGAAACTTCCTTGGTGTGCTCCATGATGTCTACTACCAAGGTGCACTTCTGTACCTTTGTCATCACATGAGCCATGTCCAGGAATGGTTTCTCTAGAAATAGAGACACCTATCTTTGTAAATGTTGTAGCATGTGACATTATGCACTATCACATGTTGTTTGTGAAGAGTCTGGCATCTTGATTTGAAAGTGGTCATCTTTGATACCCAGTGTCAATCTTCCTCTTTCCATCTGTAAGATCATATTTGTAGTATCTTGTAATGGATGCCCTAGGAGTAGTTCATTACCATGACCATCATGCATCTCCATGACTACAAAATCTACTGAAAACAAAAAGTTGTCAACCTTGACATGAACATCTTCATAGATATCGTATGGACTAACCACTAAATTATCTACTAGCTGTATGGCCATATTTCTCTTCCTAGATTCTTTTAGTGCCAACTTCTTAAAAGTAGTCAAGGTCATGAGATTTATGCTTGCTCTAGAGTCACATATAGCTTCCCCAAACTTGGTCCTCCTAATGTAGTTAGGTATGTTGAAACATCCAAGATCCTACCTTTTCTATGACAGTCTCTATTGAATGAGGGCACTAACCTCCTCTCATAGCATCACCACATCGTAATCAGCTATCCTTCTCTTTTTATTGATTATTTCCTTCAAAAACTTGCCATAAGATGAAATTTTCTCTATTCCGTCAATGAGAGGTATGTTGACATGCAGTTTTTTGAAATTGTTTAAAAACTTCTAAAATTGTTGGTCCACCTTCTTTGCCTTCAAACTATTTGGAAACAAAACTAGAGTCACTAACTTCCTTTGATGTGGTGGGGTATATGCCTCAATCATGGCCTCCTTTGGTTCATCAGTCTCCTTTTTGGCTTCTTTCTTCTGTTTTGTGGTTTCTGGATCAATAGTCAACACTGGTCCTTCATCACCTGTATTATTAATTGCCTCTGCAATTATTTTCTATTCTATCAACAATTTTTTACCACTACAGAGTAGAACTACCTTCACATGTTGGTTGTTGGATGGTATATCAGTATTTGCTTGGAAACCTTGATGTCATAGCATTTTAAAGGATGCAACTTCTACTTCCAACTACAAAATCTGGTTCTCAATGCTATAAATATGAGCTTCTTGATTTTGCAAGTCCCTCTATGTCTGGCCTATGATCAACTAATTTTGACTGACCAACTTGCCTAGCATATCTTCAATGCGGTCTATCTTATTGAGGCCCCTCTCTTATTGTGGATTTACTTGTTGTGGCTTTGCTTGCTGTGCTTGAGACGGGTCCTGCTAAAAGTTGTTGGGATCCTTCCAAGAAAATTTAGGATCCTTCCTCCATGCATAATCATTGCTACACCAATGGTTCTATTGCCACATTTACATGCACTTGTCTTCCTCACCTCTAGAGGAATTCCCAAATTTTTGATCAAGTTTCTTGGTCCAAATGTCAACTTGTCACTGAATGCGGTAATGACTCTGGACTCTTCAATGCTCTTGATAGTTGCCGACATTTCTTCTTCATCTCCCCTTGACTGATTCTTAGCCATGTTCTTTAGAATCTCATGACACCTGATGGCTTTTTGTTGAGGAAAAATCATGGGCCAACACTATCAAGTGTGGTCCTCTCTCCTTTATGCAACCCATAATAAAATTTCTTCACTTGGACGTAGAGATCAATCCCATGATGATGAACCTTCCTCAACATGTTTTAGAATCTCTCCCATGCTTCAGAATATGACTTCTCTTGCCTGCTGCTTGAAGTTGTAGATTTTTCCTACTAACTCATTTGTCTTCTGGGACGGAAAGTAACATTCAAAGAAAATGATGATCATCTGATCCCAGGTTTCTATGCACTCTAGAGGAAGGCTAACAAACCATGACTTTGCATTGTTTGATAGTGAAGAAGGAAACAACTTCAAATAGATCACTGTTGCTGGAACCCTATCAATCTTCACTATGTCACAACTTGCCACAAAGTTATTAATGTGCGCCATTGGGTCCTCCATACTGTAGCCATGGAATTCTTGTGATATGACTTGCGCCACCAAACCAGGGTCTATCTTGTAATTGCTCACATTAATAGACTATATTTTAATTGGGCCCAACTTTATTGTGCCAGAAAAAGCCTTGATCTTCTCCTAGATAGTCTTCTCTTCTCCTACTAGATTGATGTCACCCATTTCTGGTTGTTCTGGTTGTGTATGCTGGGGTGGTAGATTTAGAATAAGTCCTCCCATAGAATCACTGTATTCTCTTTCCCTACACAAGAACTCCTCCTAGTAAGAAGCGTATGGAGTTGACCCTCCATAATTGGTGCTTCTTGTCTGCACCATACACTAGTACCTACAAATATTAAAAGTAACGTGAGAACAAGATATTAGTGATCGAATAAAAATTAGACTGTCTAGCATTAAAATGATAAAATAAATAAATTGTGGCCTAGGGTGACTGGTCACAACACTAGTAGTATTGGATACACCATTTTTTCCGACAACGATGCTGAAAACTTGATCCGTATAAACTACACGACTAAAATGCAAGTGCACGTATCAATGTAATATAGGACCAAAGAGGCCCGAATGTCAAACACAGGGAAAATGTGTGTCCAAAAAACTCTACAAATGATGACCTAACCAACTAAAACTATGAAAGAGAGTGGTTGGTTGTTTAATTGATTAAATTATAAGAATTAAAAGTAAACTTACTGGTTGTCATCACAACATGGATGAATTCCTTGGGATAACGGTTTCGCCACAGTTAACATTGAAATTAACATCATTTCATTAATATTTATCTCTCCTAACCCTAGACCAAGGGACCTGTAGCAAGAATACCCACTCTCACAGTGTGATTCACTACCTAATCAAATATAAATCCCACTCCCTAAGAGATTTAATTAATAGTTAGATGCTTTAATGACTTCTCTGGGATACCCCTTCATAGTTTTAGGTCTTCTCTTGAAGAGAGGTCTAAGCTATGTATCTCTACAAGCTATCCAACCCTCAATCCCTATCTCTAAGTAATTAACGGTCTAAGAAATCACCTATGGCAATCAGGCATAGGTGATTTGTGAAGCAATCATAGAGATATGTCCAAAAATTATGAGAAATATATATATTAATTCATAATTGTCAATTACAATGCAAAACCTGACTACTCCTGAGTCCTAAGGAACTAAGCGGATTAGTCCTGCATGATTTCCAATATCAAATACATGAGAGAAAGAAAGAAAAATGTGAATACATTAGAAGACTAAACTAACCCCTGAAGTAGATGATATGGATGACTCGCTCTCATGAATGTGCCCATTTGCTAACATCTGGCTACAAATTCGTCCAGCAGAGGTGCCTAAATCTCCCAGAATGTGGCATTCTTCTCTACTTTCTTCTCCCCCAGCTCTAGGTTGTCGTACAATGGAAAAAATGTGATGATTAGGTCTGGCCTCACTTTCCCTTAGTCATAGGATTGACTTAGGACATCATTAAGTCCCAACCATTGGATTAAATGTGATTTCTGATATGTCTTGATCATGCCGAGTCAGTAATACCAACATGTATTGAAACTATCGATGTTGTCTTTTATTTACAATCCCTTGTATGATGTCAATACTACCTAGTCAATTTTGGTGGTACTGAGATTTTTTTTCTGACATTCCTTGTTGGATTTTGGTAAAAATCAATAACACTAAGTTGGGTGTTGGTAGTACCGAGACTCCTCTAGAGCGCTCTTGTAAAAATGTTGGTAGTACCAATTCTAATGTCAGTACTACCGAGTGTCCTCAATTCAAATCTGTTCCTATAGAAAGGGAAATGCCTTTATTTGTTGTTCTCAAATGTTTACAATGCATTCTCTTTTATAGGACAAGAGAGGAAGGGAGATACAGAACCAGGCAATATGGGATAAAGAAAAGGCTAAAGACAAAGACAAGTCTATAGCACACAACACAATACACAATAAAGGATGACACATAACAAAACACACAACTCACAATAATGCATAAAGCATATATACTAATACTCCCCCTCAAGCTGGAGCATAGATGTCAAACATGCCCAACTTGTCCACCAGTGTAGTAAAGTGTTTTTTGGGAAGCATCTTGGTGAATATTTCAAAAAATTGATCCTCTATCTTGAGATAAGGAGTGCATATATGGCCATAGAGTACAAATTCATGTAAACATTGACAATCCACTTCGATGTGCTTTGTGCGCTCATGGAAAGTGGGATTGGTGGCAATAAAAGTGGCAACTTTATTATCACAATGTGTAGGAATAGGATTAGATTTAGAGATCTCAAATTACTTGAGGAGTCCTTGGACCCAAATTAATTCACAGAAAGTATGGGCTATTCCCCGATATTCAGCCTCAACACTCGACCGAGCAACCATGGTCTACTTTTTACTACGCCATGTGACCATATTTCCTCCAACAAAAGAACAATATCTAGAAGTTGATTTTCTATTACAACGACTACCGGCATAATCAGAGTCAGAATACCTAGTAAGTCTACAATGCCCATTTCTATGATATAGTAAACCTTTTCCTAGAGAGGATTTCACGCACTTAATAATGTAACACACAACATACCACTGACATTGTTGAGGCTTGTCAAGATACCTACTAACAAGTCTAACAATAGCAGTTATATCAGCTCTTTTCACAGTGAGATAGATAAGTTTACCAACCATGAGTCGGTGTTGATGATTATCAGGGTATGGAGGTGAAGATTCATCATCTCAATTGGGATTGGGATCTAGAGGAGTGATAGAAGGTTTAGAACCAAGCATGCCTACTTCTTTTTGAAGATCCAACACATACTTGCGTCGTGAGAGGCAAACACCAGAAAATGATTTCGAAACTTCAATTCCCAAGAAGTAACAAAGTTTAACTAGGTATTTCATAATAAAATATTGTTCTAGATATCATTTAGTAGCTACAATATCTTTAGAATCATCACAAGACAGAATGATACCATCTACATAAACAATAAGGATAACAAGTCTAGAGCTGGTTTTTCTATTAAAGACAAAATAATCAGAATGGGAGCGCTAAAATTAAAACTAGATAAGTATTTGGCTTAATTTATTAAACTATGCCCATGGACTTTGTTTGAGGCCATATATTGTCATCCTGAGTCTACAGACTTTGGAGAACTCTCCCTGACAAGAAAAACTAGGTGGTTGTTCCATATAAACTTCCTCATGAAGATCACCATATAGGAAGGCATTTTTGACATCAAGTTGAAAAAGAGGCCAATCTTTATTAACAACTACAGAGATAAGAACTCTCACAAAGTTGAGGTGGGCCACTGGAGAGAAAGTTAGAAAGTAGTCCACTCCATAGGTTTGTGTGTATCCTTTGTCTACAAGTCAAGCCTTCAGTCGTTCAATAGAACCATCTAGTTTATATGTAATAGTAAAAATCCAACAAAAACCAACCATCAGACCGTTTTTAGGACGATCAACAAGTTCCCAGGTCTTGCGATCTTGAAGAATAGTCATTTTAGTTTCCATAGCTTAGCACCAGGTAGGATGCTGAAAAGTTTGTGTAGTATTCTTTGGCATAGAGAAAGCAGGCCAAGCAGTGGTTAAACATGTAAGTCTATCACCAAGATTAGTAGAAGAGAAAAAATTACTAATCAGATGTTGAGTACAGAAACGCACACCTTTCCTTTTGCTAATAGGAAGATGTAGGTCAGAGAATACCTATGGGGTGTTTTGACCTACCTCCAAGGGAGGAATTGGTTGTTGAGGAGCCATAGAGGGGACTGCATCTATGGACACTTCTCCAGTTTTGTCAGTATGATCATAAGCTACTACCTCAGACATAGGAGTAGGATTTACTAGACCACTAGATAATGCAGCTCCTTCATCAGAGTAGTATGACATGTTTTCAAAAAACACAACATCCACACTTACAAACCATTGACGACTGACAAGATCATAACACTGATTAACTTTTTGAGTTTGGGAGTAACCCAAAAGGACACATTTAGTGGAGCGAGGGTCAAGTTTAGATATTCCAGGGCAGAGATTCTTAACAAAGCGTGTGCAGCCAAAGATGTACAATGGAATAGAAAATAAGGGCACATCAGGGTAGAGAAGAGAAACATGGATTTTATTACGCAACACAGAAGAAGGCATATGACTAATTAAGTAGCATGCAGTAGACACAACTTCATGCCAAAATTGTTTAGGAACATGACAGTGAAGAAGTATAGTGCTTGCTACGTCAAGAAGATGATGATTCTTCCTCTCTACCACACCATTTTATTGTGGTGTGTAAGAGAAGGAAGTCTGATGAATGATACCCCAAGAACAACAAAGAAGATCAATAGATTTTTGCATAAAGTCTAGGGCATTATCAGTTTGTAAGATTTTAACAGTAGTTTGGAACTGGGTTTGGATTTTGGTAAAAAGGATGGTGATAGTTTGTAAAAAAGTATTGCAATCATTTAGGAGAATCAATCAAGTATCCCTGGAATGATCATCAATAAAGGTCATAAAGTAATGATATCCATACAAGCTAGGAACAGAACATGGTCCACAAATATCACATGAACAATATCAAACACATGTTTAGAGATAACTTCATTCTTATTATGAAAAGTACCACAAGTTTGTTTGCTAAATTGGCATGATTCAAACATAAATTGTTTTTCAGAGATATTAAGAAAAAAAACACAATTTTGTAGTAGAAGGATGCCCAAGGCGATAGTGTCATTGCAGACTCGTCATAGAAGAAGATAGAAGAACTGTAGCAGATTTCAACACATCTAGGTAGTACAGTCCATTTGGCCCCTCATGGCCTAAGCCAATCCTCTTCTTCGTATGAAGATCTTGAAAAACACAACCCTCAAGATCAAAAGTTATCGATCATTGAAGGCTCTAAACAATTTCACTGACATATAGCCACTTAAGAGGAAAGCATGGGACATATAAGATGGATTTTAAGGGCATATTATTGGACAGAGATATTGTTCCAATGCCATGGACAATAGATTGAGTCCCATATGCAACAATCATAGGAGGGACACGAGTAGTGTTAAATAAGGTAGTGAAAACTTTGTAACAACCAGAAATATGTGTAGTTTCACCAAAGTCAATTATCCATTTATTGTTACTAAAAGTAGAAGGAGATGCAAGAAGAGCAGAGCAACCCTCTTCACTAGTAGACACTAGAGAGGATAGGAAATCCTGTAGGAGTTTGTCAAACTCCATGTGAATATATTCATCTATAGACTGAGTATAACTTGAGGCAATAGCAGTGGAGTCATCACAGACATCCGAGGATACCTGATTCGCCCAGACAAGTTTATCGTGTTTTACCCAACAACGGTCTTCAGTGTGCTTCGTGTGTCCATAAAAGTCATAGATATGATTGGCAGTAGTAATTGGAGATTGAATTCATCCACCAGGAGGTCCTCGTCTAGGGGTATGTCCACTACGTCTGTGACCACAACCACATCCATGTTCTTGACCAGAGTCAGAGGAGAAAACCACAAGTATCGAGTGATCAATAGTAGTAGAAGTCATAGAAGGAAGGCGTTGAACACACTTGAGAACATCCCTAAGCATAGCCAAGGAATCACCGGGTAAGATTTGGTCTACCACACCTATAAAGGAATTAGGTAAACCTTCCAAAAATTGAACTAGCTGAAGTTTTTCATGCTGCCATTGGACTTCTTTGATATCAACAGAGAGTGGATGATATACTTCAAATTCAGCCCAGAGTACAGAGCACATGTTGTAATAGTATTCAATGGAGCCATTAGTGGAATGCTCCTTTTTAACCAAGCTTTTGAAGATCTCAAAGAATTTCTTTGGGTTTTGTTGATATGAGTATACATGAGACAGTTGATCCCACATGGCCTTGGAATTAGGTAGGCAAAGAAGAGACTAACTGATCTTCGATTCAAAACTATTCACCATCCATGTCATGACACTGGAATCCTCTTTGACCCATTAATCATAGGCCTGTTTAACTTTGTCATCCACTGACTCAATAGTAGGATCCTTAGCAACAGAAGAGATTGAGAATAGAGCCCTTGGGCTTTGACATGCAGTACAAAAGAAGCCACCCATAGATGGTAGTTTGATCCATCAAGTTTCACAGTCATAATACATAGGGTCCATGAAGGATCTGTAGTTTCCATGAAATCCATAATAGGCCAAAAGTCAGATTTGGATGACTAGATCTGAAAGAAAATCGATAGTAGAGCAGCAACAACAAGCAATAACATATATCAACATCAATATAAGACTATCTCATATAACCCACATAGGGGCAGAGATAGAAGCAACCAAATCTTAAGAGATCCAAGGAACCAACATAGGGGCAGTAGATAGAAGAAACATATCAGATTTAATATATCCGAGAAATCCTCATAAGGGAAGTAGGGAGAAGAAAAGACCTACGCCACCATGGGAAGAGAGTCACTCTACCATGTGGCACAAGTAAGAGATGAGGTGATACATTTAGTGTTTCAATGTGCTATTTATGAATCTCTAGAAAAGGAGTCGATGTGTGAGGTGGGCAGGTGGGGTCCACGGGTGGTGGTCGACAGGTAAGGTTGATGGGTGAGGGCGATGGTTATTGGTATATGGATGGTGGTCGATAGGAGGTGATCGATAGGTTGGTGGTCGATATGGGGGTGGTCGATAGGAGGGTGGTCAATCGGAGGATGGTCGATAGGGGGGATATCGTTAGGATGGTGATGGTGGTGGTCGATAGGGTGGTAGTCGATAGGATGTGGTAGATAGGGTGTGATCAATAGGGTGGGGTCAATAGGTGGGGTCGATAGGGTGGGGTCGATAGGGTGGGGTCAATAGGGTGGATTCGATAGGGAGGGGACGATAGGATGGGGTTGATAGGTGTGGTCGATAGGGTGGGGTTGATAGGGTGGAGTTGATAGGTAGGGGTCAATAGGGTGGGGTCGATAGGTGGAGGGTGGTGGTCAATGGGAGGAGGGTGGTGGTGGTGAAGATGTTGGAGGTAATGATGGATGTGGTGGGGACAACAACGGGGATGGTTTAGGGAGGATTGAAAACATCTGATACCATATAGAAAGGGAAAAACCTTTATTTGTTGTTTTCAAATGTTTACAATGCAATCTCTTTTATAGGACAAGAGGGAAGGGAGATACAGAACCATGCAATATGGGATAAAGAAAAGGCTAAAGATAAAGACAAGTCTATAGCACACAACACAACACACGACACATGATAACACATAACGAAACACATAACACATGATAACACATTAAGCATATATACTAATAGTTCCTTTTTGTTAAATGTTGGTACTACCGACAAACATGTCAGTAGTACCGAGCTGATTCATTTCTTATAAATTCACCTGATACATAAGCAAGAAAGAACATAACTTCAAAAAAATGATAAATCGATATGGGATAGTAAAAATAACGAATATTTGACACAATTAAGTGTCACATGCCAATAATGACAATTCGTGCACAAATAATATGAAGATGGGCAATAAGTGCACAAAATACATAGTAAAATAGTTTGAGAAAAGTGATAATTATTCAGTACATCACCTTCCAAACACAACTAGGAAGCGTGATATGGTAAAGGTGATGTAATTATGGATGCCAAGATGTTATGTAAGTTGTACATAAAATTAATGTATTTAATATGGATAATTAAAAATGGTTTATTATTACATAGTCATAACATAATTTCAAACAAACATGAATTGTATGGGAATGAGTAACTGTATTCAACATTTTTTTAAATGACACATTAAAATCACGTTCTATATTTTTTCTATATATTTAGTTCATGTAGATGAAAATTAAGTTCTTTTTCTATTTCCTCCCTTTTGTAATAAAAAAAAGAAAATAATGTGTCTTGATTTTAGTTATATGGAATGAAGTGATCACTTGATCAAGACATTATGTAATTGTGAAAGGAATGATACAATTCTCTCACTCTACTCTCTCTCCTTATTTGTGATTACAAATAGAATGTAATGGTAGTTTAGTTAATGTCATTCCTTTGATAATCATATAAAAGTAAATGATAATACATTCTCTCTTCTATTTCTCTTTCCTCTCACCTATAAAACAATTCATTCAAAATATATTGAAATATAATAAAGGAAACTCACAAAAAAGCGATAATTAGCTTGACCACAAAGTTGGACTCTAGTAGTTAATAAATGAAAAGAAGTTTCGCCTATTTTTATCTTTTAATACATTTAAGTTAAGATAATGTCCAATGTTGAATTAAAGGACAATAGATATTCAAAATTTAAATCCAGTTGGACGGGAAGATTTTAGATCCCTAAAACCTATTAAAGAGACCTTCCTAAAGATCCTATCATACTAAGAAAAAGAACACTAGACTATGTTCTTATAAATCTCACCTGGAACTGCCACTTGATCATCATGGATTTTTGTCAGCCTTTAGTCAAGGTAATTACAGTTCCTTCAACCTAGGAAGAGAAGTAGTATCTCCTATAAGAGAAAGGTAAGAAGAACATTCATGCTTGGCAGAAGTACACTTTTTTTATTGGATGTTCATGTTATGATTATGAACATTAGTATGTTTCATGAAATTATGAATGATTTCTAAGATGAAACCATGTATAGATACCATTGTGTTACTGATTGCTATGTTCTATTATAAAACCTCAACTCTGACTATGATCTTTGATTAATGAATCATGTTCGATGAAGTGAGAGATCCCTATTATGGTTTAATGAGAGAAATCCCATCATGGCACTAAGAGGGAGTAATCTCATAATGGCCAAGATTAATAATAAGGACATTTAATGATTACATAAATATCTAAGATAATGACTAAAAATAAGGAATTAACTGTGTTTATATGATCCTCGATCATGGACCTTGGGGTCGTTACGGGTTTTCCAATCATTATGGGATTCCTAGCAATCATGGGATTTTATGGGGCATCAAGAGAGACAACATATATTATCTCATTCAATTCGTCATGTTTAAATTATTTAAAGAATGCTTAAGATTATTCATGGTTAAGTTCATGTCCATTTTATTTTCATGCCAAGTTTACTTATTGTCAAGTTATATTTGCTTTCTATTTTATAAAGTGTCAAGTACCGTTTGTTATGTTTATTTTTGTTATTGCATGGCTGGGGCTGCGATGTCCACATGACATGGAGCAAATTGAAAAATAAAAAGACAAGCAAGGACTAGACAAATTTCAAGTTTAGCTGGGTGGGGTGTCATTTAATAAGTTGAATCAAGCTCTTATATATCTTTTACATCTTGGATAAGTTATCTTATTCCAATCTAGCTCAGTAGATTTATATTTCATGATGAACAAGTTTTAGACTTCATGACCATGAAATATGTATGAATCTATGTTTTAAATTAATGTAAGGTGTTTCATTTACTCTTATTGCAATGAATAGCATTTTGGAACATCCCCCTTTAGTAAAATACTTCCTCTAAGTGATAGATATGCATACATATATATATATATACATATACATATATATACATATACATATACATATGCATATATATGTATGTATGTATATACATATACACACACACACACACACACACACATATATATATATATATATGCATATACACACACACACACACACACACACATATATATATATATATATGTGTGTGTGTGTGTGTGTGTGTGTGTGTGTGTGTGTGTGTGTGTTCTGAATAGTGGTATGTCACAATTCAACGTCAATGCAAACTAGGGATATATAATCCAGCCAACCGCATAATAGACTTCTAAGCAGACATTGCTTTATCATGTGTAATCTATAACAAATCTGAATTAAATCAATTTTGATAGTTCCTCAAAATTTTTACAAATAAATATGAAATTGTTGTATATAAATAAATACACACATAAAGATACATTTATGTGCATGTATATACACACACACACACACACACACACACACACACACACACACACACACACACACACACACACACACACACACACACACACACACACACACACACACACACACACACATATATATATATATATATATATATATATACTAGTTATTGCACGTGCTTTGCACGTAAATTGTTCACAAGGACTACAAACAAAATTCAATTCTAACTCGTATCTTTAATTGGTATCTAAAAGTCCACTTATATCTTGCATAATTAACTTTTAAGTTTCTATATGTTATGTTTTATAAACATAAATTTGTAATTTTTAAATGTTAACCCGGTAATTATATGAAGAAAACCAAACATAATAAGATTTATAGGATCAAACTAAACTCATATTTAATTTTACAAAATATTTTATGTATCATGAAACCTCACATGTAAATTATTTTATATACAATTGTGTTGAGTTCGAAAATGTGGTCACACTTGATAATAGTTTCAATCATTTGATAGGAAAATGCATGCAAATGAATATGTCCATGGTGATGTTTTACAATGATACCACATCCAAATTGAGTTGCGACACACATAATATATTCCTTCTTAAGGATTCATATAATAATTTTTTGATGAGAAAAAGAACATGATCACGATAGAAGCTAAGAAACCATGTATTTTGAAACTACTTCCTCCTGTAGTATTAATAACATTGAGAGAAGATCGACTACACAGAACTACATCTCCTTTGCCAATGATGTCGTTAATAATGAAATATTTTTTTTCAAAGTGTAAGTATGTAAAAAGAGGCATATAATCTGTTGAAATTCATGTTGGAGTTTGCACATGAGAACCTGTTAATGGATTATCTACACTTCAATGGCCTTTGGTTCCATAATCCTACTATGCTTGTAGGACATTTATGGCGGACCGAGTGATAACAAACGTTTATTGGGTATGATTTTTTTTTCATTGGATGATGTGGTTGTATACTAAGATTTGTATTTGTGAAACTTTATTCAAACCACTATCTAACATCTTAGAGGCCTTGAGGGAATGAATAGAGAAATTGTGTTAGAGGTCTTTGGGATATGGGTAGTGAAAATTTAATATCCAATATGACTATATAACAAATGGATTCTAGTTGTTGATTGTCTACCAATAATATCAGGTACCACGTGCTACTCCTCTTACGTCTAAAATGATATGCACAAAATATGATTATATTCTACATGCTGATTGTCTACCTAGCAATGCGTAAATACAAATAGTTTAATGAGGCCATGTAAAACCAATAGTCAATAATACATAATATGAGAGCATTTACCTTGAGAAAATGGAAATTATAGATGGTTCCAAATGGTAGTTGGGACACCATACGGCCGATAACTTCAGAATTGAAGGTAGGGTGGCCGTTAGTAGAGCGCATATATAATTCATTTTTGTCTTGATCTCCGGGAAAAGAGCTGCAACATCTAGGTACATACAAAATAACATAATTAGGTGGAATATACTTGAGAAAAAATTCAATTATACATAAGTATCCCATTAATGAAGAATTCGTAGTTTATATTGAACCACGTGTCGATCCATCCGAGTTTTCGTAATCCGTCCTTCTTTGCTAAACCAAAACATTTAGTTGTTCGTAGCATCAAAGACGTACATGTCATTGTCTTAGACCATTGCTAGACAAGGTTGGAACTACAATCATACAAAACAGAAGCTGAAAGACTTCTCATACTTGGAGATCTGAAGTAGTAAAATATTTCTCGAGGGAAGTGGTGGGGCTAGACTCACAATTGGATTGCACAATCTTGGCCACCAGCTGATTCCCGAGGAGGCTTGCAGTCGGTGCATGTACATATATCAAAAATATGCTAATAGAGGATAGAAAGTGTTGTAAATATTAGTTATTGTCGTTCATACAACAGCGACAGGTGCAATGTAATTAACAGTCCAGGCAGATCCAAAACAAGAATCGAAGAACAAACGAAGCAGGAGAACAGAAAACAAGAGTTAGATTCGCAAACCAGATCGTTCATTGAGAAACGAACGTGTTACTTAAAGAAATCAGTGCCCGACAATCCTCGCGGATAGGCACCGTTCTCCCAGTCACGATCCGGCACGAACCTGGAACTTACACGTCTCGCTCACGCTCGACGTAGTTACGTTGCACTGCTACCAGTGCAGCACAGCAACCGCAGGAACCACCACCTGACAGCTGCGTCTTGACGACAGGAAGGAGGAGTCGCGCTTCGCACAGGAGGACAACTCCACAAAGCGACTCTGGGGACGACAACTATTGCACTCGGGATTAGGGCTCTCAAAACACACGGCGGCAGAAGATTGTTTTCGGTGTGTTTAACCCTAATGACCGAATGCGTATATATAGCCACACACGTCTCTAATCCTATTCCCAGTAAGACGCAAACACTCGGTTGTTCTTGTACACAATACGGAATAATCCGCAAAAGAGAAACACTTTCTAATTAGGATTAAGAAATCCAAATAAGAAAGCAACAATTAATTACACAAATAATTAATTACTTAGTTGTACCCGAGCCCGGCCAGGCCAGGCGAGGCGAGGTGTGGCGTGGCGCGCGCGTGCGTGCGTGCGTTGTGATGTGGCAATCCCACCCACCAAAGAGGTGAGCATACCTCCCTCCTAGGACTCCTTTGGACATTAGTGCCCCATGTGATCCTACATATGAGGACCACAAAAGTTCTAGGAGTGAGTAATATGAGATAAAACTTCTTTGCCATTTGTACTAGAAACAACACTACATTCTCACATGTACTTGCTGCACTACATTGGGCTTAACCCATGCTGAATAAGTGATTTGCTACAGTAATGACACTACAGTAATTACGGGCTACAGTAATTATGGGTTGATACAGTAACATCAATCATTTATCTAACAGAAAGAAACCGAGTCGATCTTGTCAGCTAGATTACCGGTATTTTACATGTAATGTTAGTGTGACTGGGGTTTGCTGGAGGTTTCATAGCTATCCATGGTGGTGGGTAAGTGCTAGATTGTTTTCAACACAAACAGATGCCTCAGTTTTAGATGCAGCAAAATCATGTGATTCTGAGTACGACATTCAAAAAGTAACAAATAGTAAATCAAAGACATAAGGTACTTATTAACCATACATAAACTGCTATCATTCTTAATCATCCAATTTAAGCAGAACATGGAAATATTTCACCTACCTAGCAATGGGCTTCTTTTTAAAAACACTACTAGAAAACACTTTTTCTATTACGCTCAAGTGTGTCACCTATATCCTAATAGATGACGTGATTGGTTGTCACGGACTTAATACACGTCATCTTTTATGTGTAATCTTTGTGCTGTGTAGGCTCTTCTAAAACATGTCATCTATAGCTAGTTACAGGTTTGCTGCAGAATGTCAATAGATGACATCAAACACTATCATCATGACAAATGAAAGCAACATCTATGGTTGTCATCTATGTAATAATAGATAATGATATTTGATGTCACCTAATTGATACAATGTGTGTTGAATAATCATATAAATTGTGATTCAAAATGGTTGTATGACGAGTAGGATGATCATGGTGTTGTCTCTCCAGAATGTATTAACATTTTTAAATATGGGCTATATTTAATATAATGGCAGAACAAATACATTATTTTTTTCACAGTAGAAAGAACCAAATAGAACTGAAATGAATATATTTTATTAATAACCAATGTATACATTAATCATACACATTCAACGTCAACTCTATGTTTCTTATCTCAAATATACAACTACAACAGCAATACAGTTGACACACACATAGTGACATCATGGCCATAGAAAGATAAAAGTTTGATCATGTTGACCACTTGACAATATTCTTGTTGCCATTCTTCAGATAATTCCATCACACAACTGCAGTTGAGACTGTTCCGCATCACGCTTGTTAATCCAGTAGAGACACACGCTGGTCGGTTGTGACACCAACGATAGTGGGTTGCTGCTCATACCGAGCAGCCCGTAGGCCATTCCGAACGGACCCCTGGTTCTTCTGGCCGCACCCGAACATAAACACATGGAACACATTGTCAGTTTTGGACGTGGTCGTGAGTGTCAGCTCATCCTTGCAGAGGAACACGATGCTTGAGGAGCCGTCCCCGTAGCACACCCCATAGATGCAGCTCTTTTCGTGGCAGCTTTTATGAGGAGCTTTCTGTAGGCCGTGTCTCCGCACAACACGTTGTTGTAAGAGGACAAGGCCAAGGGGTCAAATATCAATTATTGTTGCGGATAGCAAGAGTGGTTGCACAAACGACAGTTGGCGAGAGAACTCCTTCCAATTGATCACATGTATCATTGATGTCATGTGTAAGGGTGGGCAGGTGCCATCGCGGTGGGATATGGTTCATGGACTTCTTCCTCTACTTGAACTTCCTATAATACAAGACAATTAAATAATTACTACTACTACTACTGAGTTTGTCATCAGTGCAATGAAAACCATTTCCTTTTCTTAACTCACCATCTGAAAAATGGCTCACCTTTGGCAGTCAAGCAAGTGGTTACTGGACAGGCTATCCACCTTGACCACCAAATGGTCACACTCGAGTGAAAGGCCTATCCAGCAAGGTACATTACCATTATGTCACCCTTCCAAACTGAAATCGCTCAACAATTGCTATTCCAAGTGCGACAGATACGAGAAGAAGGGGAAGTGACTCACATTTAATACTATGTAGCTACCGTTGCAGGTGAGAGTTCTCTACAAATTGGAATGCTGGAATAGCCTGCAAATATGTCCACTGTGGTTGTCAGACACAAAATCAAGTCATACAAATAAATGATCTAACGACTCCATCTGAAGTTCTGTGTAACAAAAACATCTTTTGAGAAGTGGTATTTGGCACTTACGGATCATGCCATCACTAGTAGTAATGGGGTCATGATGAACGGGTGAAACCGTCCAATAAAAGACAACAATCGACCATTTTATTTGGATCCTAGAATGCAAGTTGTCCTCTCTAGCTCCATTAAAGACCCTACGAGTTTGGACGGATGGATATGGAAGTCTCGAAGGTAAATGTCATCCAACCTGATATGTGCCCATATTAATAAACAATACATCACATAATTCAAACTAGCAGATGGCATTGCTTCATTCTAGTAAAAAAACATCACAATATACTATTGAGAAATCTGTACAAAATACATTTTAGTCATTACTATTGAAATGATCATATGTGAGTTAACTAAAAACATTTTTAATATTGATACACCAACGAGAGGATATGGCCAAGCCTTTGCCCCTTGAACAAATCACAAACACGTACCAAAACCACTAGATGTTTTGCAATAATTTCAAATCATACAACCGTTTTGAAATAAAACACTAGAAAACCAGTCTGCCGAATATTTACATGTCTGGAGATGACATTTTCACAAGTTTCCTAACAAAATTTGCATAGAAAAGCATGACATTGCCTCTTAGATAGACTACATGTGTATATGTTGAACTACCTCTTAACTAGTTTATTACTGTGGACTTTCTTTTATGTAGCATACTAATAATCTTGATCAACTGCATCAAAGGATATCATAAGAAGGTAGAATGATACATTTGCATGACACAAAAAAATTGTAGTAGAAAAAAAATTTCCAGTTAAAGGTAGTAGAAAACAAGTCTGGTTAAGCATATTCAGCCAACTTGAGCTAGAATCATTGCATATCGAACACACCCACTTGTGTTCATCACGTGCCTCAACAAAGTAATATCTCACAGGACACAATTGCTTCTAAGATTATGCATTTTTAAGGGTGAAAGGAGTAGAGTTTGTATGGGGCTATCATTAGAAATTAGATTGCCACCACCTTTTGTCATACAACATTAGGGATTATTTTAACACATAGTTTATGTTGAGTCATTCAGACAAGTCCCTTCTGCCATATACAAGTGCAATACACCCAAACACGGCATGCAAAGTTTATCAAACTGAAAGTTCTATATCCAGACTGTAAATTCAAGAAAGATTACCTTTAAAAAAGGCACACAAGTATCCAACAAGTGTTGTTGGATATGAATATGCTTTCCTCCTACAATTGTCCTCCTATCATATCAACTGATGCCAAGAAAATTGATAACGTGTAATCTCATACCCACCTTTTGGGACACAGGAGGTCATTACCACATATAGATTAACTGCCTGCAACACAACAAATCCATGTTTTACTCAAACAAAAATTCATAAAGGCGCTTGTTATTAGGACTCCACTAGTTAGACTATAAAAAGCAAGACATGTTAGTAAGTCACTGGGAGAATAAATATAATATAAAGACATCAAAGAGGCTTTTTTACTGAGCTGGGAGACCCAGCAACATTGAACAATCATTTCACACTAACCACATGATAAGAAATTTCTTCAGCTGATATGTTACACAAAGTAGAAGAAATTAAATTCAAGTGGATAAGGAGGAAAGTGGCTCCCCTTAGGGCAGCAGTTACAGTGATAGAAAGAGGTTTAAAGAAGGCAACAGTGGTACATGTTATAGCAATGGAGGCTTCTGTAATTGTCAGCTCTGATCACTTGTCTAGGAGTGTCAAACATAAGAGAATTATAGGATTGTGAATGGTTATGGGCATAACCACATTCCTGCAAATTCAATAGGCCTAAAACCCTTCACTTACATACTTTGTATATAACCATGGACCACCATACCCTTATACATGCTGCTTAGTGGGTATACTAAGGCCTATATGTACAGGCATACTCGTCATACACCCTGAAAATTTATCCCTTCAACTGTAACACCCTGGTTCGAGTGAGACTAAGACGCTAACATCTAAACCAGACCCTCATCATTTTCACAAACACCTTGTGAGCAGGGCACCCAAAAACAATTTCACCCCTGCAGACGACCCTTCCGCCCCAAGAAAATGGCCCCCATCAGCCATGACGGAGAAGGAAGGCAACATTCATCTGATGGAGAGGGAGAAGGAAGGCAACGTTCACACATGTAGAAGAAAGTAGTTGAAGATCATGGGCTTACCTGGATGATGAAGTTCCAACCGCCGACACCAACTGCGGTTGCAAGTTTGTCCGAGGGGAACTGTTGAGGGGTGCATGGTGGTCGGAGTGTGTGTTGATGAAGCCGTAGATATTCTGGTCGATGGTGGTGGTGATCGGAGTTGGTGGTGGGGTATTTCTCTGCACCACGGAGGGGCATGTACTAGCCGATCGAGTTGCTGGTCTGTCTTCCTCTGGTCGTGGGTGTTGGTGAGACCTACATCAAGTTGGGTGATTTGGTGATGCGCAGTGGCCTACGGCTGATGACTTTCATCCCACACAGTATGTTGTTGCAACAACTCGGGTGAAGAGGAAGAAGGGATGCAGGGGAGAGTGGTTGGACTATGTCTCTTCAGCGGCATCACCCACCACCGACGATTCCCTTTGGAGCTACCCCAAGATCTTACGTATGTCGCCGCCAATCCCCTATGTAGTTCGCCGAATATTTGATGCCTGTCGCCGTTGATCCCCTTTGAAGCTCGCTGAGGATCTGTAGCCTGTCGCTGCCGATGCCCTCCTTTGAATCATTTGCTGCGAGTCTGAACGTCAAATAGAAAGGAAAGGCAAATGGGCAGTCTGTAGATGATCAAAGATTGAAGCAAAGGGAAACTGACTGTCGTTATTCCTAGAGATGGAAGCACTGTGGATTCAACAAGCAAGGCGACTCGTAATTATCAGACTCCTCGATTCCTTGCTCCGCCTGAAGGAGGAAAATGGAAGGAAATGCAAATTAGGGCTTGTTCATGAAGAAGAGAATGGATTGAGGGTCAGAGAGAGAAAGAGAGAGCAGAAAATTAGAATGTACGCATCATAGGTGATGGGAATGAGGTCTGCCGAGAGGGTTCGGGAGTGAAGTTGAAATAATATCTTCGCGCTGGTCCACTTCCCCAAAAAAAAATCTTCGCGCTGGCCGGTCGCGGGCGCGGGTGTTTTAGGAAGCAAGGGATTCAGGGGGTGCACAGATAGTGCGTGAAATGGTGGAGTTTTTTTTAATTGTATTTTTAGCCCCTGAAAATGCAATCTTCATGATAAATAATAATATATACCATGAATAGAACTTTAATTGTTAACACTTGTTTGTGGGCTTATAGTTCTTGCTAGTTGAGTTTGCAGCTCTCCCTTGTTAGGCTTGTATCTCTCACATCGATTCTTGCATCACTTTCTTGTGGGGCTTGCATCACGCACTTCAAGGTCTTTCATCACTTCCTTACACTGCTTGCATCTCTCACTAGTTGGGCTTGCAACACTTGCTAGAGGGGCTTGTAGCTCTCACTTGTTTGGCTTGCAGCACTCACGACGACCTATATCGTGACAATGTCTTCTTACAACAACTCTCCCAAAATACATTTGTGATGAGCTAGATCCCATATCATGAGAGTGTCATCTCACAACAACTCCCTGAGAATTAATTTGTGTGGATTCATAACCTATGTTCTGACACTTTCCACTCGAACAAGTCCATGTAAATGTATTTGTGAGGTGTCATGACCCATATCTTGACAATGACATCTCATAGTAGTTTCTTGAAAATGTATAGGGATAAATATCGTGACAACGTCATCTCACCGAAAGTCCCTAGAATGGATTTTCAATGCATATACTCAGTTTTGCTCCTAATAGTCATCAATCCATTTGATTCCAATGCCTTTCTCCAAATTTGAATTTTATCATCCAATCTATCTTTAGTTTCGTCAATCAATGCAATATCATCAGCAACATACACCAAGGAATATTATCCTAAACATTCTTTGTCAACTCATCTGTAACAAGAATGAACATATATGGGTTGAGTGTGGATCATTGGTATACCCCAACTGTGATAGGAAATGTTGGTGTCTCTCCTACATGGTCTTCACACTTGTAGTAGAGCTATCATGCATGTCTTTAGGGTTTAGAATTCATCACAATCTAATTAAATCTAGTGAAACGACATATTAGGATTTATAAGGAAATTTCAACTATAATTAAATATATAGTTACATATATTAATTTTTATCACAATCATACAATTCATCACAATTTAATTAAATTTAGGCCAACAACATATTAAGATATACACATAATTTTCAATTCTAATCAAATATATAGTTACATATATGCATTTTCATGACAACCATACAATATCATATTGAACACATTATCCCTTAATTTTGTGTAATCAGAAAGTTACAAATAGAAAATCCTAATTTGGCCATTTGAAAGCTGATAGGGCATAAATTTGAATGGTGTGTCTCTGGCATGATGGGTGTGTGATTCATCAAGTTATCATGAATCATCAAAGCAATGGGCAGAGCCCACATTGACCTTCTAGAAGTCAGGGTTTGGTGCATATATTAGCTCTAGAATTACTAAAATTATTCGAGTAGCATTTACCATCAAACTAACTATAATTGATTTAATGAGCCATTCGTAGTTCATGGCTTAAATCTTCAAAAGCAAAAAAAGTATAGAAAGACCTACCTCGTCGAAAGAAGGAGAGAGAAGAAGTAGAGTCCTCAGATTGGAGAAGAGGTGGTGGACAAGAAGCTAGAAACGGTAAGGAGGAGCAATGGCATCACCAGAGTCTAGGAGTAGTGGCGAGGAGGAGCAGTGATGTTAGCAGTGACGAGTAGGACTAGCGGCAGCGTCGGTAGAGGCAAGCTTAAAGCAGCACTTGGTGGAGGAGGAGCACAGACTGGAGGAGGAACAATGTCGATGTCCATAGAATGGATCAGCGCAACATCGACAGAAGGAGGAAGCAGTAGTGGAATCACCAGAGTAGTGTCCTCTCATAATAAGTCCTTGAAAATACATCTAGGAGGTTCCAAGGCCCATAACATGACAAATTTCCTCTCACAACAAGTTCCCAACATATATTTGGGAGGTGATATGACCCATATCATGACAGAGCTTGTGTTCATCCTTGACCCAAGAATATTAGCTCTCTTCTTCCTCTTTTCTTGCTTTTGTTCATCCTTGAGCTTGGTGGTGGAAGTGGAGGTGATAGAATAATGCTAAAACAAGGTGTCATGACCATCATTACACATAGACTTCGCGACCAATCTACAACACAACGTTGCAACCCACCCTCACAGCACAACATCGGGACCACAACAAACACAGTGTCACGACCAGACCAAAATGAAGTCTCACGTCCATAAGCAAAACAGACCATCATGACTGAAACAAGGCTAACCATCACAACCAAAACAACACCAACTGTCTCAACCTCAAACCCACATGGTGCACATCTTTATTGACCCAAAACACAAGGGAAACGACAGTATTAACCAAAACAAGACCCAACAACAAGAACACCAGCATCGTCAAGGTCAAAACTCATTGATCCAAGATCATCAAACCCTAAAACGAGCACTGATGTGTTTCTGCCTATGGTGTTACACACTACTAAATTAGAGTTTGAACAGATGCAACCTCACAAACAACAAACATGATGGATCTTTCAAAATTTATATATGGACCTAGTACGACACACTGGTTTAACTAATCACACGTGCCCATATGAGCACGGGGTCGTGTTGTAGTATAGACAAGTGGAAAGAGTAGGGTCAATCCTCAGGGAGAGGGGGGTACTAGAGCTATATTAATGTGAGCTATGTTCCTAAAGCAGAGAGTAAGGTTTGAGGGTTTAAAAGTTGGTTTTGGATTATTATGCTTCATTTGAAAGTGATTAACAACAAGAAGGAAACTAGATCTCACAACACAACATTGCAACTGCCTCCACGACGCACGTTGCGACCACGATAGAACGTGATACAATAGTGTTAAAGCAAGGCGTCACAACCAGTGTTATACATAATCTTTGTGACCAACGCACAACACAACGTCGCGACCCACTCGCACAATACAACCTCGTGATCGAAAGAAATGCAGTGTCATGATCAGATAAAAATGAAGTGTCATGTCCATAAGCATAATGGACCATCACAATTGAAACAAGGCCAACAATCACAACCAAAACCATCCCAAGTCATTGAAAACACATTTGGAAGGTGCCATGACACATATGATGACAATGTCATCTCACAATAAGTCCTTAAAAATGTATTTGGGAGGTGTCAAGTCCCATATCATGACAACGTCCTCTCACAACAAGTCCATCAAAATGCATTTGGGAGGTTTCATGGCCCATTTCAAGACAAATTTTATCTCACATCAAGTACCTAAAAATGCATTTGGGAGGTTCCATGACCCAAATCATGATAATGTCTTTTCACAACATCTACCTTCAAATGCATTAAGGAGGATCTAGGGCCGATATATTGAAAGAGTCCTCTCATAATAAATCCCTAAAAATGCATTTGGGAGGGGCCATGGCCCAGATCATGATAATGCCCTTTCACAACATGTCTCTTCAAATGCATTAAGGAGGATCTAGGGCCATATATTGACAATGTCCTCTCATAATGAGCCCCTGAAAATACATTTAAGTGAAGTTCTGGCCCATATATGCCAACATCCTCTCACGTTAAGTCCTTGAAAATATATTTGGGAGGTGCCATGGAGCATATGATCACAATGTCATCTCACAATAAGTCCTTAATAAAACATTTGGGAGGTGTTAGGTCCTATATCACGACAATGCCCTCTCACAACAAGTCTATGAACATGCATTTGGGGGGTGTCAAGGCCCATATCATGACAACATCCTCTCAAAATAAATCCATCAAAATGCATTTGGGAGGTGTCAAGGCCCATTTCACGACAAATGTTATCTCATATCAAGTCCCTAAAAATGCATCTGGGAGGTTCCACGAGCCATATGATAATAGTGTCCTTTCACAACATGTCCTTTCAAATGCATTAAGGAGGAGACATCGCACGTATATTGACAATTTCCTCTCATAATAAGCCCCTAAAAAGCATTTGGGCGAAGTTTGGGCCCATATCATGACAATCTCCTCTCACAAACGCAGTGTCGCGACGTCAGAGCACACTGCCATATTGACAGATTCCTCTCATAATAAGCCCCTCAGAGCATAACATCACGACCATAACAAATTCTGCGTCGCAACCAGACCAAAACAGAGTGTCACGTCCAAAAGCAGAATGGATCATCACGACAGAAACAAGGCCAACTAACACAACCAAAACCATCCCAAGTCGTTGAAAATACATTTAGGAGGTGCCATGGGACATATGATGATAATGTCATCTCATAGTAAGTCGTAACCCACCCTCACAACACAACGTCATGACCCACCCTCACAAAACAACGTCGCGATCTACGCTCACAGCACAACGTCACGACTGCTTCAAACACAGTGTCCCGACCAGACCAAAACAAAGTGTCATGTCCAGAAGCAGAACAGACCATCACAAATGAAACAAGGCCAACCAAAACAACACCAACTGTCTCGACCTCAACATGTCACTGAATATGTTTTTGGGAGGAACCAGGGCCCATATCATTATGGCCTCCTCTCACATCAAGTCTTTAAAAATGTATTTGAGAGGATCCACCTCCAATATCATGACAATGTCCTCTCCCAACATGTCATTGTAATTGCATTTGGGAGGATATGTGACCAATATCATGATAGTGTGCTCTCACAGTAAGTCCCTGAAAATAAATTTCTGAGGAGCCAGGGCCCATATCATGATGGTGTCGTCTCGCAACATGTCACTAAATATGTTTTTGGGAGGAACCAGGGCCCATATCATTATGGAATCCTCTCACATCAAGTATTTGAAAATGCATTTGAGAGGAGCCACCTCCAATATCATGACAAAGTCCTCTCCCAGCATGTCATTGTAATTGCATTTGGGAGGATATGTATCCAATATCATGATATTGTGCTCTCATGGTAAGTCCTTGAAAATAAATTTCTGAGGAGCCAGGGCCCATATCATGATGGTGTTGTCTCACAACATGTCACTGAATATGTTTTTGGGAGGAACCAGTGCCCATATCATTATGGCATCCTCTCACATCAAGTATTTGAAAATGCATTTGAGAGGAGCCACCTCCAATATCATGATAATGTCCTCTCCCAACATGTCATTGTAATTGAATTTGGGAGGATATGTGTCCAATATCATGATATTGTGCTCTCATGGTAAGTTCTTGAAAATAAATTTCTGAGGAGCCAGGGCCCATATCATGATGGTGTCGTCTCACAACATGTCACTGAATATGTTTTTGGGAGGAACTAGGGCCCATATCATTATGGCATCCTCTCACATCAAGTATTTCAAAATGCATTTGAGAGGAGCCACCTCCAATATCATGACAATGTCCTCTCCCAACATGTCATTGTAATTGCATTTGGGAGGAAATGTGTCCAATATCATGATATTGTGCTCTCACGGCAAGTCCTTGAAAATAAATTTCTGAGGAGCCAGGGCCCATATCATGATGGTGTCGTCTCACAACATGTCACTGAATATGTTTTTGGTGTTACAGTGAATGTATAATTCCTTTGTCATTGATATCCCGAATGAACTCAAGGCACAGAACAATCATCCTGTCAATGTTCCTTCACTTTCTTGATCTCAGAGTAGACTGGAGGAGATATGTATGGCATCAATATCACATACTGATCCACACATGCGTGCGCATGCCTATCTCAATCCTACTCATCAAGTGGAAATGGATATCAAACTCCCTCGGGAGGGACAAATCCCACATCTATCACTCACCCCTCAAAAGTCCCATGTGTCAAAGCCACCCAATCATCACCTTTATAACAACCCATGTTTCAGGACTGCGTTTGATGATGTCAAAATGTACCCAACGACATGTGTTGAGTGTAGTGATTTCAAGTTAAAGAATCACACTCACCACCATCACTGTGAGAACTTACTATGACTACCATGTCATGGTTCCATGTGTCAAACTCATGGTGGGTCTGTCTGGTACGCTTGTTCTCTAACAAGTACATATGTGTTTGGTTTGATATATCCATATCATGACTAATGGGATTTTGTCATCAACCAACACCACAATATAGTCTCGTGTGTCATTGTTGTCTATCTACCTTCAAGTCCCTAAAAATTCTTTTGGGAGGTGCCATGAACAATATTGTGATAGTGTCCTTTCACAACATGTCCCTTAAAATGCATTAAGGAGGACACATAGCCCATATATCAGCAGCGTCCTCTTATAATAAGTCCCTAAAAATGCATTTCGGTGAAGTTTAGGCCATATCAAGACAAATGTTGTCTCACGCCAAGTCCTTGAAAATACATTTGGGAGGTGCCATGGCACATATGATGGCAATGTCATCTCACAATAAGTCCTTAAAAATGCATCTGGGTGGTGTCAGGTCTCATTTCATGACGATGTCCTCTCATAACAAGTCCATCAAAATGCATTTGGGAGGTATCAGGGCCCATTTCAAGACAAATGTTATCTCACATCAAGTCCTTAAAAATGCATTTGGGAGGTGCCATGAATCATTTCTCACAATGCAACATCATGACTATCTCCACAATGCACATTGTGACCGCGATAGAACATGATACAACATACACTCCAATTCCTCCTAGAAGCTAAGTGTCATCAAACATCTTAAAGCAACTCCATGAAAATGCATTTGAGAGGCGACATGGCCCATATCATGAGAGTGTCCTCTCAAACCAACTCCCTAAAATGCATTTGTGTGGAGCCATGGCCCATATTGTGCCACTAACTTCTTGCACCAAATCCCTAGAAATGTATTTGTGTGGTGTCATGCCCTTATCATGACAGTGTCCTCTCACATTAACTCACAAAAATTGTATTTGGGATGAATATTGTGACAATTTCCTCTCACAACAAGTTTCAAGTGAAAATGGGAGGTGCCATGGCACATATGATGACAATGTCCTCTCAAGTTTGGGCCTATATCATGACGATGGCCTCTCACGCCAAGTCCTTTAAAATACATTTCAGAGGTGCCATGGCACATATGATGATAATGTCATCTCACAGTAAGTTCTTAAAAATGCATTTGGGAGGTGTCAGGTCCCATATCATGACAACGTCCTATCACGACAAGTCCATGAAAATGCATTTGGGAGGTGTCAGGGCCAATATCATAACAAATGTTATCTCACATCAAGTCCCTAAATATGCATTTGGGAGGTTCCACGACCCATATCATGATAATGTCCTTCATAACATGTCCCTTCAAATGCATTATGGAGGATACATGGCCCATATCATGATAGTGTCCTTCATAACATGTCCCTTCAAATAAATAGAATCAGGGTCCATAATCCATTTCTATGGACCTTGTTCTCAAAAATGTATCTGGAGGAGCCAAGCCCCCTATCATGACAATATTTTCTCACTACAAGTCCCTTGAAATTCATTTGTGAGGATCCAGGGATCATATGATGATAGTGTCCTCTCACAACAAGTCCCTAAAAATTCATTTGAGTGTATTTGGGGCCCATATAATTACAAATGTCATCTCACAATAAGTCCCAAAAAATGCATTTGGGAGGAGCCACGACCCATATCATGATAATGTCCTCTCATAAAAGGTCCATAGAAATGTATTATGGAGGATCCAAGGCCCAAATCATGGCATTGTCCTCTCACATAAAGTCTATATAAATGCATTCGAGAGGAGACATGTCACATATCATGACAGTGTCCTCTCATAGAAAATCCCTAGAAATGTATTAGGGAGGACCCACGACCCATATCATGACAATGTCTTCTCATAGAAAGTCTCTAAGAATGAATTTGTGAGTAGTCACAACCCATATCATGATGTTGTCCTCTCGCATCATGTCCCCAAAAATGCTTTTAGTAAGAACTATGGCTCATCTCATGAAAGTGTCCTCTCATAACAAGTCTCTGAAAATGAATTTGGGAGGTGCTTGGGCCCATATCATGACAAATGTCATCTCACGGCAAATCTTTAACAATTCATTTAGGAGGATCCACAACCTATATCATGGCATTGAGCTCTTACAACAACTCCTCAAAAATTCATTAAGGAGGATCTAGTGCCCATATCTTGACAATGTCGTTTCACAACAAATCTTTACAAATGCATTTGACTAGATTTGGGGCCCATATCACCACAATGTCCTCTCACAACAAGTCCCTAAAAATACATTTGGGAGGTGTCATGGCCCATATCATGATAGTATCATCTAACAACAAGTCCCTCAAAATGGATTTGGGATGAGATAAGACCCATATTATGATAGTGATGTCTCACAACAAGTCCCTAAAATTGAATTTGTGAGGGGTCAAGGCTCATATCATGATGTTTTCTTCTCACAAAAAGTCCCTAAAATTCTTTTGAGAGGAGTCAATGCCCATGTCATGAAAGTGTCCTCTCACAACAAGTCTCTGAAAATACATTTTTGAGGTACTTGGGCCCATATCATGACAAATGTCATCGTATATCAAGTCTCTAACAATTCATTTAGGAGGATCTATGACCTATATCATAACATTGAGCTCTCATAGCCTATGAAGTGTTCCACTCTATGAAGAGAGAAAAGGGGAAGAAAAAAAGGCAGTCTTGCTATGAAGTTGGACATGTCCAAAGCATACAACACGGTGGAGTGGAGTTTCCTTGATGTGGTGATGGAGAAGATGGGTTTTGGGATGAAGTGGAGGAGTAAAGTCAAAGATTGCATCACATCTGTCCAACACACTTTTTCTATAAATGGGGATCGGACCAAAAGCACAAAGCCTGCACGTAGACTTTTCCAGGGTGACCCTCTATCCCATATCATGAGAATGTCCTCTCGTAGCATGTGGATGGAGGTGTATATGGGAGGATCTATGGCCAATATCATGTCAGTGTTATCTCACAACAAGTCCCTAAAAATAAACTTTTGAGGAACCATGACCCATATCATGATGGTGTCCTCTCACAGGAAGATCCCAAAAATGCATTTTGGAGGAGCCACATCACATATCATGAGAATGTCCTCTCCCAACATGTCATTGTAATTGCATTTGGGAGGATATGTGACCACTATCATGATAGTGTGCTCTCCCGGTAAGTCCCTAAAAGTAAATTTCTGAGGAGCTAGGGCCCATATCATGATGGTGTTGTCTCACAACATGTCACTAAATTTGTTTCTGGGAGGAACCAGGGCCCATATCATTATGGCATCCTCTCACATCAAGTCTTTGAAAATGCATCTGAGAGGAGCCACCTCCAATATCATGACAATTCCTCTCCCAACATGTCATTGTAATTGCATTTGGGAGGATATGTGACCAATATCATGATAGTGTTATCTCACGGTAAGTCCCTAAAAATAAATTTCTGAGGAGCCATGGCCTATATCATGATGGTGTCGTCTCACAACATGTCATTGAATATGTTTTTGGGAGGAACCATGGCCCATATCATTATGGCATCCTCTCACATCAGGTCTTTGAAAATGCATTTGAGAGGAGCCACATCACATATCATGATAATGTCCTCTCCCAACATGTCATTGTAATTGCATTTGGGAGGATATGTGATCACTATCATGATAGTGTGCTCTCACAGTAAGCCCCTGAAAATAAATTTCTGAGGAGTCAGAGCCCATGTCATGATGGTGTCGTCTCACAACATGTCACTTAATATGTTTCATATAATTGCTCAAAAGATTACATAAAAGCTCTCACAGAAGTGCAAGCAACAAACTGGGTTGCCAATCCTTATTGGATGGCAAAACCCAATGACCCAAAAATAAAATCATTACATGTAGATGAAGGCATCATAAGATTCCTATTTATATATGTTGAAGGCATCGAAGAAGAGAAACTGCATCGTCGGCAGGCACCCCAAAGGTGTCAAAGGTGAAAGGTAGAAAATGATGTTGATTGGCCTCACATGTTGTTCTATGTTTATGAACTTTTTGTATTGCTGCCTCAGACACTGCCTGCCCTGCTTTAAAGTTTTTTGAAAGGATACCTGTCAAGGGAGAAACTCCTGTTAGGTCAACACAGGCATGTTTTCCATTCATCTAGTGAAATAAAAGAATGTCTGCAGGTCGCAACGAATGAACACCATCAGATTGAGTGATAAGGAAGGCCAAAGGAGCTTCTTTCAAAACCTTTAACCCAGATTGAGTGCCAACATCATGACAAAACTTATAACCAGGCCGCGAGTGGCAGTTTACTACATGATCACCAAAGGCATCAAGATATGTGATGTTGCAAATTAGACAACGTTCATCACCTAGATACAAGGGAATCATAAGCCAATACCGAAGGATAGCTCAATACTCAATGGGTAACATAGACAGACCAATGCCATAAATAGGAACAACCCTAAAAAATTTTTGTGCATGATCGACTTGTAAAGAAGTGAGAATAGCATTTTGCTATAAGGATAGGTCACTTGCCATGATTTGCTGGATGACCATTTTGTAGTAAGTGTCTACCAAAATAGACTGGTCTTTGGGGTGATAGAATGCATGCTTGTCAACATAGACCAACATAAAGATGGAAAGATATTGCATATGCAAGCATGTGCTTGGACAAAGGGGAGCCCTGCAGGCACGCATGTGACCTCATGCAACATATGGTCTTGGAGATCTTTAGTGTGTATTTGAGAGGCAACAAAAGTAAATTTACTGAAATCATGAGAGGACTTGATCCCCAATCCCCCTAGGTGCATAGGAAGTGTAGCCAAACACCATTGTAAATCACAAAAACATGGACCGTCACCAACCGCAATACGCTCCAGGAAATGACGAAGATTGTGATAAAAAATATCCAACATAGGTGTGATAGAAGAAGGAGGTGTTGTACGAAGAACAAACAACAATTTGGGCATCCCAACACAAGACCTAAGAAGAAGAAGCTCATACAGTGGGTCCTGGAGTGAGGACATGCGATCCATCATATCAAGGGTCCTCATCACACATTTCTGGAGAAGTTCCTTCGCAAAGGATGTGTTTGTAGAAAATTGGGCCACCTAGAATCTTCACTCCACGCTCTGGATGAGAGATGTCAGTTGGAAATAAGCCCACATTCGAGCCTCATCTAGGGTCACCAGATGGCCAAAAAATCTATCTTCTTAGTATTGAGATGAAGACCATACATCAGGCCTCACTTCGAATGAGGGATAAAGCCTTCAAAACAACCTCTGTGTCCCCAATGAGGGTACCATCATCAAGGTAGAAAGAAAGGAGGTAAAGTTGACGTACATCCTTTGCCTGTAAAATAATACGGTGGAGTCCTAGGGAAAAAAGTAGGGGGCCTAATGGGTCACCTTGTTGTACCCCGATAGAAGAAAAAAGAGGCTCGCCATGATCCATATAAATAGGAGATGGAGAGCTATAGAAAAACTCAACCCATCATACAATAGAAGGGCAATGATGACAAACCTCTTGGAATATGGTAGATCTATAAACCATGTTGAAGGCATTGTTGAAGTCAATAAGAGACATAGTGACTGTAGTGTGGTATTGTTGTTCATAGACAATTCGAGTGACAACAAGTAGAAGGGCCTCAACACCACCAGAAATACCAACACCATACTGATGATCCATAAGATAAGGGAAGACATCAGAACTTACACCCTTTTCCACAACTTTGGATACAAGGCGCTGCCAAATAGTACCCATAGAAATAGGCTGAATGCCATTGTCTAGTTTGAGAAAAGAAGTCAATGGAGCACTGGCAATGTAGGGAGCTAGGGAATCTAGACAACAACCAGTGAGCCAAAGATTCACCACATTTGAAACTGCATTAAAAAATCATCGTTCACTGCAGTAGCAGCCCCACACATATAATTAATAAGATGTTGTGATCGTAGGCCATCATGTGCGCAAGCGATCCCTTTCTTGAATGATAAAATGGCTTCTTCAATCATAGAGCAAGAAGCAATAAATGGAGAGCTAGAAATTTCATACTGAGGTTGTACCAATGGCAGTGGAGGTTGAGGGTGTTTAGCTTCAAGATAAGAATAATTAGCAACTTTTGTGGGGGTAACACCACTAGAGGATAGAGCACGGATGGCAGTAGAAAATTGGCTATCTTTGATCTTAGACTTGGCACGTGAAATACAAGCTTTAGAAGAATGTTCTCGCCTAGTAGGACAACAATGAGCTAAAATCTGAGCCAAGAGTTGTTGAATGCCATCAGGTCCTGAATTCTAAGTCTCCAAAGCCTTAAGGATCATAAAATGTTGTAGAGAGATGTGTTTTCGAGAAGACTATTCTTGAGCAGACTTAGGGGATAAGTGATACAGAACACATGCTGGAAGCAACAAAAGACAAATCCATGCATCAATAGAGCGTTGACAAGAAGCCACCTAGAGTAAGCAAGCACGAAGAGTGTCAACAAAGGGCAAACGACAAAGAAGAGGGATGCTCTTTACGGTAGGGACACTCGTGTGGAAGACAGAATCTAGAAGATCTGTGTCGAGCTATAGTCAGCCAATAGGCAGAGGCGGTGGCTCAATACACTGACGAGCTGACAGGGTGCAAGGAACAAAATCTGGAAAGTCAGAATTGATGGGAGCAGGAAAACCAACTATCACATCGAGTGATGTCTCACCAGGCTATCGAGGTAGAATGGTAGTAACATCAGAGCCATCAGAAGCTTGATGAGGACATGCTTTAAACCATGGCACGATGCCAAGGCAGACACCACACATCCATTGCTTGGAAGAACAAAGAGCAAACACCAAGCCCTCCCAAACATCCGCATACTCCAACGCCTTACATATTCCATCAACACGACTCAGTGAAGATAAATGAACAACCCAAAGATGATTACCAAAACTATTGGCTGCTAACAGTTTGCCGCGACATGTATGGAGGCTCCTAAAAGGACATGAAACTTGTGTAGCAGGTCCAACCATGCAGGATGTAGGCCCCACACGGTAAAAGACTACAGGAACAACCTCACTGCTTTTCACTTGTGACACAGCAAGACGGTCATAATGTGTCATTACCGATGTGGGAAAACTGAATTTTGCCATTAAAGAGAGCGGAACTGAGACATGGAGGGAACCCTCTCATGTATGGCGGCCAGTAGGGCAATCCTTCCTGCTGGGTTGACCAGTGCCAAGCCTACTTAACACATGACTGTAGGAAACCATGTATGGGCTGCCGCCTCTGGGGATCGATGTTGGACTCTATCGTATCAATCCTCGACGTGTTGAGACCTGGACGGCTAGGCACCAGGGATGCTCTGAGCGCGTTCTTTCCCTAATCCCTTGTTGCTATGGGTGTGGTTGTCGAAAAAAGGACAACCACTACCAGTATGGCCAAGTCTAACAAAAGTTGAATCAGACTTGAAATTATCGCCGAACCTTTCTGGTCACCTTCCTTCCTCATTCGGGAGACACTATGGTAAGTCAGATCTGGATACTATGGTGTGGAGGAACAAGACGAGCAAAGAACCCCTGCCATCAATGACACCGGGGTAGGTGCAATAATCAATCAGAGGTAGGTGGGAGCCAAACAGAATCGTTGTCGGTGCCCATGTCACATGCAGAGGCTCGGCGCCCTCGCATCGCATCATCGTCCAGTGCATGGAGACCAAATAAATGTTGATATATTCCAACAAAAATATACTTGGGAGGAGCCATGACACATTTCTTCTCATAAAAAGTCTCTTTCAATGCATTTCTTAGGAACTGGGGCCCATATAGTGACAATGTCCACTCGCAACAATTCTCTAAAAATGCATATGTGAGGGTTGGGGCCCATATCACGAGAATTACCTCTAACAACAGGTCCCCCGTAATGCATTTGTGAGAATTCAAGGCCCATATCAAGACAATGTCCTCTCATAGTAATTCTATAAAAATTCTTAGGTTAGGTGACATGAATTTGTGTCATCTATAACTTTGGTGACACACATAAATGCCACCTATATGTTATGTCTCCTTGTATATTACACTTGACTCATATATATGTGTAAACCCCCATTAGAACATAGGTGATTCAAATGTATGTCACCTATAGCGTGTCACCCTTTCAAGTATGATAAAATGTCTGTCACCTATGTTGTACAGACTACACGTGACATACATGCATGTCACTTAAAGTATGTCACCCTTTCAAATATACAAAAATGTATGTCATCTATTTTATGTAGGCCTACATAGATTATAAGTCATGTACAAACATGTCACCTAAAGTGCGTAACTTTTTACATGACTGTCATCTATACTATGTTTTTTGGTAGTGAAAACTCAAAAAAAACATTTGGAAGGCATAAAATCTTCAAACGTGAGGCATCGCGAGTCCCGTGATCATTGCCACATTAAATCTGAGTCCACTCGATCCATGGTTGGTGCTTAGGGGATGAACGGAAGATTGCAGTGGTATGGTCGTCGGTCGATGATCCAACGGGGCGTTGAGGATTGCATCCCGCCCATCTAGTGACTCAGTATCACGTTGAGGATTGCTTCCCGCCCATCTAATGATGCAGTAGCACAACACGCAGATGGATTCTCCATGGATGTCATGACCATGTCCTAGTCGTCGTATGTATCCCCGTAACTACACTCAACAACCCGAATCTCAATCTCACTCCCATAAACAATCATTGATACGGATATATGGGTATCACGGTGTCGCAAACGTGGCTTTTATTGTTGGTTGTGATTAGATCTACCCCTATTCCGTAGACCCAAATCAGTACCCTTGATCTTCCTTCTTGAAGAGCACGTTCATACAACCTGATGAAGAAGAAGCCAACCGTAACGCAGTATGTGTCCCTCATCACCTTTTGTGCCTCCTCCAGATCTATGATAGGAGTGGATTAATATCACAAGGATTTCAGACGGTGTAGAGAGACAATTAAATAGGTTTCCTATTACTCGGCCTCCAGCCGCCAGTGCCTCATGCGGATTGCTACATGCAACCGAGGATGCTCCCTCTAACATTGCAGTGGATGGATTTCTATGATGGTTAAGAGGGGAACCTATAATGCATGACCTGCAAAGAGTCCAGCACTTGTATGCCATCAAAAGGAAGCAAAGAGTCCAACTGGTTCATGCAAGTACAACAACGCCAACAATTATAAGTGTAACGATTATAAGTGTCCGTTTAGTAATAGGATACATAGACGGGGAGGGACGGAGACAAGTTCTCACTCTTAGAATGATAAGATAGTAGACACACACACATACATGTATATATATACTAGTGAACGCACACATGCACATGCACGATACATATAAAATGTATTGGAAATGTCCGGGGAGAGGACTCGTCCGTGAAAGGGTCCATACGGTAAAATATATTTGTGTTGGTTGTTTGAAAGGAGAGAGTCAAGGAGCCGTTTTCGTAGGATGGAGAGAGAAATACATAATTAAAGATAATAAAAATTAATAGGAGAGTGTGAGAATAAATATTTGTAGAATAAAAATATTCCTTGAAAAAAGGAGAGAAGAGAGTGAATCAAGGAGAGTGCAGCATCAAACTCACTCTTTTTATAGTATATATATATATATATATATATATATATATATATATATATATATATATATATATATATATATATATATATATATAATACTCATGCTGATAGTTGTCCTCTCCAGAAATAGTTACCTTTTCTACAATTTTGTACTTAACACATGTATAGGTTTACATTACCTTCCAAATAATTACATTACGCGCATAATAGTTACATTTGTAATGGATGTTCAATTAAATATTTTTTCTACAATTTTTACTGTGTATTCTGCCCAATTCTACCTTTTTAGTCGAATATTTACTTTTTTATTTGGACAGTTACTTTTCTAACCAAATAATTACTTTTCAGGCTTTACGGGTAGAAAAAACATAGTTACTCATATGGGTATAAAATAAACCCCCATATGTATATACACATATATATAGAGTTAGGCCAGAATACACTCAAGTGTACAGATTGCACGGTAAACTCAAGTGGTGTTTATATATCAAGACTATTTTTTACAAAATATAAATTGTTGATCTTCATTGTCAAAATATAATTAGGCGACAAATAGATTCTGAGCCCATTTGGATGAGTGTAAGTCACTCATCCGAGGGCAAAAAAATTGACGCACAAAACTAATTTTAAATGTATTATTTTTTTGGTATATATAACATGACATTAAAATGTCCAAATGGGTGCAGACTTTATATATGATCTATTCACAAGATGTTTAATAAGATCAATTGATTAGATTTAAAAAAATATTATATAATGAAAACTACTGACCGGACGAAATCACGCATCTGAAAAGGGAGCGGATTTGAAGTAGTCAGACTTTTAAATTTATAACCCGAAACCTTCTAGGCCCCCACAACTTTATTATGGGGTCGAAGTAGATATATGGGGTCGAACACAGGGACAAGGGTGGTAGTGTTGGGAATGCGGAATCAACACGTTACACTCTGATAAGGATAAGGAGATGATAAAGTTCCCCCAAGGGAACGGCATGCTAAGATCATTAAAATAAAATAAATGAAAACCATCTCCAATTGGAGCTACGAGGAAAATTACGGTTTTAAAGGGTTTATCAGTTTTTAGGATTTTTGCGCAACAGAAACAGAGAGAATAAAACTATTGGTTTTAGTAAGGAACGAAGGAGAAAGCTCCGGTAAAACAAGTGGCAGCAGAAACATCCTGTACCCCTTATCTCGAAGCGGGTACCTCTAACTAAGAATCAACACCTCTCTCGAGGTTGCTGGTCTTAATTTAGAGTGGAAAGGTTACTAAAGCAGCTCCGATCCTGGGCACTCTCGTACTCCCGTATCGGACCAAACACTAGAGCCACAACACCTCTCTCGAGGCTGTTGCAATGGGAAAACATGATTCGGTAGCTAGTCGAAACGTGATCCAAGTGTACAAGCTAGAGTTCGGATGCTAAACAAAACAATCATCCAATAAAAAGGGACCAAACATAAAGTAGTAGATAATTACAACTCTTCTAATTCTATTAGCATAAAAGGGTCTCGTTACATTGCATAAGTAAAGAAAGTAAATGACTGAAATAAGTAAAGATAAATATCGCTTTTTTGATTTAGAAGGGCGACATGCAATAGCAGATCCTCAAGACCCCTCCAGCCCGATACCAAGCGGGAGCCTTGCCCGATATGCCCGTTTCGGGCGGCACACCCTCTCGGGCGACACGCTTATGACGGGCAGACGTATCGTGCGGGGCGCTCATGCCCAATACGATAGTGTCGAGCGGTACCCTCTTGGGCGACACGCCGTGACTGGTGATGCGTATCGGGTTTGGTATCGTGTCGGGCCAGAGTTTTTCTTAGTGTATGGGGTACTCATGGCGGGTGTCCTTGTTGGCCGATATTGGTCTGCAGCGGTGCCCGAGACCGATCCTAAGTGAACCATTCCCTCCCTCTCGGGTCGGGGAAGTGCTCACCTAGTATCGCCCGGTACACCTATGAGGCACGTCACGCTAGCTCCAGATGCTTTCCCAAGTTGGCTTTCGAGAGATTCCGACCTTTTTCTGACCCGTCCCATCGGAGTCCTGTCGCTGCTATTTATAGGCAGCGGATGGGAGAAGTTGTGGTTCTCCGGACGCCACGTGTCCTTCATTAACTCTATCATCTCGGATTTGGGGATGCCCAATATGCGTATCGCCCGACACAAGGATGTCGGGCTGTGAGCATGTCAGTCATCGTGACGAGTGGCGCCTGCCAGTGGGTGGCCTGTATCGCGCGACACGCTTCAGCAGTCGTGGTGAGTCCGGCTCCCTGTCAGGTAAGCGGCGTATTGCCTGTCAGCTCCTTCTTGTGCGGCACCCTCGTCTTGCGCGGTAGTGTATCATGCTGCCCTGTGTCAGGCAGCGAGCGTATCAACGAGCTGGTTGGTAAGGAGGCCGATGCAGGTGGAACACGCTCGTGGGCCGGGACGGGCCTTTTTGCTGATAAATGAGTCAAAAAGTGAGGAAAACTCTGCAAAAGATGATAAAATTGAGTTAAGAGCGTAGCGTGGCCTGTTTATTCAAAAACATGACAAAAAGGAGAGGAAAACAGTTTAAAAGGACAGATTTGATACAAAATAAGGGCCAAAAACATCACAAAATTTGGTGTTATCAACTCCCCCAAACTTAGCATTTTGATTGTCCTCAATCAATCTTTGAACTTTGTTTTGTGACGCTTCTTCTTAACCGGTATAGTTTTTGTTGGATAAATTGGATATTATGATAAATCCCTTTGTTTCGATGATGACAAACATTTCATTCTTATTAATCTAACGAGCTACTTGAGTGTGCAGGACTAAGATGGATGGCAAAGCAACTAGGGAAAATCCCCAAGCTAAAATGTTTATATTTTCATGCAATGTAATCATTGTTGTAAAAACTTGTACAAATATATAATGTACAAGTACTTAGAATTGCATGTAAATCAAGCATTAGATTTTCCCTAGCCAAACACCATAGTTAGACACGTCATCCCATTTAATTAGGATCACCTTTGCACACTCTCACATATAATTAGTGCCTAAACTGAAATCTTGAAACAGGATCATTCTCGGTCGACAAACTCCTCAACCGAGACACTCTCGGTCGACCATCTTCTCGACCGAGAAAGATCCAAAGTAGCCGTTAGACACAACAGACAAGTTAGTTGGTAGTTGAAGAAAGACGTTGCAAAACACTTGTTCCAGAGAGCCTGTCGGTCGACAAAACTTCGACCGAGTAGGTGTCTCGGTCGACCATTCCTCGACCGAGATAATCTCTGACAGCAACTGCAGAATAAAGTATTTAGCCGTTGTTAAAGCAACAACTTTGTACCTAACGGCTAGTTAAGCACTTAGAAACCCCTAGAAGTTGTCTAGAACGTCCTTAAGCATACTTAGGCCATTCCTATAAATAGGACAAGCCATAGGACACTAGAATTCACTTGTTACACTTGAGAATACACTTGAGCATACTTGAGCAATCTTTTGCAAGCAAATTTGAGCACTGTGATCATACGCCTACATTCTCTTTAGCTCAATCTCGTGTCCTATAGGCTAGATTCTCCTACCCACAACAATTACAAGTTCACATACTTGGCTAGGAGATCTAACGCTTGATCTAGGCTAATCAAGCCTTGAGCTTCAAGGATAAGTTGTATTTTCTCTTATTTCTTTCTTGTTCCTTGTTATCTTTTGTACTCTCCTTGCTACTCCTAGGGTTGGAGACTGCGGATTGGAGAGGGTTGACTTCTCGGAGGAGAAGGGGACTTCAAGCTACTTCAAGAGGGCTATCGCACGGGAAGCTACTTCAGAAGGCTGGTGCAACGGGAGTTGGTGCATCTACTTCAAGGGAAGGCTGCTTCGAGTTGGGCGAATACTTCTAGGTGAAGGCTGCTTGAAGGGTTTAGGGAAAAGAGATTGTATTTTATATAATTCCTTGAGAGGTAATAAAATAAATTTCTTTTCAAATCCCGGTTGGGTAAGCAACCGGGTAGTGGACTGACGGCTATAGTATTTGCTATAGTTGGAACCACTCTAAACCTTGTGTCTCCTTGTCCAATATTTTTATTTGTGGTTGCTTGAGTAATTAATTGTTAAAATTATCTATAAAACTCTATTCACCCCCCCTCTAGTAGTTTGCAATTGGTATCAGAGCAGGCTTCAAGGAACCCTAACCAGGTCTTGAAGAATGAAGGGAGGAGGTGACTACGACCACAGACAAAGGAGCAACTTGGACAAATTTTCAACAAGCTGCAATTGGTGTTTAGGAACAAACCATACAACAATCGGCTGTCCATGGAAAGAAAAGAAGAAAGAGGTCCATAAAAATTGTTTCATTGCTACAACCAATGAGGAAGAAGAAGAAGAGGTAAGCCTTCTTGATTTATCAAAAGAAGAGCTAATTTCTAGTCTTGAAGAAACTCACAATAAGTATATTGAGTGCAAGAAGAAATTAAAGAAATCTAGTAAAACAAACGATGAGTTAAATGCTAGACTTTTTGCTCTTACATCTGAAAATGACGATTTATATGCTAAATTGAATACTCTTGGTTTCAAAAAAGATGACATTGCTTCTGAAAACCGTACTTTGAAATCATCTCTAAGTAATAGTGAAGTGAAGATTTTTACTCTAGAAACAAATTATGATCTTCTATATCAAGAAAAGGTTGAATTACTTGCAAAGTTAAATGACCTTCAAAAACAACCTATTTTGTGTACACATGTAGATTATGACAATATAGTAAAAGAAAGAAATTCTTTATCATCCAATCTAGATCAAGCAAAACTAGATATTAAAAATAGAATGGATGAGATCGTTAAGTTACAACGAGAAGTTAGTAGGTTAAACAACAATGGAATCCTTGATAGAATATTGGATAACTCCTATCATCAAATAGGGAGAAGAGGACTGGGTTATAAACCTAAAGAAAAATCACATCAACAACCTAGTCGGAGTAAGCCACAAACCTATCAACCCATATATGTGCCCAAAAGGACACCCTCACCAAATGACAACACAGGGCAAAATCATAGAAAAAGGCTTGAGGTTGATTCAATTTGTTGCCATTATTGCTCACGCCTTGGACATTATTCTTTTTCATGCCCATACAAGAAAAAGAATGTTGAGATGGTATGGGTTCCAAAACCCCCAAATTAAATTGATTAGACTAAGTTGAGATATGACCAAAAGATCTTAATTTGCATATCCTTATGTCTATCTCAACTTAACATATAGGGATAACAAAATCAATAATTTTTAATTTAAGTATCACTCTGATACACATATGTCTTATCTCAAACTGATCTTTGAAATAGTTGATTTAGATACAGCCTATGGTGCACTTGAAATAAATTTCTGAAAGTTCTCCAGAAAATTGATCGGTCGAGAAAGTTGTCGACCGAGTGAACCTCGGTCGAGAAATTGTCGACCGAGCATATCACTGATTTTTTTTTTTAAAATTTTATTTGGGATACACTATATGTGGAAATTATTCTTGAAAGATTATATATTGATAAAGCTTATTTAATCATGCTTTTATACTTGAAATGAATAAAATGTTTCAAATTGATTTTTGAACATATTCATTGTGCTCTTATATTAAGCATCACTTAATATGCTTCATCATATTTGAATTAGTCCAAAATAATCTGTAATTCATGAATGGATATTATTCTTGAATATACTTCATCATATTTGATGCCCTTATTAATTTCCCATAATTGGTACACTTTAATGAGCCTCAAAATTGATACTCGTAAGCTATCTGCAGAACTTATACTTCGTATATGAATGTTTATCCTGGAAACCTGCAGAATATGCCTCTTGGTTAAAATAAAATTTGACCAAGGGGTGCCACGGTCGTAGTCAAAGGCGACCTAAAATAAACTTTGATAAAAGATTGTTTATTTGAACATCAATTTATTAGACTTACTCTTAGCATATTTTTAATAGAATCAAAAATTTAAAGCCTTAAAAATTGTCAAAAACAAAACAATATTACTCCCTCGGAATATCCATATACATGCTCTACAAAAATGATCTATGATCTGCATTAAAATTCAGTCTCAAAAGTTGAACTCAGTAAGTCTGTCGGTCGACGAATTCGTCGACCGAGAACCGCTCGGTCAGCCCATCTCTCTCGACCGACAGAATCTAAACAGACTTAATATCGGACGAACTTTCGGTCGACAAATGCTCGACCGAGACAATGTCGGTCGACAATTGTTCGACCGAGAAATAGCCGTTGGATACGACCGTTGTAAGCCGACCGTTATGACCGTTTATGACCGTTATTTTGACCGTTGGGGTGCCGAGTGGCGCGTCTGCAACATGACCGTTGCGGACGCTCGGTCGACGAATCGTCGACCGACCTGGTCGCTGGAATGTTATAAAAAGGGGCAAAAACGGGACACTTACTCACACTTGCATACTCTTGCTTCCTTTGTCCCTCTCTAGTGCATTTTTGTGCAACTCTTTAGCATCTTCATTCTCCAACCTTCCTTGCTTCTTCTCCACACACAAATGGCCTCATCATCAACTGCCCGTGGGAAGAAGAAGGTCGCCGGCAGGAAAGGACGGGAAGCTCGGGAAGCCACTCCGCCACTGACGATCATCAACGACATCACCTTCGTCGATGGAGATGCTGGTGATCGATATCTACGACTTTCCTCCAAAGCCCCTCTTCCACGACGACCAGTCGAAGTCATGGACTTCATCAACATAGTCGATCTGGAAGATCTCTTTGAAGTGCAAAAATTGAAGGACTTCATCAATCCCTCTTTCCCTTACCATTCCACTAAGGTAGTCAACGAATTTTATGCCAATCTCATATCCCATACTGAAAATGAAACCACTTTCTTCTACACCATGGTCAATGGGCATAGCCTTAAATTCACCGAAGGGGATATTCTTGACATGCTAGAAATTGACATAGATGAATACCAAGATTCCCTTGATCTCACCACTGGAAATCCACTAAATCTACTTTCCCAAGATGATCATACCATTAGCCTTAGTGTCATAAAAAGAGCTATTTTTCAATCCAACACTACTTGTCATGAAGATAGGGGAACCTACTACGCTATAAATCTCAAACCAGCCTGTAGGATTATAAATCTCATTGTTTCTACAAATATTCACCCTAGAGCCAACAAATCTGAAGTTCCAATATTCCGTATGTGCCTCATTTATGCCATCATAAGCCGCATTCCCACAAACTTCATCCGTATAATTCTTAAAAACATGATTGAGTTCTCTGGCAACCCACCATATGCGGATTTCGTTTGCCAAATTACTCAACATTTTCTTAAAACAAACATTGAGGATATGGGATATACATGGGAGCGGCGACCACAAAAGATAAGTAAAAATACCGTAGAGAAAATGGGAATATATTTTGGTCACAAAAGGGCTAGAGTAGAAGGTGAAACATCTCATCAAGACATACCACCACCTCCTCCTTCTACCCTACCACAAGACCCCATTCAAAATACTCTTACTTATATTGCTGGCTCCCAATATCACCTTAGTAGACAATTAGACTACAATCATCATGCCATGACATATTTAAACCAAAGAATGCAAACCCTTTCCCCAAATCAAACCGATGAATATCCATATTCTTTAAATCCAGGCATGCTCAATCCATACAATCCTTCGTACAACTACTATCAAACTCCACCTCCACCATCCATGGATCTAACACATACTCAATTTTCATCTATGCAATTGCAAGATATTGTTGATCACTTCCGATTTGACCGAGTTCCTACATTCTTGGAAGCATATGCTTTAACCAAGACGAAAGATCTAGATTGGCAAACCTTGGTCCAATACTATGGAACTGAGCCATTTATTGGGAAAGATCCGGACGTTGATGTAATTCTTAAATCTTTCCAGTGAGTGTTGGAAGTAATATTAGTTGTAAATGACTTGCTTTGAATGATTGTTATGGATTACTTCTGTATGATGTGTAAATCTTTCCATGCTTATTAATGAAATTGTTTATCCTTTTTGTTGATTTGGATGGATATCTTTTCGCATGTGAGGCATCTTGTAAATAAACGGATTATAAAGACTATTATTGCAGAGCATACAAAATAAAGGGAGAAATAAATAAAATCTTGTGGCTAAATTGATAATGATCTATGACAAACAGTTCTCCAGAAACATTCTCGGTCGAGTCATTAGTCGACCGAGAACACTGTCGGTCGAGAAATCGTCGACCGAGCAGGTCTCTGTTGTCAAGTCTGAAATAATTCTGCTGCAAATGATTGCTCATCAAATAATTTTAAACCAAGGATGCATGTTGAACATCATTTGTGAAACAGAATATTTTTTTTGCATATGGACAATCTTCAAACATATTTGCAAAGCATTTGAGTCTTTATTTGGGATATCTAAGGGGGAGATCATAAAAACAAACTTTGACCATTTGATTAAAGAAGCTTACAAAACATTGTAACCACCATGTGTAGCTGGAAATTTTCATTGATTATAAAGAAATTTATGAATTTATTGAAAATGGTAATTTGCACTTGAAGGACCTCTCTACCCAAAACAGGGCTTAACATCCCTTGCATTTGGATGGAGACATTTTTATGTACTCAACGATTAGAGGATTCTCATTTAATTTAGGGCTTAACATTCTTTGATAAATGAGAAATAAATATACATTCATCATACGCTCAAGGGAATCTCATATCATTTCAAGGCTTAACATCCTTTGCAAATGATTGAGAAACAAATTGTGGATAAATTAGATAAAAATCCATGTTTCTAATAGGATATCTATTTAAGGGGGAGCATAATATTAAGGGGGAGACGAAAAATAAAATATTCAACTTGGATATCTTTTTGAAATGACAAAGGGGGAGAAAGAATATAAAAATCAAAAAATATAAATAAGTTTCATAACATCTTGGCCAGCACTCACTTGCAAAACATAAATGGCTGCAAAAGGTAATTTTCAGGTATGAAACTCACATGCTTTATATTTTCTTATTTCATATTTAGGAAATGTTTGTCATTCTCAAAAAGGGGGAGATTGTTGGATAAATTGGATATTATGATAAATCCCTTTGTTTCGATGATGACAAACATTTCATTCTTATTAATCTAACGAGCTACTTGAGTGTGCAGGACTAAGATGGATGGCAAAGCAACTAGGGAAAATCCCCAAGCTAAAATGTTTATATTTTCATGCAATGTAATCATTGTTGTAAAAACTTGTACAAATATATAATGTACAAGTACTTAGAATTGCATGTAAATCAAGCATTAGATTTTCCCTAGCCAAACACCATAGTTAGACACGTCATCCCATTTAATTAGGATCACCTTTGCACACTCTCACATATAATTAGTGCCTAAACTGAAATCTTGAAACAGGATCATTCTCGGTCGACAAACTCCTCGACCGAGACACTCTCGGTCGACCATCTTCTCGACCGAGAAAGATCCAAAGTAGCCGTTAGACACAACAGACAAGTTAGTTGGTAGTTGAAGAAAGACGTTGCAAAACACTTGTTCCAGAGAGCCTGTCGGTCGACAAAACTTCGACCGAGTAGGTGTCTCGGTCGACCATTCCTCGACCGAGATGATCTCTGACAGCAACTGCAGAATAAAGTATTTAGCCGTTGTTAAAGCAACAACTTTGTACCTAACGGCTAGTTAAGCACTTAGAAACCCCTAGAAGTTGTCTAGAACGTCCTTAAGCATACTTAGGCCATTCCTATAAATAGGACAAGCCATAGGACACTAGAATTCACTTGTTACACTTGAGAATACACTTGAGCATACTTGAGCAATCTTTTGCAAGCAAATTTGAGCACTGTGATCATAGGCCTACATTCTCTTTAGCTCAATCTCGTGTCCTATAGGCTAGATTCTCCTACCCACAGCAATTACAAGTTCACATACTTGTCTAGGAGATCTAACGCTTGATCTAGGCTAATCAAGCCTTGAGCTTCAAGGATAAGTTGTATTTTCTCTTATTTCTTTCTTGTTCCTTGTTATCTTTTATACTCTCCTTGCTACTCCTAGGGTTGGAGACTGCGGATTGGAGAGGGTTGACTTCTCGGAGGAGAAGGGGACTTCAAGCTACTTCAAGAGGGCTATCGCACGGGAAGCTACTTCAGAAGGCTGGTGCAACGGGAGTTGGTGCATCTACTTCAAGGGAAGGCTGCTTCGAGTTGGGCGATTACTTCTAGGTGAAGGCTGCTTGAAGGGTTTAGGGAAAAGAGATTGTATTTTATATAATTCCTTGAGAGGTAATAAAATAAATTTCTTTTCAAATCCCGGTTGGGTAAGCAACCGGGTAGTGGACTGACGGCTATAGTATTTGCTATAGTTGGAACCACTCTAAACCTTGTGTCTCCTTGTCCAATATTTTTATTTGTGGTTGCTTGAGTAATTAATTATTAAAATTATCTATAAAACTCTATTCACCCCCCCCTCTAGTAGTTTGCAGTTTTCAGACCATGGGTTTGAGCGAGCATTGATATGTCTTACAGTGAATACAGCCCGACCACGAACAACATACTTTACTTCTCCTGCCTTATTTAAGCAAAAATTTTCTCCACAGCTTCGGCGAGACTTGGGTGCATGATTTCAAAGTTAGCTTTCACACCAAATAGCTTTTGGGGACAGAAAGTTGTGTGTTTGGGTAGGCTTAAGGCTTTTTAGGTTTTTCTTGTTTCCCATTAGTCCATCCAGGTATGGGTCTGTTAGCGGGCGAGTGGTCCCTGCAGTCCAAGTCAATTGGCTTTAGAGCAGTGATTTCACATCCTACGTACCACTGTCCCGGATCTACCATGCCTAAAGATGGGTACTTTTGGAAAACAAGTGTGTATATATATATATATTTTCTTTCTTTTTTATTTGGCACAACTCTCATGCTTTTATTCACTCTCATAAGGCTATTCTCTCTTTTTGGGATTTTTTTGGGTAAGGGAAAACAAGAGGAATTTTTTTGCTGTTTGGGCAGCTTTTTCCTTCTGCATACACATCTCTTAGCTGTTGCGAGATTATTTTTCGAAATTTTTGGCATGGAAAGTCATAGTCTTTTGTTGTTTGAGGCTGCATTATCAGAAAGACATAACAAAACCTGCATCTCCTTGGACACATAGAAAACAAACTGGAAAGAAGTCGTATCTGGTTTTTACTATATAGTGTCTTTGTACATATGTATGGAGATAAAATAAACAAAATTTTTGTATGAGCATGTATATGTATATGTCCACATGATATAGGAGAAGATCATAAAGAATAAAAAAAAAGGGTGGAGTTTGAAAAAAGAAATTTTTTTTATACCTCCCTCACTAGTACATGGTACCCCCCCAAACTTACTCCACACTCTGTCCCAGAGTTGTGAAGTAGATAAGGTAGGGCATTGTTAACCCAGTGAGGGTTAGCTGGTGAGCGCGCCTACGCCATATAGAATCTCCCACACATATTCTCCTCGTTTGCTGTGGTAGTCGATGTGGTGGAGTTGGTCAGGTGTCTCTTTATTTGATATCCATTCCAGGACGAAGATGCCGCAGTCAGTTTGCCAGCAGCACAGAGTGCTGGGTGGATGGCTACCAAAGAAATTTTGTACCAAAAGGTAAATGTGGGTTCATAATTGCAAGATTCAATGGGATCAATCATGCGCTTTTGTTGAGGAAGAAGTTCCAAAACTATTAGGCATTCCCTTAAACCAGGTAAACTTTTTAAGATACTTCCATTATGAACATGAACAAAAGGACTGATCATCAATCTCAGTTTCTTTAAACTTTCATCATCTATTGAACTAGTCAGGGAAGTCCACTTATCTCTTCCAATACTTTTTCTTGATTTGGTAGCCCCCAAGATAGGAAAATTTCCAGTAAATCCAGGCCTAAAATTTGGCTCTTTGACTGTTATATTTTCAGCAAATTTTGAGCCGTCCTTTCTGTCAGAGAATATCATTTTGCTGTATATGCTGGAGTTGATGGCAGAATTTGGCAGTATATTCCTCATTTCCAGCAATACAACAGAGCAGAATTTACATACTTATTCTGAACTCGTCATCAAGGATATATGAATGCTTCTCTTGAGTACAATGAATAGAATGATTTTTTTTTTCAAATTGCTTTTCTTCATCCTTTTCACTATCGTATGAACAAATATCAATGGACCTCAAGGATAAGTTATATTCATCCCATAATTTATCCATTTCCTTATCATAGTCTGTCTTCTGAGGTGGTTTAGGACCATCTCCAAAAGAGAAAATCAGTGGAATTCTTTCTCCAGTGGCTTCTGGGTTGGATGTGGGTATTTTGGGTTCATCAGCCATGAAGCCACCTTCTTCATGGGGGGCACCTTCCTTTGATATAGTATCCATAAGTGTTTTCAAGAGCTCTCTGTCTACTATAGGTCGGTCATCATCATCATAATCTACACGAGCCTTGCATTTCCTTCTTGAGAGCTTTGCCCTTGTTAATGGAACCGTTACTTCTTCCGTCCTTGCTCTCTTCTTAGCAGTTGATGGTCCGGCTGCCTCGGGATTCGGGCGTTTCTGCCTGATCATTGTTGCTTCAGTTGCGGCCTCAGTGTTGATTCTTCCGCCGTGTTCGTCAACTCGGACGACGGTTTTCTTTCTACGGGCCATATCTGTTATCAGTAAACAAGTTCATTGATCATTTAAATATTCCAATATTAGGTAGGCAAAACTTAAAATCGATACCGGCTGTTAAGAGAAAACTGATTGCACGATAAAATTCGGCCCGATACAAAAACTACCCGACACCACTGTATCAGGCTTCAAATTGAACGATATGAAGCTTGCCCACTACACCAGTGTCGAGCGATATGAAAGCTTCAAGCTCATGCCCGATATAGGATACTGTGTCGTCTGTCGAAAGAAGATCTAGGCGATACAAAACTTGGGTGATACAGAGAAAAGCTACGCATCATACCCGTTGCCCGATACACGTGTGTCGGGCGATACGGTCGCGTGAAACAAAGTGCCCGATAGGGTCTTCCCCGATATAAAAAATGTGTCGCCCAACAACAAGAACAAGTGAGACAACACAAGGATGGGCGACACGGTTATCGCCCGATATAGGGTATCAGGTAATCACTGGTGTTAAAGACGTGTCGTGTGACAATTGTGTCGGGCGATACAAGGAAATCAACTAAATTCGTCAACCCGATATGCAGTGCGCGATATGAAGTTCGTGTCAGGCAAGCAAGGATGATAGGGCTGCCGGGCTATACCTTTGCTTTCTTAAGCTATCTGCGCGACACGAGAGCAGAAGTTAGCCGGACGACACATGAGCAAAAGGGAGAAACTATTGCACGATACGAGTAGGTGGAAAAGTAAAAGTAGTAGTCCGACATAGTAAAACCTCCATACTATATATAGCAATCTCAGCCGGGGGTAAAACGGGTAATTCTGGGATGCGTGTTAGCCATTGAGACAAGTCATTCCCGAGACGAGTAGTCCCATTCATCTAATCAAGGGTAATTACTCATCTTGCCCGATACAGATGCTTGCCGCCCGGGCGTGTCGTTCGACACGGCTTATGCGATGCCCGATATACCGTCGCCCGATACGAGTGCGTTCTGCACACCGGCTGATTTTTTGCCTGATACGATCAGGGAAAAGGGGATACTTTCCCGATACAAAGTCTTCTGGACAAAATCTAGATAAAAAACTTAAAAATAAAGCAAAGGAAAAAGTGATTGATGGGTAAAACATCATTGGCGTAAGGTTAAGTTCCCGACCTCAGATAGTATTACTCATCAATGCTCATAAAACAGAGCGGTGGCCCATAAAACAGAAGAGTCAGCGCACGTGACAGATGCACTGACTCGGGCCTTATTACAGTCCAAATGTTCATAATTTTTTTCTTGCAAGAAAGTAAATAACATCCTATTCTAGGAAAAGTAAAAGCTCGGGCTGCCTCCTGAGGAGCGCTGTAGTTTGCGTCGCCAGCTCGACAGCTCCAGGTCCTTCACTTTTCACCTTCAGCTGCTTGCATATCCTACAAGTTGATCTCTGTCCTTCGAATGAAAGCTTCGTCTTCATAGAACCTTTTCACCCTGTGCCCGTTCACTTGAAAAACCTTGGATGGATCATCTTTGTCATATAGCTACATCATTACGGACGTGTATATCTTTGATACGGTGAAAGGTTCAGACCACCTCATTTGTAACTTACCTGGAAAAAGATGAATGGAAGATTTAAATAATAAAACTTTGTCACCTTCACTTACGTCCTTCCTCCTCAGGTGGGCATCATGCCATACCTTCATCCTCTGTTTATAGATCTTTGCGTTCTCATAGGCATGCATCCTCAATTCTTTGAGTTCTTGCAACTGTAGATATCTCTTCTCTCCTGCCTTCTCTAGATCCATGTTCAAGAACTTAATCGCCCAAAGGGCCTTGTGTTCCAGCTCAAGGGGTATATGACATGATTTCCCATAGATCACCTTATAAGGAGTGGTTCCAATGGGCGCTTTATAGGCAGTTATGTAGGCCCAAAGTGCGTCGTCAAGCTTCATTGACCAATCTTTCCTCGTGCGGTTGACATTTTTCTCTAGAATCTGCTTGATCTATCTATTCGAAACCTCTACCTGCCCGGAAGTTTGTGGGTGGTAGGGCGTAGTGACCTTGTGTTTGACTCCATACTTTCGCATGAGCACTTCAAACTGTTTTTCTCCGAAATGCGATCCACCGTCGCTTATTATAGTATGAGGTACACCGAAATGAGGGAAAATCGTCTTTTCAAACAACTTGATCACTGACTTAGAGTCGCACGTTTGAGTTGCAACAACTTCTACTCATTTGGATACATAATCTACTGCCACTAGAATGTATTGATATCCCTTTGATGTGGGAAACGGTCCCATGTAGTCAATCCCCCATACATCAAAGATCTCCACTTCAACCCAATTTGCCATTGGCATCTCGTTTCTTCGTCCAATATTTCCCGTCAATTGGCACTCTTTACAGACTTTTACATACTTTGCAGCATCCTTGAACAAAGAGGGCCAGTAAAAACCTGATTGTAGTACTTTGGAAGCGGTCCTTTCGCTACCCAGGTGTCCTCCATAAGGAGAGGCATGACACTCTTTCAGAATGTCTGGGATCTTCTTCGGGAATACATCTTTGGTATAGGTTATCTACGCATCTTCTGAAGAGGAGAGGATCTTCCCAGTAGTAGTTCTTCACATCCGCGAAGAGCTTCTCTTTTGATTATAGGTTATGTCAGGGGGTAGTTCTCCGCAGGCAAGATAATTACAGATATCTGCAAACCAAGGTAAATTCTCTTCCTTGGTTTCAATCATCATCAAAGCTTGGTCAGCATAATTGTCATTAATAGGTGGTTCCTTCTGCTTTTCCATCACAATCTTTGATAAGTGGTCGACGACCACATTCTCTGCACCCTTCTTATCGACTATCTCGTGGTCGAACTCTTGTAGTAACAAGGCCCACCTCAACAACCTGGGCTTTGTATCTTTCTTCTGCATGAGGTATCTTATAGCCCCATGATCTATGTAGACTTTAACCTTTGCTCCGATGAGGTAAGATCTGAACTTATCGAAAGCGAAGACTATCACGAGCATCTCTTTCTCTGTAGTGGTATAATTTACCTGAGCTTCATCTAGTGTTCGACTAACGTAGCAGATTACATGGTGCTTTTTGTCCTTTTTCTGCCCCAGGACCGCTCCTACTACATAGTCGCTGGCGTCACACATAAGCTCGAAAGGTAACTCCCAGTCTGGAGCTTGGAGAATAGGTGGTGAGACAAGAGCATCCTTTAAAGCCTGAAAAGCGATTAGACAATTGTTAGAGAAATTGAATTCAACATCTTTTACCAGAAGGTTGGACAACGGTTTCGAAATCTTTGAGAAATCTTTTATAAATCTTCGGTAGTAGCCAGTGTGCCTGAGGAAGCTCCTCACTCTCATCACAGACTTTGGTGGAGGAAGCTTGGATATGGCTTCGACCTTTCTAACGTCTACCTCGATGTCACGCATCGAAACTTTATGTCCCAGAACAATGCCTTCTTGTACCATAAAATGACACTTCTCCCAGTTCAAAACCAAACTCTTTTCCTCGCATCGTTGTAGAACCAAAGAGAGGTTTTTCAGGCAGGCATCAAAGTCTTTTCGATAGACATAAAAGTCATCCATGAAAACTTCAACAATATCCTCCAGAAAATCCGAGAACATTGATATCATGCAGCGTTGGAACGTAGCGGGAGCATTACACAGGCCGAAAGGCATCCTCCTGAAGGCGTAGGTGCCATAGAGACAGGTAAAAGTTGTTTTCTCTTGGTCATCTGGCAGGATGGGGACTTGATAAAACCCTGAAAAACCATCCAAGAAATAGAAATAGTCATGACATGCTAACCTTTCAAGAACTTGGTCAATGAAAGGAAGCGGATAATGATCTCTTTTAGTGTCTTGGTTTAGCTTCCGGTAGTCAATGCACATCCTCCATCCCGTGATAGTCCTAACCACCACTTCATCACCTTTATCTCTCTTTACTACAGTTATACCACCCTTCTTGGGTACTACGTGGATCAGGCTCACCCAGATACTGTCGCTGATCGGGTAAATGATCCCAGCATCCCTCAACTTGATTACTTCTTTCTTTATGACTTCTTTCAGCATCTGATTCAATTTTCTCTGGGGTTGAGCCAGAGGTTTGGTGGATTCTTCCAAATTTATGCGATGCATACACAATGTAGGGCTAAGGCCTTTGATATCCTCTACTGAGTATCCTATAGCCCTCCTGTGGAGTCTTAACTCCCCAAGAAGTTTGTCCAACTGATCTTTTGTAAGATGGGCATTGACGATGACAAGATTCCTTTCCTATTGATCTAGGAATTCATATTTCAACCCTTATGGTAACTACTTCAACTCAGGCTTAGCCTCAGGTGATTGTTCTTCCGGCACCTCCTCAAGGGAGGCAAACTTAACTGTTTCCAGTACCTCTTCCTCGTTGCTTAGGTCTTCATCAGATTGGTTAAGATAGCTGAGAAACTCCACAACTTCTAGATTTTCAGAGTCATAATCTTGATTGCTTATCTCTTCGCCATTAAGATATCTTCTTCTACCTCTTCGCAGAACTGGTAGTAGCTTTCCGCAAAGCAAGCAGACTCTAACAGGGATGATCCTTTCATCGCATCCTTTACTGTGAAGTCTAAGTGGTCGTTTCCGACCCTTAGAGTGATTATTCCCTCAACAACATCGATCAACGCCCTTCCTATAGCCAAGAAAGGACGTCCAAAGATGATAGGATAGCCAGGGTCCTCCATAGTATCAATGGCAACGATATTACAAGGAATGAAGAAACTTCCTACCCGGATAGGTACATCTTCAACAACGCCAATAGGCCTTTTAAAGGTATGATCTGCTAATTCAATTCTCATATTGGTTTTGACCATATCAGTCAAACATAATCGCTGCATAAAGCTTAGGGGCATAAGGCTGATGCTGGCCCCTAAATCGGCAAGACCTTTTCGTTCAACATTATCTCCAATGGCAAAAGGAATGGTGAAAGCCCCTGGATCTTTCTTTTTGTTGGGAAAATCTGGTTTGACAAAAGCAGAGGACATAATTGCTAGATGCACTGTCTTGATACTTCCTCCTCTTCTCTTCTTGGTAATCAAATCTTTGAAAAACTTAGCATAAGTCGGCATCTCTTCTAAAGCGTCCAAAAAAGGTACTTCGAGATGAAGTTTCTTTATTGATTCCATGAAATTCTCGTGGCACTTCTTAAGGTGTGCCTTTATCAGCTTATAAGGAAAAGGCAACTTGGGAGAGTAAGGGCTTCTCTTCCCAGACAGTTCCTCAAAGGATCTTGGTTCAGGTTCTCTGTCATGAGCTTGTCGATTGTCTTCTTCTGCGGGATTATCAGCCGCAGTCCTTGATTCAGGTTCCTCTGGTCTGGCTTCTTCATGACGTTCTACTGTCCTTCCTGATCTCATCACTGCCATTTTGGTAGATTCGGTGTTGGAGGGTATCTTACCTGAGGGATTCTTTACCAATTCGGCCATCTGGGCCAACTGCTGATCAATTTGGCGTTGGTGCGTCTGCATGTCCGCCATCTGGACCTGCATTGTGTTCAGAACTCCTAATTTTGAATGCGCACTTTGTGCCAGTTGGTTATTGATGGTATCTTGTCTTTTTACAAAATCGAACAACTGGCCAAACAAGTCTGGTTGGTTCGAAACTTTATCTTGACCTTACTCCTTGGCTTGACTTTGACCTTGACTAGTGTTCACCGCTTGGCGACCTTGGTACTTTCCTTGTCCTTGGAAATTTGCCTTGTTTGACTGGAAAGAAGCAGTTCTGGTGAACTAACTTTGCCCTCCTCTTTTCTCGAAAACTTGGGGTTGCTTGGTGGGGTTATGTAGCTGATGCAAGTTTTCAGCTGCATCCTTGTTGCCGTAACTAAAACCAGGATGATCTGGCCTCTTGAAGTTAACGAAAGAGACGTTCTCAACCTCCTCAGATTCAGATTCACTTTCGGTCGACTCGTCAGGTCGGGTGTAGATACAGTTATCTACCCCGTGTCCACCTTCTCCATAGGTGAGACATTTCATGACCTTTTCAACTTGTTTCTTCCCATTTCCACTTGATTCTTTCAACTGTTTGACATCACTGGCTATCCTCTGGATCTGAGAGGTGATATTCTCCAGAGCCTTGGATTCAATTGAAGGTCCTTCACTATCCTTCTTAGCATGTCCATTGTCTAATCTATCGTATTCGGTGCCGGCTTGCAACTCGACCATGTTCTCGATGAACTTTTTGGACCTGCTAGGCTTCTTCCCCAAAAAGTCACTGCCTGCTACTGCATTCAGTGAAACTCTTTCCTCAGGGGTCAGACCGTTGTAGAAGGTAGTAATCAAGAAACCCTTCTTATAGTTGTGATTAGGGAAATCCCTCTGATATTCTTGATATCGTTCCCAGGCATCATGTAGATTCTCATTCGGCTTTTGCATGAAAGAAGTGATCCTCTGTCTATTCTGGACAGTTTTCTCGGTAGGATAAAACTTGTTTACAAAGGCATCCGCAACACACTCCATCCATTAAGATCTTGGTGTGGCATCCCCAAGTACCAGGATAGAGCCTTATCTTCTAAAGAGAAGATAAAACCCTTTCAATAGATCACCTCCTGTGGGATCCCCACATTTTGATGGTGTCACAGATGTTTTTAAAAGCATCTAAATGATGATAGGGATTATCATTCTTCGAACTCCCTCTGAAGCTCTTGTTCTGGATCATAGAGATGACAGATGGTTTTAGCTTGAAGTTTGTTACGTTGAATCTCGGGATGACAACAAGACATATGGAATTATTAGCCTTGGTGGCAGCTAACTCCCTTAGAGTCTTTTCTTCTTCATTGGAATCGTCACTGTCTATTATAACCCCAATTTTTGGGTTCAAATAGTGAGAAATGTAATTTCTCATATTAAAGATAATTGAACCATTAATGATATGATTTGTTTTGAATCAATGGATTCCCTTCACAATAGCCTTGATTGGTTGCTTTGTGGGCTTAATTGGCTATTGGGCCCAATAACAAGGAAATCAATTAGTAAATGGATAATTGAATTTTTAGGAAAATAAATATGTATAAACCTCTAGAAGGAAAATCCAAAGAGGATTTCTTGCCTCTGGGTTTCCTTGGGTTCCAAGGAGTCCAAAGTTGCATAGAGAAAGCAATAAGAAAAGAAAAGTTTAATTAAGAATTTCTTTATTAAGAAAGAAATTGAAAACAATGATATAATGTGGAAAATAGAAAGTTATGGACATGAAAAGATATTTCAATAAGTCTCCCGCAATGTGAATATATGTGGGAAGAACATTAATTTAATGATTATTTTGGAGGTATGTATCAAAGACAGAGGTGAATGAATAATCTAGAAGTTACAAGTCATAACAGTTTTCTAAGATCAAATATTAGTGGGAAAGATATTATTATTTTCTTTCCATTTTATATCCAATGTTGTCAAATCTATGTTTTATGGAGAAGTGGAAAGTTCCTTCCCATAATGTTGACATTTATGCATTAAAAAGATGGGAAAAATATTCAATCCTTTCCTTGAAAACTTGCCTTGGCTTTTCGTAATATTATTTGAAAGGTATATCAATCAAATAATTTTGGAAAGAAGTAATGGTGCACCTTTCCACTTGTGGAATAGAAGACAAAGGGAAACGAAAAAGGATATGATGAAGGGATATGTATCTATATATATACATGAAGGATATACAGCCGACCAACATTGTTTCCTTCTTCCCGCAACACCCCCATCAAACCATCTCCTCCGAATCCCTTCATCTTCTTCTTCTTAGGTATATACAGTCCAGGTTTCCCTCCGTGGCAAGACACCTACCAACCCAACTACCTAAAGGATACGATGCTTGACCCTCTCCTTGTAGCGTCTAAGATGATCGGGGGTGGCAGACTTTACGATCGGCATGGTGGTCGTTGGTCGTGGAGATCCTGGAGAAACCATGAAGTTTTAGGGGCTCTATCTTGAAGTGAGTCCGGAAAAGCCTGGCAGAGGTAGGGCCACCGACGTCCAGCCATCGGAGATGCCAGGAAGGACGAGTCAGCCGCTGCTTCTATGGCTGAACCTAGCCATATCCATCAAGGACGAGTGAGGATCTTGAGGTCTCTGCCTACCCCTCAGATTAGCAGGGTAGGCGGGTGCAAAATCCTCACCATCACCATCACTGGGCCAAGCACGTGGAGTGAGTCGACGGGCGGGAGGAGCAAGAGCAGTAGGTTTTTGCCTCGCCGGAGCGTGAGTTGCAACCAGCGCCATCGGTTAGTTCTCCCAAGCCACTGTGGTGACTAGTAGTGGTGACCGAAGATGTCGAGGAATAGATGCGGCCGCTGTAGAAGCATCATGCCTTAGGCACCCGGTGGTAGGGCGGGCATCTGCCTCCTGTCACGACAGTGCTGGCGAAAGATGCCTGCGCACGGGACGACGGACGCAGGACCGACAACGAGGGAAAGGGACGAAGTCCTAATTCTACTGAACCGCCTCATCTTGGCTGGACCCAAATCTCAGTCGGCCCAGTAAAGATTTTGCAGGCCTGGAAAATAAGGTAACTATTATGATGACATGTCTACATATTATTGGCCTATGTATGTTTATTCTTGAAAATGATCTAGTTAATTATTGGTAACTCGAAATATAGTGAAACTATATATCAAACTGATCAGAAAAATGAGAAGAATCCAAATAAAATATAATCAAAGCCTGATTAAGCTTCTTATTATAAAAGTATATGCTATATGTGTTGTACTATGATTAATAGAAAGGAAGATCTAGAATTGCTTTATAATGATGCTTAATTAAGTAGATTTGGTTATGTTGAGTTAATACCCAATCTTGACTTGTCTAATAAAGAAATCCTTGATAATGATGAATAATTAATGATGCTAGATTAATAATCTTATACATGCTGCTTTAGGGTTTTAAAACCAATGTTGACATCTTGCTATGATCTTAATGCCACTAATGTATCATGAATAGTTTAGTATATGTAAGATGATTAGGTTAGGATTTGTAATCCTAACTTATAGTCCAAACATGAGATAGTCTTAAACCCTAGTTTAGGAGCACATCTAGATTTGAATAATGTAAAGCGGATACATGGTGACACATATGTAGAATGCTTTGTTTCAGATATTGTTGATTATATGCTTGGTTGCTTGGATGTTTGGATAAACTCTTAAAGTATATAATGTTCTGCATGATTTCTCAGGTATTTGGTTATGCTTATGACTATACCGAATAGTTTCCCGAGGATTTTATTGACATTTCCTTCAATGCATGAATTAACTGTTGGATGTCTATTTATTTCATGCAACTATAAAGTGACTATGATTATCACTATAAATGAGTATATATAACTGGCTAGATCCAGGTCCACCACTGTTACTTTGAAAAGGCTAGAAAGGGGGTAATCCTAGAGCAAGGTCCAGGCTACCGAGAGTTAGAAATTGGGCTACCTACGTGTAGTGCCATGAGACTCATTAGCCTGCCATGAGTTAAGGAGTGGGCTACTTTTGAGTAGTGCCATGTGACTCAACCCTAGAAACTGGTTCACCTATAGATGGGACCATGAGGGGTTTAATGGGGATCTACTATAAGGAAGGTAGGATCCAAGTCCACTGCAGGGACAGTATAGAGGATAGGGTACTCATGGATCGCAGATGTTATATTTAAAACGTAATCTTGATTGTTAAATGATTAATTGAATGATTACGTGGTTATCATAGTTGCATGTTTATTGTTTTCCCCACATACCAACTTCGGCTGACTGACGTTTTGTTTGTTGACGTTTTAGGTTCAAGCCAAAAGGATAAACAGTAAATCGTCACAGTGTGAAATACATGAAAAAAAATACAAGGAGGATTAGTTAGCGTAGAATCATTAAGTGGATAGAAGTTAGAAATATAAAATTTCAAAAGGTATGCAAAGTTTATTTTCTTACAATTTTTCAGTTTAGTATGTTAAAATTTGATAATTATTCTCGGTTAATTGCCGAACCTTTGATCCGGAAGTCATGGGTGCGGCTTCGACCTCTCGGTCTCCCTTAATTGGGGGTTATCGGGAGGTGGGGTCATAACATTTGGTATCAGAGTGTAGGTTCCTCAATTAACCATTAATAATTATTAAATTTTACAAACTCCATAGAACCCAAGGGAGTTATTAGAGGATTATCCGAAAGATGGAGGTGTCTAGAAAAGGTTCACAACCGGGGGCTGGAAATATTTTCCTCCGCACCGCTAGTCGGAATACGAGGACTCTCAGATCCGTGTGACTGCCTGGCCAAAGTCTTAGGGTATGATTCGAAATAAGATACCTTTAGGACTTTCTCATCTTATTCATCCCTTCTCATCACAAAATTCTGTTAAGGACCTTAAGGATTAGGGTTTCCTTTCTTCCCCTCACCCTCTTGAGGTATGGGTAAGGTTAATAAGGTCTAAGGAATCCTCCATCAAATTAATGAAAAGCATGTAAATAAGATGTCATGGACATAAGCTTAATAGATTAAGAGCAAAATAAAGAATAGATACATGCTTAGGTCGTATGACATAAGTTGTCGTATCCTCAGAAGAGACCTGAGGCTAGACCTTCTTGTCAGGAGGATAAGTTAGTCTTGGAGATAGAGATCTCCATTGCAAGTAGATACCTGGCACATCCTCTGAGAATGATGCTAACCCTAACCCTAAGTGAAGGTTAGAGAGAGATGAGTCAGACCAGGTGTCTGAAAAGACATGTCTTTGGGATGTCATGTGATCCATGGGTGACCTAGCACCTTTGACAACCCAACCCTGGGAAGGGTCGTGCATGTTAGGATAAAGGATAGCTCCTTAGATGAGGATGTTAGTGAAGGACCTTAGAAACCCTATGGCCTTATGCGAATGGGGGCATAGCAGGCACTCAGGGTACATTAGTAGTGTGAGCAAGGGGTTGAAACCCTGACCAGGAGAGTATGAAGGATGGCTTATGAAATAAGCATAAAGAACTAGGGATAACCTTGAGCGAACATAAGTTGAACATAAGTTTCATCCAGGTAGGGGCATGCTTTTGAGATTGAACCTTCTTTAAGAGAGGACCTCTAATGGTGAGGTTGGTTGTAGGGTTAGCTCTAGAGAGAGAGCAAGAAACCCAGCAAGAGGGTTGGAATCCTAGACTCTGAGATAAGAGGAGAAGTCAGGAGTTGAGGATGATGCGACCTAAGTGGATGATAGTGGTCACCACATGCTTGATCCCTAGAGGTTGATGATGTTTTGGTTGCCATAGGAAGGACCAAAACCTAGAGGAAGGATGAGGTTTTTGGCACCTATGTGCCTATGGTATAAGTGTTTACCTTCTAAGAAAGGAAGAAGATGTTCTGAAGTGGTTTTGTAACAGGTTATGAGGCCTTGTACCTTATGGTTTGTCCTTGAGGAGGATCCAACTCTAAGTGTTGCTCGAGTTGAAGGATGATGAGAAGTGCACGTTATGCCTTTCACAAGCTTGATTCATGGTTAAAAGATAGAGCATGCAGCTGGACATCAAGAACATGAACCTAGGGTTCCTAGGCCTAAGAGGGGAAGTGGTTTACCTAATGCTCATGACGATAATTAAGTTGCTATAGTTTCAAGCATGGTACTCCTCATGTATAGAGGAAAAAGGGAAGCCCCTTAAGTTTAAGGTATGTTTGATGAACCCCTCACAACTAAGTTGATGATAAAGGAAGGTATGATCTCGATCCAGCATTGAGGAAAGAGGACAAGTATGACCTAGCATGGTTTTGTAGGTGATCTACTCATGCCTTAATAGCTTGCTAGTGTTAAGTAGGCTTATGTGGATGTAAACCCTAGACCTTAGAGCTTATGTGACCTTGTGATCAAGAGACAGTTTTACTCACATCCTAGGAGACGGACCCCTATGGTAGGGTGCATGTCAGTTTTGTCAGTTAAGGTAACCTAAATAGGTCTCATAGGATCTTGAGAAGCTAAGTGAAGAGTACATGGTATGAGAATGAACCTGTAATCCCACAAATATCCATCTCTAATTGCATATGAATGTGTTACCATAGAGGTAACCGATATGGGGCTTGACCAAGGTAGGCACGTTGCCATGATCCCTATGAAAGGGCGAAAGCCAGCCCATAAATGCAAAAGGAGAGATGATGAAGACTTGGGTAAGGTTCTAAGTGAACATGTACTATAATGGAGAATCCTAAGTCTATCCTAGGGTCAGGTAGGGATAAGATCGATGAAAGTAGGAGTTTCCTAATTTCCCAGTTTCACATGACCATAGGGTCGGGAGGTAACAACTATCATTGTCTGAGGGCCATGGGTTAGGAGATTGATCATGTTACGACCCCATCTGAGCTTAATTGGTAAACTAGGGTTTACCTAGACAATCGCAAAGATTAATTAGAATAATCATTCTTGAAATCTAATTAATGACAATAACACAATTAGGATGTTTTAACTATGATAAGAAGTCTAAATGTTCTTTTGTCTTGAGAATTAGGGTTTGAGAAGCATAAACCCTAATCGGCCCAAAATAGGGTTTTAATGACATATGAATACAGAATTTGATAAGTAGAATGTCTCACTAAATGATTTTTAGTATTTTATGGGTAACTCTGATTTACTTCAAATTTGGATATGATTTGGATATATAAAATGTGAACAATATTAGAAAATATCAGAATTTTTGAAGAATTCTCTGACCTGTTTATCGGCCGAGTTTCAAACTCGACCGATCACATTTCCAGAATTATACAGAAGTGTGGTAATTGAATTTTATCTTTTTATTGGTATATCCAATTGATCTCAAATTTTAACTGTGCTTGAAAAACACCGTTTTAGACACTTTTTTAAATTGGAATAATTTTTGGATGACTTTTTGATCTCTACAGTAAGGGTGTCGGTCGAGTTTTGTGCAGGACAAACTCGGCCGAGTATATTGCAGACTGCAATATAGCAGTGCACTGTTCTATTTTTAATTATTTATTGGTAACTCCAAATGATCTCAAATTTTAACTGAAGGTTTATAGACCAATTATTAACAACGTGCTAAATTCCCATAATTGTTGGAGAATGTTTGAGCTCTGAAATAAACGAAGTACAGTAACTTTTGTATAACTGAATATTCAGCCAATATAATTAAAGTTAAGTGTTGGGTCAATATGCAATTGACCCAAGCAGCTCAATTGACTTATATGAGCAACCACATACACAAACAGATCTCATTCTTCGTCATTCAATCCAGAGAAATGAAAATCTAGAGAGAGAGGGAGAGTTAGGGCTTGAGTGGAGAAAGAGAAGGAATTGCTGAATTAGGGTTCTGCGGTCCCAAGAGTGGTGAAATCAAGTAAGTTTGGATCCTTTGCATAGACTTTTATGGTGAATCTTCTATCTCATGTCAAGATTCCGTCCTTGCTCTGATTTGATCCAAGATGATGTCGAAATTTCCTCTTTTCTCACCCTTTCTTCATAATCCCTCATTTCCAAGGTTCCCGAGTTGAATGGAAGAAGAATTGGGAGATTTGCTAGGGATTTGATAGGAATTCGAGATTCCCTGAGTTGAGCTGCACTTGTGAGGTGTTTTCACACCTTAGGGTGAGTGGGTTCTTCCTTCAAACATTCTAATGCACGAATTTGATTATAACATCCAAATCCCTAAATGCTTAGCATGTGAATTCTAAATCCTGAAATGTCCGTTTGATTTAAGTTATTGTAAATTGATATGATACAGATTCCTTCTCTGTTTGAATGACTTTTTGATGGTAGATTCATATCAGATACGTATACAACACTTCTTAGTGAGAATTCTTTTCAGATTTATATCAAATGATGTAATTAGGGTTTAACCTAATTGAGACATCACTAGTGTTTCAACCTTATTGAAAAGGACTAGTAATCCTATAAGTGGTTAGGATGTATCTCATGGGTTATCTTAATTGAATTTTATTCTTGATACATGCTATCTCAGTAAATGATATGGAAAATCTAAATTTAGTTAAGTTTCCATGATTTCATATCTATATTGATTATATATGATTTGTTGGAAACAATGTTTATTTAGTGAATGCTTATATCTTATGAGATCATGATAAGAGCCATGTGACAAGTGAATGAGGCAAATGAAACCCTAAGAGTAGGGTGTTGGCATGTGATGAATGAATAAGGCGAATGAAACCCTAAGGATAGGGTGTTCAATGAATCATGTTATGGTGACATGAAAGGTCTCGATATGAGATGTGGTGATACTTAACTGTTGAATTGTATGTTTCTAGTGCATTTAACTTTATATGCTTGTTCTCTCTAAGTTGATATCTACATACTGCAGGGCTTCTTATTTTCAATACATATCTCGTAAATTGCAGGTGATGAGATATGACATGCCCTAGAAAGGGGTGTTACTGAGACATGGTATATGTTGAATACATGAGCTATGATATTTATATGTTAATTAATTAATAGACCTAGGTGCCCTAACACCGTAGAACCCCTAAAAGAAGGTCTGTTTCTTAGGGGTGAAACTCGTGTTGCAACATCATCTATGCTTGTGTCACGGACAAACGAGGAAAGAGAGGTAGTGTCTAACAACAATCGTGCGTGTGTCACGATGGCACTGGGAAAAAGAAAACACGGTTATCTAACACCATTCGTGCTTGTGTCACGAAGGTAACCCTGTGAGACCCTCCGCCGGTGTACTCAGGTTAAAGGAGGAGTCCGGAGCACACATGGTTGTGCATTGAGGCCGTAGAGCCTATGTTTCTGGCCGGAGAGCCAGGGGTCCTGTAGCAGAGCAGGGCTGGCGTCAGACTTAGCATTTCCCGGGTGTGTCGCTAAGTCTTGTACGGTGGGGTCGTAGAATGGACTTATTACAGATCTTTATATGTAGAGTACACTGCATATGATTAGGGCATAAGTTAAAATATGATCATATAGGTTCACAGAGTTCTTTATAAATGAAAGAGTTAAGAAAGACTAGAAGCATAGTCTTCTAGTAGTTATTCTTTGGATGCAATATTTACATTCTTTGTTATTTCAATTATATTGTTTTAGAACTGCTCATTGTAGAATTTATTGTTGTTAAATTTCATATCGTTTATTCAAATTATATCTGTAATCACATTAGTGCATTAGTCTGTTTCCATGAAGTACTCATTCACTGAGCGAGTAGGCTCACCCCTCTACTCAAACATTTTAGGGTTAACCGCGTGGACTTGAAGATGGTCAGAGCTTCAGTGTAGATCTGCCACAAGAGTCAAGTACGAGATTAGTTGAGTCAGTCGGTCCTTGTCACTCTAGGTCCTCAGTAAGAGTTTAGAGAGAGATTTGTAATTACAATGTGTAATATTGTTCCTCTTTGATATGTATGCTAATTAGCAAGTTTCATGTGCATAATGTGTGAAAGACATCGTGAATGCTTATACATGTATCTTTACTATTGAAGTCTGATTAGTAAAAGAAATGTTCAGATTCCATTGTTAAGATGATATGTGGTTCAATGCGGGGAAACAAGAGTTTAAAAGAAAAAGGAATAAATTAAAGGTGTTCTATGTGTTACATATAAATCCTATCTTATGCCCTAATCTCATGATTTGAGGAAATTGTGAGATCGGGGTGTAACAGCTTGGTATCAGAGCTTAGGGTGAGTTGTCAAGGACCATTAAGTTAGTAAGTTAGAGTCCTAAGTGTGGCAGATAGGAGATGTTTTGATGTTAGCTTTGGGGATTTGAGTATTTGGATATCCTGGCCCGATATCTGAGTACTTGGATCAACCAGTACAAGCTACTCTGTCTATTCTCTCACGTATACCCTGGCCAGGTATACAGTGGAAGAATGGGCTAGAGATGAACCCTAGAAATGTTAGGGTTAGAAAACGAGAAAAGAAACAAGAATTAAGAGCATAAATGTAAAAGGAGATAGAACTTACATTTCATAGTGTTGTTTTTGTTGGAAATGTACAAAAATGCTCTTATATGTTTGAATTGAAATATTCAATACTTTGAAATATGGGTCTTTAATATCTGTTGTACACTATGCAATTGTAGCATTTATTGATTTTATTCTTTGTAACAAGTAGACTAGAATTGACCTTTGAATGGGCTTTTGTTTATATAGTTTTGCCCGCTGATTCGAGTGAAATTGACATCAGCAGGTCTGTTTAGGTTTTCAGTCTGTACGCGATTCGGCCGAGTTGTATGTGATTCGGCCGAGTTTCCTTAATAGGCAATCGAACGGCAAACTGATCGGCCAAGTTGTATGTAATTCGGCCGAGTTTCCTTTTTCAGGAAATCAAACGGCAAGTTGATCGGCCGAGTTTCAAGCGGATCGGCCGAGTTGTGAAGCAATCGACCGAGTTTCTAACCAATCGGCCAAGTTTCTGAGCTGTGAGTGGCAGTTCAGAAGGAATGTAATCCTTTGTAGTTCTTGGCTTCAGGACTTCAGGTTTGGCCTGGTCCGGTTGGCAGGATGCGTTACTAGGATCTAATGAATCCTATCTATAGCATAATAAGAATAGAATTTGAATAATTAGACCCACATCAGAGTAAGAATGTACATACAGTAAGATGTTGAAACATATGGGCAAGATCAGAACAACTAAGAATTAGTTGAAACTGATATCTGAGGTTCAATTTTGGGGCCTCATATGTGAAACCCTTAATTGGGAATAATAGAACATGATATGAATCTCATAATCAGTTTATTGATTAATTTTGCATGAACTATACATAGGAAATATAGAAAAGATATGTGAAATGTATGTATGTATGGTTCAAGATAACAAGAATTAATCATGAAGAACGAATCATATAATAGTGTATAATGCTTTTATGAATTCTAAAGCAAAGGCTAAGTAGAGAATAGGGTTGAGCATTCAATAGGTCCATAGAAGTAAAGAGTCTTTAAAAGAGTAAAAGTAAAGAGAATCGTATGAACATGTAATTCATAAGACTTGGACAACAAACTAGTTTCTAAGCAAAGAACATAGGTATAGTTTAACGAATGAATAAGTCATACAAAGGTAGACTGTATTCAGGATAGAAAAACTTGATTGAAAGAGAAACTATGTTTGACCCATGCATGATCCACTTGATTTAAAAATGAAGAATATGTAATGTATTCAACATGAGGAAAAACTAATAATAGGGCTATTAATTTAGAACGTTAACTTCGCAATAGTATAAAGATAAAGGAGGAAATATGTGCAACATGGTATACATGACCATACATATGAATAAGCAACATGGTCATAAGAGAAAAAAAAATTAGAATTAAAGATGACGGATTAAAGAGTAGTATATAGTAAGAGGACTATGAAACGTAAGAAAAGGTTTGAAATATGATGGAGAAGTTATAAAATAAAGAGGTTGTGAGATTCAAGCAAGTGCTAATTAATCAAATATCTCTGTTGATAACTAAGTAAATCTACATACGAGAATGTATTAAGGGAATGTTTGAATACAAGTATTCCAAGTCTTAAAATCATCTTCTCTTTCATATATTCCTTAACAATAGAAAGGTGGGAATGAAATGATAAGAAAATGAATCATATATGATGCATAACTACCTTGGTAGGGTCATCTAGTGAATGTAATAGTGACATACAATATGATGAAGTGCGATAAGAAATAAATTCTTGTGTGATAGCAAGAATGATGAATAATCTATTCCGATCTTAAATGCTTCAATGTTAATGATGTTTACTGTATATAATCATATGAAAAGGATAGGTAGCAAAAAGTAAAGAAGTAATGAATGAGCAGAGAGATATGGGAAAACACTAGCTTTGTGTAATATGTGAATTTGTTTTTACATGTATGATTTGTTGAAGGCATATTAAGGTATGAAAGTTGGTTCTACATATGATTTCAGTATATTTGTGCAAGCTATATGTTAAATTAAAGGCGTATGATAGTAGTAGTAATTCATACCATATATGCATCCTAGTATTGTGTATTTGTGATATGGTGATACGGTTTTGATGATGTCAGAACACATGGAGAGATACCCTGAACAAGGTAGTCATACTTATTCACTCATATTAATAGAAAGGGTTGATAATCAGATTGTTTGAACAAGTAACCCTAATGAGGTGTAGCTTGTTATACCTAGCTCTAATATAACTGAGTGATGGTAATTGAATATGATTAATGCTTGAATGACTGATACAATCGTGGATTACCTTATTACTGTTGTTGAAACCCTAAAATGATATAATGCGATGGTTACACTTTGAATTGTGTGTGGGCCCATAACCCACAGGTCCCAAGATCGAAACAGGATAGTATGGAATGAGGTGGTAATGCTTCACCTCATGCATCCATGACCCAATGGGGATGCCAAGAATAGTATTGTGCAATTGATTGTTGAATTTAGTCTTTTAATTCAAGACTTTTTTGCTATTTGAATAGCACTTGATTAAAGTTTAAAACAGTATGGTGAACTTGCTTTTATCACTTAAAGGTGATACAGAACAATAGAACTCTCTGAGCATCATAAGTTGAGATAGTTGTATCAGAGTATCAGAGTTGCGCAGCGAAAGCGTGGTGGTTTATCTTTGTATTCTATGTTTGACTGTGGCATAAAGAATTTGCTTGATATCATTGATAACTATTTGAAATATGTTGTGATTTAGTAAAAAATTAAAAGATCTAATGTTGAAAACTACATTCAGGTATGAAATACAAGAATATGATGACATGGAAGGCTTTAGAAACTTATAATAACCTTGAATGTATCTTTCTTGTGGGTTTATGTTTCAAGGACGAAACATTCTAAAGGGGGAAGAGTTGTTACGACCCCATCTGAGCTTAATTGGTAAACTAGGGTTTACCTAGACAATCGCAAAGATTAATTAGAATAATCATTCTTGAAATCTAATTAATGACAATAACACAATTAGGATGTTTTAACTATGATAAGAAGTCTAAATGTTCTTTTGTCTTGAGAATTAGGGTTTGAGAAGCATAAACCCTAATCGGCCCAAAATAGGGTTTTAATTACATATGAATACAGAATTTGATAAGTAGAATGTCTCACTAAATGATTTTTAGTATTTTATGGGTAACTCTGATTTACTTCAAATTTGGATATGATTTGGATATATAAAATGTGAACAATATTAGAAAATATCAGAATTTTTGAAGAATGGTCTGACCTGTTTATTGGCCGAGTTTCAAACTCGACCGATCACATTTCCAGAATTATACAGCAGTGTGGTAATTGAATTTTATCTTTTTATTGGTATATCCAATTGATCTAAAATTTTAACTGTGCTTGAAAAACACAGTTTTAGACACTCTGTTAAATTGGCATAATTTTTGGATGATTTTGTGATCTCTACAGTAAGGGTGTCGGTCGGGTTTTGTGCAGGACAAACTCGGCCGAATATATTGCAGACTGCAATATAGCAGTGCACTATTCTATTTTTTAATTTTTTATTGGTAACTCCAAATGATCTCAAATTTTAATTGAAGGTTTATAGATCAATTATTAACAACGTGCTAAATTCCCATAAATTTTGGAGAATGTTTGATCTCTGAAATAAACGAATTACAGTAACTTTTGTATAACTGAATATTCAGCCAATATAATTAAAGTTAAGTGTTGGGTCAATATGCAATTGACCCAAGCAGCTCAATTGACTTATATGAGCAACCACACACACACACAACTCTCATTCTTCGTCATTCACTCCAGAGAAATGAAAATCTAGAGAGAGAGGGAGAGTTAGGGCTTGAGTGGAGAAAGAGGAGGAATTGCTGAATTAGGGTTCTGCGGTCCCAAGAGTGGTGAAATCAAGTAAGTTTGGATCCTTTGCATAGACTTTTATGGTGAATCTTCTATCTCATGTCAAGATTCCGTCCTTGCTCTGATTTGATCCAAGATGATGTCGAAATTTCCTCTTTTCTCACCCTTTCTTCATAATCCCTCATTTCCAAGGTTCCCGAGTTGAATGGAAGAAGAATTGGGAGATTTGCTAGGGATTTGATAGGAATTCGAGATTCCCTGAGTTGAGCTGCAGTTGTGAGGTGTTTTCACACCTTAGGGTGAGTGGGTTCTTCCTTCAAACATTCTAATGCACGAATTTGATTATAACAACCAAATCCCTAAATGCTTAGCATGTGAATTCTAAATCCTGAAATGTCCGTTTGATTTAAGTTATTGTAAATTGATATGATACGGATTCCTTCTCTGTTTGAATGACTTTTTGATGGTATATTCATATCAGATACGTATACAACACTTCTTAGTGAGAATGCTTTTCATATTTATATCAAATGATGTAATTAGGGTTTAACCTAATTGAGACATCACTAGTGTTTCAACCTTATTGAAAAGGACTAGTAATCCTATAAGTGGTTAGGATGTATCTCATGGGTTATCTTAATTGAATTTTATTCTTGATACATGCTATCTCAGTAAATGATATGGAAAATCTAAATTTAGTTAAGTTTCCATGATTTCATATCTATATTGATTATATATGATTTGTTGGAAACAGTCTTTATTTAGTGAATGCTTATATCTTATGAGATCATGATAAGAGCCATGTGACAAGTGAATGAGGCAAATGAAACCCTAAGAGTAGGGTGTTGGCATGTGATGAATGAATAAGGCGAATGAAACCCTAAGGATAGGGTGTTCAATGAATCATGTTATGGTGACATGAAAGGTCTCGATATGAGATGTGGTGATACTTAACTGTTGAATTGTATGTTTCTAGTGCATTTAACTTTATATGCTTGTTCTATCTAAGTTGATATCTACATACTGCAGGGCTTCTTATTTTCAATACATATCTCATAAATTGCAGGTGATCAGATATGACATTCCCTAGAAAGGGGTGTTACTGAGACATGGTATATGTTGAATACATGAGCTATGATATTTATATGTTAATTAATTAATAGACCTAGGTGCCCTAACACCGTAGAACCCCTAAAAGAAGGTCTGTTTCTTAGGGGTGAAACTCATGTTGCAACATCATCCGTGCTTGTGTCACAGACAAACGAGGAAAGAGAGGCAGTGTCTAACAACAATCGTGCGTGTGTCACGATGGCACTGGGAAAAAGAAAACACGATTATCTAACACCATTCGTGCTTGTGTCACGAAGGTAACCATGTGAGACCCTCCGCCGGTGTACTCAGGTTAAAGGAGGAGTCCGGAGCACACGTGGTTGTGCATTGAGGCCGTAGAGCCTATGTTTCTGGCCGGAGAGCCAGGGGTCCTGTAGCAGAGCAGGGCTGGCGTCAGACTTAGCATTTCCCGAGTGTGTCGCTAAGTCTTGTACGGTGGGGTCGTAGCATGGACTTGTTACGGATCTTTATATGCAGAGTACACTGCATATGATTAGGGCATAAGTTAAAATATGATCATATAGGTTCACAGAGTTCTTTATAAATGAAAGAGTTAAGAAAGACTAGAAGCATAGTCTTCTAGTAGTTATTCTTTGGATGCAATATTTACATTCTTTGTTATTTCAATTATATTGTTTTAGAACTGCTCAGTGTAGAATTTATTGTTGTTAAATTTCATATCGTTTATTCAAATTATATCTGTAATCACATTAGTGCATTAGTATGTTTCCATGAAGTACTCATTCACTGAGCGAGTAGGCTCACCCCTCTACTCAAACATTTTAGGGTTAACCGCGTGGACTTGAAGATGGTCAGAGCTTCAGTGTAGATCTGCCACAAGAGTCAAGTACGAGATTAGTTGAGTCAGTCGGTCCTTGTCACTCTAGGTCCTCAGTAAGAGTTTAGAGAGAGAGTTGTAATTACAATGTGTAATATTGTTCCTCTTTGATATGTATGCTAATTAGCAAGTTTCATGTGCATAATATGTGAAAGACATCGTGAATGCTTATACATGTATCTTTACTATTGAAGTCTGATTAGTAAAAGAAATGTTCAGATTCCATTGTTAAGATGATATGTGGTTCAATGCGGGGAAACAAGAGTTTAAAAGAAAAAGGAAAAATTAAAGGTGTTCTTTGTGTTACATATAAATCCTATCTTATGCCCTAATCTCATGATTTGAGGAAATTGTGAGATCGGGGTGTAACAGATCACCTTCATGAACTCATGGGACCCAAAGGGAAGATGATTAGGGCTCTCTCTTGATGCATGAGGGAAGAGGTATGACCCCAAAAGAGCCGGTACCCTATAGACCTAGAGGAGATGACCAAGGATATAAATCTCAGTAGGTTTAAGATTAGTTGGTTATCATGATGTATGTGCTATAGAGACATATGTGGCATATTGCAACTTAGATGTAAAGGTGTATTGGTAAGGTGGGATGTACCATCTCTACTCTTGGAACAGGAAGAACTCTGTATTTGGACTGTAGCCAAATGCTTATTTCCTCTTGTTATGGGGGTGAGAGATAGGACATCATGCATGCCATACACCAGGGATAAGAGAAGATGTAGGTTGAAACGTTGACACGAGAAATAGGGATAGAGGAGATAACCTACCCTGGTAAAGTGAATGATACATGGATGGTTTGCAAACACTAAAAGGAATGAGGTAGTCACCTTATGAGGATGTTTCTATCATGAGCTGAGTGGAACTTACAAGTTATATCAGGTTGAGTTTGATCACCATGATGATGAAATTAGAGAGTGTTCTTAATGAAGATAGACATAGAGTTTGAGGTGAGATGATAAGTGCAATGCATGGAAGTGTATGTCTTCAATGTTACCTAATAACTACGGGTGTGAAGTAGTAACGGATGCTCTGGTTGAGATACATCTAACTTGTTTGACTAGAAGCCGGAAGAGGTTGTTTGGCTAACCTGAAGTTTGGAAAGGAGAGGTGTTTGGATAACACTCAGATGTAACAAGATACGTTGAAAGGTTAAGAGTTGTTTGGTTAGCCAGTCTAGTCCTTGATACGATGAAAGGATGGTGGTAGAACCTCAAGTGCACTTCTTTGGAAAAGAAGGTGATGAAAACCCGACTAGAATGGTGTAATTGGGGTTTCTAAGGAATCTATCTTAAGGAATCATGACAATACAGAGATCATGACTTAATACCATGATACTACCAAGATAATAAGTGATAGTGGTACTTTAAATACCTAAGATAAAGTTGCATGTGGTATATGTCCATGCAAGCCAAGGGTAAAGGACGAATACCAGTAACCCAGTGCATTGATATAAAGGATAAAAGTCCCCGAAAGAGAATGGGAGTTCATCACTATGGATGTTGTAAGTCTCCCCTAGATCAAGGAAGGTCGAGATGCAATATGGGTTATGGTAGTTCGCCTTACCTAGTTGACATGAGAAAGAAAGAGTTCTGTCAAGGGACAGATCTGGTTGAACTACCCATGAGAGAGAGATGGTTCAACTATGAAGCGAGTACAAAGGTTCTTGAGTTTGATCAAAAGGTTCCCTTCCAAAAGATGGAAGTAGGTGCATGAAGGACTCGATATTAGTACAGTTTGTCACCCCTAACTAATAGTTAGTATGATCTAGACTAAAGGGTCTGATGAGAGCATATGTTCTTGTTCAGGGTGATAGCTAGAGACAGTTCTTGTCCTATGAAAAATGTGATGATGACCACCATAGCCAGTATCAGGATTCTAGGAAGCTCTGTAAGGGAGGTTGTGTCGGTTACCACTTCAGTAAGGTGATGTTGGTGAAAGGACTACATGATGATTAGAAAAGGACCACAGTGCATGAAGATGAAAGTCACTTTAATCATGCAATGGCTGAAAGGAGCCTAGAGACGACGAGAGTCGTGAGTAGATGCAAAGTAGACTATCATGCAATGCACTGTGGGAGAATATAATGTGAGAATCCGACCCCTCTGAGCTGCAGCTGAGAGAGCTGAGTCCCCGATACATGGGTCCATTAGATATGGATGGGTGGAGATGGTTAGGTTTTGACCCTACCCCTCAGGATAAAGTAATGTGGGATGTTTTCCATGTGTCCAATTTAGAGCACTATGTGAGGTACCCCGACCATGTGCTGAGCAATGAACCTAGTGAGCCCCAAGGGAGGCTGAAATGGCCTGAGTCACTTGTGTAGTTTATAGACGCCAAGATGAAAGAACTCAGAGAAAAGAATATGTGATGATAAAGGTTCTTTGGATGCGCCATGAGTACGGTAAAGCCACATAGGGGCCAATGATGGACATGGAAAAGTCTTATTCTGAATTGTTTGTTTGCTTGATAGAATTTTGAGGACAAGATTACTATAAGAGGGGAAGGATGTTATAACCCCAATTTTTGGGTTCAAATAGTGAGAAATGTAATTTCTCATATTAAAGATAATTGAACCATTAATGATATGATTTGTTTTGAATCAATGGATTCCCTTCACAATAGCCTTGATTGGTTGCTTTGTGGGCTTATTTGGCTATTGGGACCAATAACAAGGAAATTCAATTAGTAAATGGATAATTGAATTTTTAGGAAAATAAATATGTAGAAACCTCTAGAAGGCAAATCCAAAGAGGATTTCTTGCCTCTGGGTTTCCTTGGGTTCCAAGGAGTCCAAAGTTGCATAGAGAAAGCAATAAGAAAAGAAAAGTTTAATTAAGAATTTCTTTATTAAGAAAGAAATTGAAAACAATGATATAATGTGGAAAATAGAAAGTTATGGACATGAAAAGATATTTCAATAAGTCTCCCACAATGTGAATATATGTGGGAAGAACATTAATTTAATGATTATTTTGGAGGTATGTATCAAAGACAGAGGTGAAGGAATAATCTAGAAGTTACAAGTCATAACAGTTTTCTAAGACCAAATATTTGTGGGAAAGATATTATTATTTGCTTTCCCTTTTATATCCAATGTTGTCAAATCTATGTTTTATGGAGAAGTGGAAAGTTCCTTCCCATAATGTTGACATTTATACATTAAAAAGATGGGAAACGTATTCAATCCTTTCCTTGAAAACTTGCCTTGGCTTTTCGTAATATTATTTGAAAGGTATATCAATCAAATAATTTTGGAAAGAAGTAATGGTGTGCCTTTCCACTTGTTGAACAGAAGACAAAGGGAAACGAAAAAGGATATGATGAAGGGATATGTATCTATATATATACATGAAGGATATACAGCAAACCGACATTGTTTCCTTCTTCCCGCAACACCCCCATCAAACCATCTCCTCTGACTCCCTTCATCTTCTTCTTCTTAGGTATATACAGTCCAGGTTTCCCTCTGTGGCAAGACACCTGCCAACCCAACTACCTAAAGGATACAATGCTTGACCCTCTCCTTGTAGCGTCTAAGATGATCGGGGGTGGCAGACTTTACGATCGGCATGGTGGTCGTTGGTCATGGAGATCCTGGAGAAACCATGAAGTTTTAGGGGCTCTATCTTGAAGTGAGTCCGGCAAAGCCTGGCAGAGGTAGGGCCACCGACGTCCAGCCATCGGAGATGCCAGGAAGGATGAGTCAACCGCCGCTGCTATGGCTGAACCTAACCGTATCCGTCAAGGACGGGTGAGGATCTTGAGGTCTCTGCCTACCCCTCAGATTAGAAGGGTAGGCGGGTGCAAAATCCTCACCATCACCATCTTTGGGCCAAGCACGTGGAGTGAGTCGATGGGCGGGAGGAGCAAGAGCAAAAGTTTTTTGCCTCGCTGGAGCGTGAGTTGCAACCAGCGCCCTCAGTTAGTTCTCCCAAGACACTGTGGTGACTAGTAGTGGTGACCGAAGATGTCGAGGGATAGATGTGGCCGCCGTAGAAGCATTGTGCCTTAGGCACCCGGTGGCAGGGCGGGCATCTGCCTCCTGTCGCGGCAGCGCTGGCGAAAGATGCCTGCGCACGGGACGACAGACGTAGGACCGAGAGCGAGGGAAAGGGATGAAGTCTCAATTCTACTGAACCGCCTCATCTTGGCTGGACCCAAATCTCAGTCGGCCCAGTAAAGATTTTGCAGGCCTGGAAAATAAGGTAACTATTATGATGACATGTCTACATATTATTGGCCTATGTATGTTTATTCTTGAAAATGATCTAGTTAATTATTGGTAACTCGAAATATAGTGAAACTATATATCAAACTGATCAGAAAAATGAGAAGAATCCAAATAAAATATAATCAAAGCCTGATTAAGCTTCTTATTCTCAAAGTATATGCTATATGTGTTGTACTATGATTAATAGAAAGGGAGATCTAGAATTGCTTTATAATGATGCTTAATTAAGTAGATTTGGTTATGTTGAGTTAATACCCGATCTTGACTTGTCTAATAAACAAATCCTTGATAATGATGAATAATTAATGATGCTAGATTAATAATCTTATACATGCTGCTTTAGGGTTTTAAAACCAATGTTAACATCTTGCTATGATCTTAATGCCACTAATGTATCATGAATAGTTTAGTATATGTAAGATGATTAGGTTAGGATTTGTAACCCTAACTTATAGTCCAAACATGAGATAGTCTTAAACCCTAGTTTAGGAGCACATCTAGATTTGAATAATGTAAAGCGGATACATGGTGACACATATGTAGAATGCTTTGTTTCAGATATTGTTGATTATATGCTTGGTTGCTTGGATGTTTGGATAAACTCTTAAAGTATATGATGTTCTGCATGATTTCTTTGATGGCATCAGGTATGTGGTTACGCTTATGACTATACCGAATAGTTTCCTGAGGATTTTATCGACGTTTCCTTCAATGCATGAATTAACTGTTGGATGTCTATTTATTTCATGCAACTATAAAGTGACTATGATTATCACTATAAATGAGTATATATAATTGGCTAGATCCGGGTCCACCTCTGTTACTTTGAAAAGGCTAGAAAGGGGGTAATCCTAGAGCAAGGTCTAGGCTACCGAGAGTTAGAAATTGGGCTACCTACGTGTAGTGCCATGAGACTCATTAGCCTGCCATGAGTTAAGGAGTGTGCTATTTTCGAGTAGTGCCATGTGACTCAACCCTAGAAACTGGTTCACCTATAGATGGGACCATGAGGGGTTTAATGGGGATCTACCATAAGGAAGGTAGGATCCAGGTCCACTGCATGGATAGTACAGAGGATAGGGTACTCATGGATCACAGATGTTATATTTAAAACGTAATCTTGATTGTTAAATGATTAATTGAATGATTACATGGTTATCATAGTTGCATGTTTATTGTTTTTCCCCACATACCAGCTTCGGCTGACTGACGTTTTGTTTGTCAGCGTTTTAGGTTCAAGCCAAAAGGACAAACAATAAATCATCATAGTGTGAAATACATGAAGAAAAATACAAGGAGGATTAGTTAGCGTAGAATCATTAAGTGGATAGAAGTTAGAAATCCAAAATTTCAAAAGGTATGCAAAGTTTATTTTCTTACAGTTTTTCAGTTTAGTATGTTAAAATTTGATAATTATTCTCGGTTAATTGCCGAACCTTTGATCCGGAAGTCATGGGTGCGGCTTCGACCTCTCGGTCTCCCTTAATTGGGGGTTATCGAGAGGTGGGGTCGTAACACTGTCACTGTCGCCCTGGTTCTGATCTTGATTATTTTGATTCCTTCTGCGCCTCCGGTGATGATGACGTCTCTCCCGGCGATGGTCATCCTCGAATTGTTCTATTTCAGGATCTTCATGTTGATGATCTCCGTAATAATGGTCATTGTCTTCAGGAGGAGGCGAGTGAGGTCTAGCTCTCGCATGTCACTCACCATCTTAAAGAGGTGGTTCAATGTGAGGCGGCATGTCTGGTGACGTTAGTGCTCAATTGAGAAGAACGCCTTCCTTTTTAGTACCTGAATAGCCCGTAAAATCAAGTTAGAAAAACAGTATTAATAATATGAATTATTCATTTCAGGTAAAAATAAAATAAAATAAAAAAAGAAAATGAGAGTGCCGTCGAGCTCATTTCTAAGCTTGAGGCACTGGAGTGTAGTTAGTGGATTCGGGTTCGTCAATAGTACCGTTTTGCCTTGTCCCCGACAACGGCGCCAAAAAGTTGACCGACCTAAATCGCGCGTCTGAAAAGGGAGCAGATTTGAAGTAGTCGGACTTTTAAATTTATAACCCGAAACCTTCTAGGCCCTCACAACTTTATTACGAGGTTGAAGTAGATATACGGGGTTGAACACAGGGACAAGGGTGGTAGTGTTGGGAAAGCGGAATCGACACGTTACACTCCGGTAAGGGTAAGGAGACAATAAAGTTCCCCAAAGGGAACAACATGATAAGATCGTTAAAATAAAATAAACGAAAACTATCTCCAACTGGAGCTACGAGGAAAATTACGGTTTTAAGGGGTTTATCAGTTTTTAGGGTTTTCGCACAACAGAAATAGAGAGATTAAAACTATTGATTTTAGTAAGGAACGAAGGAGAAAGCTCCGGTAAAACAAGCGGCAGCAGAAACATCATGTACCCCTTTTCTCGAAGCAGGTACCTCTAACTAAGCATCAACACCTCTCTCGAGGTTGCTGGTCTTAATTTAGAGTGGAAAGGTTACTAAAGCAGATCCAATCCTGGGCACTCTCGTACTCCCGTATCGGACCAAACACTAGAGCCACAACACCTCTCTTGAGGCTGCTGCAACGGGAAAACATGATTCGGTAGCTAGTCGAAACGTGATCCAAGTGTACAAGCTAGAGTTCGGATGCTAAACAAAACAATCATCCAACAAAAAGGGACCAAACATAAAGTAGCAGATAATTACAACTCCTCTAATTCCATTAGCATAAAAGGGTCTGGTTACATTGCATAAGTAAAGAAAGTAAATGATTGAAATAAGTAAAGATAAATATCACCTTCTTGATTTAGAAGGGCGACAGGAAGTAGCAGATCCTCAAGACCCCTCCAGCCCGATACCAAGCGAGAGCCTTGCCCGATACACCCATGTCGGGCGACACACCCTCTCGGGCGATACGTTTATGACGGGTAGGCGTATCATGCGGGGCGCTCATGCCCGATACGATCGTGTCAGGCAGTACCCTCTCGGGAGACACACCGTGACTAGTGATGCGTATCGGGCTTGGTATCTTGTCGGGCCAGAGTTTTGCTTAGGGTATCGGGTACTCATGGCGGGTTTCCTTGTTGGCCGATATCAGTCTGTAGTGGTGCCCGGGACCGATCCTAAGTGAACTATTCCCTCCCTCTCGGGTCGTAGAAGTGCTCACCTAGTATCACTCGGTACACCTCTGAGGCACGACACGCTAGCTCCAGATGCTTTCCCAAGTTGGCTTTCGAGAGATCCTGACCTTTTTCTGACCCGTCCCATCGGAATCCTGTAGCTACTATTTATAGGCAGCGGATGGGAGAAGTTGTGGTTCTCCGGATGCCACATGTCCTTCATCAGATCTATCATCTCAGATTTAGGGATGCCCGATATGCGTATCGCCCAGCACAAGGATGTCAGGCTGTGAGCGTGTTAGTCATCGTGATGAGTGGCGCCTGCTGGTGGGTGGCCTGTATCGCGCGACACGCTTTAGCAGTCGTGGCGAGTCCGACTCCCTGTCGAGTAAGCGGCGTATCACCTGTCAGCTCCTTCTTGCGCGACACCCTCGTGTCATGCGGTAGTGTATCGTGCTTCCCTATGTCGGGAAGTGAGCATATCGGCCAGCTGGTTGGTAAGGAGGCCGATGCAGGTGGAACACGCTCGTGGGCTGGGAGGGGCCTTTTTGCTGATAAATGAGTCAAAAAGCGAGGAAAACTCTGCAAAAGATGATAAAATTGAGTTAAGAGTGTAGCGTGGCCTGTTTATTCAAAAACATGATAAAAAGGAGAGGAAAATAATTTAAAAGGGCAGATTTGATAACGAAATAAGGGCCAAAAACATCACAAAATTTGGTGTTATCAACTACTCGAGTGTATTTTACTCTGGATACACTCAAATGTATTCTAGCCTGACTCAATATATATATATATACTATATATATGTGTGTGTGTGAGTGAGTGTGTGTGTGTGTGAGTGTGTGTATGTGTATGTGTGTGTGTAACTTAAGAGTCTATAATGATTCCTATAATTTTTATACATCTTGAAATTGTTGGACAACAATTAACAACTCAATTATCTAGTGACATCCAACTTTATTGAAATCAAAGTTTCTGAAAATGTCAACTTATTTTTTCCCCTTCGATATCAACTTTTAAAATCGAAATTGATTCATAAAATAAAAAATTGAAATTTGGTAATTATTACATGTTCACATGTAACTTTGCATGGCTAATATCTAGTCCAATCATATGTTCCCCAAGTCAAGATGACCGCCTTTTCACATTGATTTTTATATTAATCATATATATTTTTTGTCAAAACGTCCTCTTCTACAAATATGGCCTAAAATTTTGGCTTGTCTATTATTATCCTTAGCCGATGAACTCAAAAGTTTACCAAAAAAATTATTAATCCAACACTCTAGTTTGAACCTGATCTCCTGAACTAAAAAATTATACCAATTGAAACTATATCATTTTCACATTTTTGGCCAATCTTTGGAGCTAAACTCTATCAAGGTAAAATTTATAGTTGAGAATTAATGGTAAATTCTTCCCTTAAAGGTTCTATCCGTACTCGAAAACTATAAATTTGAGTTTGATTTGATCTCATGTTCACTAGTTTTGGTTGGAAATTGACCCCCTCGATTAATGTCAGGTTCACCTAATGGTGGTGCTTTCTTTTACACCCATACCATTTTAGTGTCATTTCTGGGTAAATAGATGTGAAATATATCTAGTGTTTGTGTATAAGAATACCTTACCATTGGCTATGACCCACATCCTCCAGAAAAAAAAGTCATTTCAACTATATTAGTTGTAGGATGTCAATGTACACGTGATCCATCTCTTGGCATTCGATATTAACCTATGTTACATATGGGAGGACCTTCATTTTATTTTCAATGATGTTCATGGGATGCCTTTTATGCCAAGGATGAATGGCCTCTTACTTTAGTCTTGAGTGTGGGGAAAGAAAAAATGAATTTGGTGTCATGAATGTCAGAAGTCTAGCTTGACATAAGGTCCCCCATTTAGGTTCTTATTGGAGGTGTTTTTCTCTCCTTTTTTAGTCAACCCCCATCACATATCTTATCTTTATTTTTCCTAATCATACTATAATGATTAGGTCCCAAGATGGGCACCACAAATCATTAAATGAAGTTATACATCCTATATGTTGGTTATATGCCCAGAGATCCACTATTTATTATGGTAAAAGGGATATAATTTACTTGGTTTTACTATTAATAAAAGAAATTGCACTTATTATGTTTATTTAAATATTGAAATAGTGAATAAACCTAATAACATCCAAAAAACGATTAACACGATGACATCTAGTTTTGGTTGAAAAACTGAACATGGGATCGCATGTAAAATAAATATACTCATTCTTGTTATGTCCCTAGTCAGTTATTATTGTTGGTAGTATAGGACAATAATAATATACAAAACTAGCATGTATGGTGAGTGAAGACTATGTCTCTTTATCCATAATATTGGATACCAACTCAGATACATGGGTACTTGTTAAGGAACAAGTTGTATTGGACATACCCAACTTGAGGTTGACTCATGAAAGTCATGTAATGACATGTCAGAGTCATATCTCAATTTGATCGTGGTGACTGTGATCCTTAGACCTGAAGTCAGTGTAGTAACATATGTCATTCTATATAATTTGACACTAGCCCAATGTCCTATGAAATACGAGGTGCCAAAAAGGAGGTGATTGGGTACATTATGACACATGGGGCATATTGTTAGTGATCCTGATGGAGTTTGCCTCTCCTTTGGTTTAATAGCATGTCAATTGATAAGAGAGTATATTAAATGCATGACCATGCTCATGTGAGTCAATATATGATTATGATCTCACATTACCTCAAATAGTCAACTATAGTTCAAGGAAAACAAGTTAAATGTTGATAGGATGAAATTTTGTGATTTAGTTTCAACTTGGATATGCGTGAAAAAAGGATGATATGGTCATGGCAACATTGATCACTTTACATGTTGTTGTTGTTCTCCAACTTATTCATATAACTTGGGTGGCAATGATGTGTGGCCAAACACCAATATTTTCTTATGGAGTTTTGAAAATCACTATCTTAATAGATCACATACATAAAGATGAATAAATTAATTGAATTTCACAATAAAACATATGATTAGAATTTTTTTTGAAAAAAACATATGATTATAATGGTTTTGAATGATAAAAAGATTGATTAACCCTCTAGTCTGGTGATCAAAATTTCTGATTGGCCGATCAGATGAATGGGTCAATAGATCAATTGATTGACTGACTTTTCCACTGTACTCATGTGATAAAGCAATCAACTCTTGATCGGGTAATCATAGTTGAATAGGTGGAGTCATATATTTTATATCTGAATATGAACTCTCTTGTTCATTCGATCAATTTTGTGATTGATAAATCACAATCCTATTCGAGGTTTTTTAGCATTTGGCTATTTTTGGAATGCGAATAGGAAAGGGATTGGAATTAAGGGTTTCCAATCTCATGACTCTAACATATATATATATATATATATATATATATATATATATATATATATATATATATATATATATATATATATATATATATATATATATATATATATATATATATATATATATATATATATATATATATATATAGAGGGAACGTCCTAAAAGGTTTGTGACAACTTGTGAGACAAGTTAGTTGTCAAGATTCTCTCTTGAAGAGAGAAAGAAACCCAAAGGACTGATGCCCAAGATAGGAGAAAAAAGGCAATTTGGGGATGATCAAGACATCAACAACTCCTATTCCACTTAGACTTGGTGGCCAAGGTGGTGCACCATGTTATCCCTCATTATCCTGGATGAAGTAGAGGATAAGGAACACATGCAGTGGCTTGAAGAACATGTTCTAAGAGATGACAACAAGCTAATGCACAAAGACAATTGTGTAGTTTCTTTATGAAAAATATAGATCCATTGTTGATTCTTCTGCATTTTTGGTCACTCATCCAGATCTAGATCCATAAGATCTTATTCTGCACCACAAAAGAGGCATCTACTTGTTGGACAAGTAGTGTGCGCATATACTTTCTTATGTCTTTAGTTCATCAATATTGTATTTCTACAAAGGATCTGACGACTGGGTTATATAGAAAAGATTTTCATTTTTATTCCGTTGCGCCCCCTTCTAAAAAATCCAATAGTGGTATCAGAGCCTATGGCATACACTTCTAATTTCAGTTTGAGTTACGAATTGCAATCGATTTGTTGGATGAATAATAGGAAAACTTGTAGCCATGATAATCATGTAGTATCATATATGATATGATGTGCATTACATAAATGTATGTGAATCCTTCCAATCGGTTTCATTTGGTGGATGTGGATATGGAAACTATATTGTTGTAATGTAATATGAAACATGTAATATTGATGATTTGATTTTGATCAAACATCATATAACATATATACGAATTTCATTCTATGCCTCTCTCTATTCATTCTCCATGTAAATTCTAATCATGCATTTAGAATAGGATTATGTGAAAACATTGCAAGTTGAATATGGTGGAGAGAAGGATAGAATCAAAAGACCTCATTTGAAGAGGATGGTCCTTGAAGGGGCTTGTGATCAAGACAAAGAAATGGATCAAAAACAACACATGATCTGCCCAAGAACTTCTAATCAACTAATCATCTTGCCTGATCAAGCAACCAAAAACCTTGAAAATCCAATAGTAGGATTAAATTTAGATGTGTATTTGTTGGTTGTTTCTATACATCATTTGTTGGATCAAGTTGTTGTACTAGTTACACTATCCTATTTTATCGCATCTCATGGTTGTTATAGTATATGACATGAATATATATATATATATATATATATATATATATATATATATATATATATATATATATATATATATAAGTGTGATACAACTGAAAATCTTATTCAAGAGCATGGTGCAAAATCTATTTTGGGAAATTGTGATAATAAGTATGCGGGCCTACCAAGCAAGGTGCGTATCTTATTATATTGGCCTTGGGTTAGACTTGAATAAGTGATTTTAATGGAATTAAGCACCTAGAGGCATAATGATGGCATATAATTCATATGATTATGTATTGATACAGAGTTGTGAAAAAATCTATCTAAGAATTACATATGATGCAATTGGTAATTGCTACCTACCTTTATAATTAAGTTATGGATGTCAGTGTTGGCTAAGCAATGACTGCATATATTTTGGATATTGACTCATTAGAAGATTGCTCATCATAATTTTTTGAATTAATAGTGAGGTCTATTCATTGTATAAAATGGTGGGTACATAATTAATGAAATTTCAAATTAATTCTATTAAGTCATTTTTGAAATCAAATTAGTTTTCAAATAAATTGACTTGTGCAATATATGTTCTATGCAAATTAGTGGATAACACTAGAAACATGTGTTTTCACTGCAATCCGTCCTTAAGAAGAGAAACTTAATGGGAATAACTTTAAGGACTTATTTGAGACTTTGATATTTGTTCTCACACATGAGCATAAGCTCTATTTCCTGAACACACCAGTACCTAATAAACCAATTTTGAATGCACCTAGAGTGGCGAGGAAAGCCTATAAGAAGCAATCTGATGATGCTATGAACATAAAGTGCCTCAAGCTTTGATCCATGAATCATGAGCTTAAGAAGAAACATGAGAACATGGATATTGTTGAGATTATAACACATCTCAGGATTACGTGTCAAGAACAAGCATGGAAAGAGAGGTATGATGTCTCCAAGGATCTTTTTAAGTGCAAGATAGTAGAAGATGATCGAGTTGGACCCCATGTACTTCAGTTAATTGGATATGTGGAAAATATTGTAAGACTTGATTTCCTATAGGTCAATAATTGGCCACATATTTAATCCTACAATCCTTGTCAGATTCATACAAGAATTTTGTCATGAATTACAACATGAAACATTTAACAAGCCATTGATTGAGCTACTTGGCATGTTGAGAACTATTGAGGGAAAAATGAAAGACAAGGCCAATTCCACGTTGATGGTCAATAAAGGAAAAGGAAAGACCAAGGGAATAGACAAAGCTAATAAAGGTTCTACATATAGCGAAAAGTAATTTGCATTTAAAGTGTAAGGAGGAGTGGGTAAGAGAGGCAATGTCACCATTGTCACCAAGATGGATATCAGAAATATTTTTTCCCTCTCTACCTTGAGGAACTGAAGAACAAGAAGCAAGGGACATAGATCTCCACTTCAGGCATATATGTTACTAAACAAACTTATCTACTTCTTCATCATGTGTATTGGATACCAGATGTGGATGTCATATATGTTCAAATATGTAGGATATGAAAAGAAATAGACCCTTGAAGAAAGGGGAGGTGGAACTACACATTGAAAATGGAGCAAGAGTGGTTGCCATAATAGAAGGAACCTATTGTTTATCTCTACCTAGTGGGCTTGTAATACAATAAGGAGAAATGCTATATGAAGAAAGGTGAGGTGGTTCGAAACATTGAAGATGAAATTGAGATTTACTACAATAATAATGGAGCAATTGTTCAAACTAAGGGACCCAAATTGCAACAACATTCTAAGAACATACTCAAGAATTACCATCTCATACGAGAGATAGTACATGGAGGAGACATATAACTTTGTAGAGTACCAAATAAAAGCAATGTTGTTGATCCCTTGATGAATGAACTTTCACAATAGAAATATGGTGATCATGTTAGATGAATTGGAGTTATGTTCATGAGTGATTGTCTCTCTGTTGGTTATATGTCCTGAGAGGCATCAATTTGTTATTAATAAAAGGGATTCTACTTATTATGTTTGTTTGAGTATTGAGATAATGAATAAACCTAATAATGCCATAAGAATTATTTAACTAGATGACATGTAGTTTGGGTTGAGGACCTAAACATGAGATCATATGTATAATAATTTACTCATCCTTATTATGTATCTAGTTGGTTATTGTTGTGGATAGTATAGAACAATAGTAATACACAAGAATAGTATGTATCATCAATGATGACCATGTCTCTTTAGTCATGATATTTATCAACTCAGATACATGGGTACTTGTTAGAGAACAAGTTGTACTGGAAAAACCTACCTTAAAATTGACACATGAATGTCATGTAATGACATTTTAGAGTCATATTTTAATGTGACAGTGGTGACTATGATCCTCAGATCTAAAGTCATTATAGTAACACATTTCATTCTTTGTACCTTGACACTCTCTCAACATGCTATGAAATATGAGTTGCCAAAAAGGTGGTGATTGGGTCCATCTTGACACATGGGGCATACTGTGAGTGATGTAGTTGTAATTTCTCCCTCCTTTGGAATGATATCCTGACCACTTGATAACAAAGACTATGAATTGCATGACCATGCTCTTATACTCAATATATGATATTGAAAACACAACATCTCAAATAGTCTACTCTAGTTCAAGGCACATAGATTGAATGTTAAGAGGATGTCATTCCATGACTCAATTTTAATATGAATTTCTGTGAAAAAAGCATTACACATTCATGGAAATATTGGTCACTTTCTTGGTTGTAGTTGTTCTTCAATTCATTTCTATTACTTCAGGTGGCAATGATGTGCAGATAGACACCAATCATTTTTTGTGTTGTTTTGAACATTACTACGAAAAAAATCAGGAACCTATTGGGTCACACTCATAAGGATGCATAAGGGAATTCAAGTTTGCAATCAAAAATATGATTAGAATGGTTCTTAATTATAACACACTGATTAACCTTTAGATCATTCAACCAAAATGTTTACTTGGCCAATCAGATGATTAGGTCAATATATAAATTGATTGTCATTTGATAGACTGAGTTTTCTGCTAGACTAAGGTGATTGGGCAATCAACTTCTATGATTGTGCAACCACAATTCAACATAGAAAGTTTCAAATTTCATATTAGATCTGAACTCTCTTGATTAGCCGATCAATTCTATGGTATGGAGATCTAGGTGCCCAATAGGACTATGATCGGGCTATCACAAAATGTGATATGTGACCACAACCCTCTCTAAGTTTTTTAGCATTTGACTATTTTTGGAATTTTGATTAAGAAATGGATTGGAATTAAGGTTTTCCAAACCAATGACACTCCTATATAAAGAGGGCATGTCCCAAAGGGTTAAACAAGTTGTTGGTCAGACTTTTATTTTAGAGAGAAAAAGAAACCCAAAGGACTACTACCTAAGATAGGAGAAGAAAAGGAGTATTGAGACATCTAGCATGTCAAAAACTCTATTCAGCTTCAACTTAGTGACCAAAGAGGTGAAATGAGTTCTCACTCATCTGTGTGGATGAAGTAGAGGCCAAGGAACAAGTGTGGAGCCTTGGCGAACATGTTCCACAAGATGAAAATAAGTTGTTGTGAGGAGACAAATGTGTAACTTCTTGAGTGGGCAATCCAAATCCATTATAGATTCATATGGACTTCTTGGTGGATGATCGGGATCTAGATCCAGAAGATCTTATTTTTCACCTACAAAATACATGCCTACTTGTTGTATAGACAGTGTGTGCAAAGCTTTAAGCTATAACCCTTCTTATGTCTTTTGTTCACCAATGTTTTATATATACAACACATCTGACACCTCAGTTATAAATGAATGATTTTTATTGTTATTTTGCTGCTCCACCTTTCCTAAAACCCAACACTGTCACCATAAACACCACGTGGAAAAGGAAAAGATACAATTATATGATTGTGTAAGTAATATCAAAGCCATACAACACACAATAGCTAAAAGTAAACAAAGTTTAAATATCTAAAGTTATCATAGTTCCTCACCCACATGGGTGTCATGATAAAATAGAAAAAATAAGAAAATCTGAGGAAGAACCAGATCCCAAGGAAACCTGTCTATTCTAAGATATCATATAAACCACTACTAAAAAGTTCTGAATATGTTAACTTACAATGTTTATTTAGACATTAACTTTTAAACTTGGAATGAATTCTATGATAAAATCTAAAATTGAAATTAGGTCATTATTACATGTTCAAATGTAAGTTCGCATGTCTATTATCTCTTCCAGTCAGACAATACCAAGTCAATATGACCATATTTTTACATGATGTTTTCTACATTAATCATAGGATTTGTTTTGTAAGAACATCACTGTCCACAAATATGATCTAAAAATGGGGATTGTGTATTATTGGTCATAGATGATGAAATCAAAATTTAAAAATAGAATTATTAACCCAAAACCCTAGTTTGAACCTAATCTAATGAACTCATTAATTATATCTATTAAATTATCTTATTTGCTACATTTTTACCATGATTTAGACCCAAATTTGGTTGAGTTCAAGTTTCTAGTTGAGAATTCATGGTGAATTTACCCCTAAAGGTTCTAATCAGTACTTGACAACTATAATCTTGAGTTTCATTTGATCTTAAATTCACTAATTTTTGTTCGGAATTAGAAACCCTAGATTCATGCCAGGTTCACCCAACTGTGGTGTTTTTTCTTACATTTTTATCATTTTAGTGTCATTGTTGTCAAATAGTTGCAAAATATATCCAGGTTATAGTTTAATAAAAACCTTTTCGTAGAAATGCCTAGATATTAAACCTATTATAAATACATGAAACCATTAAATATGACTCATTTCCTCATAGAGAATATACACTACAATTATATGAGTTTTGGACTATCAATATACCCCTGACCCATCTAGGGATGGAAATGGCACCGGGTGTGCACACCCAAATACCAGAGTTATTCCACCCATTATAAAACAAACATGAGTTCCATCCATATCCCAACTAGTTTTTGGCGGGAAAAATTAGAACATGGGCACCGTAAAAATGGGAAACCATGAAATGACTATCAACATGGCTCAGAAGCCTTCTCTTGCTGAACCAACTCATCCCTTCCCGTGGTTTTTTTAATCAAATTTCATGTTTTATCACAAAATAGTACTTAATGATGAGCTACATGTGCCTAAGTATGTTAATTATACATAATATAATTGAAAAATGAATTTAATTGGCATGTATATGGCTAAAAATTAAGAATGACTGTTTTAGGTCAGGTTGACCTTCGGTCGAGTTTCCCCCAGGACAAACTCGACCGATCAGGAGCCAAGAGTTGTTCTTCAGAGAACCATTCGGTCGAGTTTCACACTCATAGAACTCTACCGATCAGGAGCCGAGAGTTGTTCTTCAGAGAACCATTCGGTCGAGTTTCACACTCATAGAACTCTACCGATCAGCGGGCTGAGCCAATTTTAAGTTACGACCAGCCGACTATTTTCCCTCTCAACTAGAAAACATTCTGACAATTTTCTATTATTTCTTGAAGTTATTATGTCAAAAACTACTTTATTTGACCTTTGTATTGGATTTTCCACTTCAGCTATCCATGCCAAGGCATCAGGGGTGGGTTTTGGCCCTTGGATCTGCCTCTTGTGGATCCAGGATGGATCTAATCACCTTTGGGTCATCTGCTACCTCCCACAATTAGTGGGGAGGTATTATTGTGGCCAAAACCTACAATCACCCACCTACAACCCCGATTCAAAGATCTGAGCAAGCAAAATGCCTTGCCTTATGATTTTGAACTCACCCATACCCCATTTGACCTTGATTAAGGCCCTGACTCGTCATAATAAGCTTTCCTCCTTTTCTCCTTCTCACTCTAGCGACCATGGCCATCTACCAAGGAACGATCTTGCCCCAAAACCTAATCCTATTCCTATAAATAGGCTCATAAGGCACTCCACCACCACACCATGCATGGATCCTCGTTCTTTCTCTCCTTCTCAGCCTTCCCAACATCCTATATCCTCACCCTTCTTCTACTATCAGTGTGGCACCACCGAACAACCCATTTTAGGATTTCCTTCTCCTCATTGCCTCTCCTTAATTCGACACCTGCCGCCACTTCATGAGGTCACGATGAGATTGAACGAAAACTCCTCTACCTTCCTAGACTACTCCTACTCCCAACTCCCCTAAGCACTGGTGAGGTCCTCTACTAGGTTTTTGGGTTTGTGGGGATGTGCTGAGGGAAGGAGATCGGATCCCAGGATCGGCCGGTCCAAAGAAGAAATCACTGGTCTGAGGGGTCCAACTGACCAACGTTTGAACCGGTAAATCAAATGGTGAACCCAAGGAACCAAGAATCAGACTAACCCATTAAACCCACACCCAAAGCCTACGTGGCAAAATACCGACCCTTAAATCATGAAATCGAACAGTTGTGGGATTTCACTATTAAGATATTTTGCTCCCTCTCGACAAATAATCACTAAAATGGCCTGATCTTGTTTAAAGCATAATAAATGCATCCTAGCTCCAAAAATTATGAATAAATAGTCAATCTTAATCAATAAAATCCATTGAATCATTTAAAAATACTTTTGAAACCTTATTCTATAATATTTGCACTGATAAACCTAAATATTTAAATATTTCGTATTTAATTTGTCAAATGATTCAATAATGGTGTTTAATCCTTGGAAACCCTAATATATGACTCTGATGATTATCTTGAAATATAACCTAGATCTAATATAGTTGACTCATATACTCTTGAAAATGAATCATGTACCTTAAAATGATTTCAATGAATAAAGATTATTCTTGATGAGGATATCTTAATTTTTTTTGATAAAAAGCCAGCTCATCTATTGATTTCAGTAAAAGGTATTACATTTCCTGGGTTAAAAGGAAAATTACATGTCCAAAAGGATCCCGCTTCAATCCCTAATCCCATCTTTGCCAGTTTATGGGTGTGCTCGTTAGCCTCCCTCAAGGTGTGTTTGAAAGAGAACTCTGAGTACATTTTCTTGGCTCTGTCAATCTCATCAAAAAGCTTCATGGATGGGCTAAGACCTCTATCCTGTGTGCCAATGAAATTGATTACCTGGAGGGCATCAATTTCAAATATCACTTTAGTTATTTTGATTTGCTTTACCAATTGTAGACTCAGATAATACCAAGTGTTTCTGTTGTACATGCCTTACAACCATTGTGAATCACTCTTGTCGCCATATCACAAAATTTTCCTGTGTAGTCCCTGCAAATATCACCTAAGCTTATTCTCCCATATGATAGAAAGGTTGCGTCTAAATTGAACTTCATTGTTTCTAGTGGAAGGGGTAGCCAGTGAGTTAACCTCTTGGTGGCTGAAGGAGTTGTTTTTCTAATGTCTCTTTGATGCATAACAACATACTTTGATATCCAATTACCTATGAAATGAGCCAGGATGGCTGATTGCTATATTTTTTCGGCAAAGATAGTTTGATTTCTATGCATCTAGGCTGTTAGTCATAGAGTGAAAACTTTTGCCTTGGTTTCCTCACTATTTTCCTTTAGATTCCAATTGATGAAAGCTTTTAAGTTTCCCTTGGATGCGTCCCTCACAACGTTTTGAATTTCATTGCATTCCCATATGTCTTTGATTTTTGGGCATAGCAAGACTGTGTGCATTTCACTTTCATCTTCTGTCTCACATCTATCATAAATAACATTTTCTCTAACATGTCTTGAAATGAGATTGCTGTTGGTAGGCAATTGATTACTGCACCCCCTCACTAGAAAGTTTTTGACTTGTGGTGGTAGATTTTCATCTAATATCTTCTACCACTCATTGAATATTGGAGCTCTGTCATTTTTTGAGTCTCCCTAGCTGTGACCTCTATATCCAAGCCATTAGGCTATTTTAACAGAGAAGATGCCATTTTTTGTAGGATACCAGTAAGTCGATTCATTTCTACCTTTGATAGGAGTAGACTCAAGATAGCTTTGGATGTTTCTTCTGTAAAGGTGCTTCTGATTAGCTTGTAGTTCCACCATTTTCAGTTTTAATCAATTAGTTCATTCACTTTCTTTGGAATGTAACCTACGAAGTCCTCTTTCATCACTCCCGTGGCTCTTCGACCCGGAAGCTAGTTGTCTTCCCATATATCAACCATAGAATCTATGTGAATGTTGAGTCTAAGGCCCTCGATGAGCAGAGCTTCCCCCCATATGCTCCTCCATGAATAACGAGGGTCATGTCCTCTTGTAGCCTATATAATGGAGATTCTTCTAAAATATTTGTCTTTGAGTATCATCACCGCCAGGGATTTTGGTTCCTTATGAAGATGCCAAGCCTGTTTTACTAGGAGGGCCTACTTGAATGTTTTTATATCTTTGAAGCCTAGGCCTCCCTCACTTTTAGGTACACACAAATTTTTCCATGCTTTCCAATGCATTTTATTCTTTCCATCTTTACTCCCCCACCAGAAATTTGAGATCATGCTGTTGATTTTGTCAATGGTTGTGTTCGGAATACAGACAAACCCCCATCATATAGTTTGGAATACTTTGTATTATGGATTTGATCAAGACCTCCTTCTCTGCCTATCTATGTAGTTTTTCCTTCCAACCCCTGAGTTTTTTTTGCCAATTCTTTCTTTTAGAACACTGAAGACTACTCTCTTGGATTTCCCTATTATCGTGGGTAGACCCAAGTATATATCATGGGAAATGACTTGCTGGACTTTTAGTTCCTTCTTAATCAGCTCCTTGCTGGCTTCTTGAACATTTCTACTATAGGAGATCTCCATCTTGCTTAGGTTGATCTTCTGTCTAGAGGCCGCCTCATAATAGCTCATTATGTTGGCTATTTTTATGGCTTCTTGGAGATTCTCTTCAGCAAATAAAATGTTGTCATCGACAAAGAACAAGTGGGTAGTCCTTGGACCATTATTGCTCACCCTCGCTCCCGTAATAGTGCCTTCTTGACTTGCTTTGTTGATAAGCTTTGAAAAGGCATTTGCGTAGAAAATAAATAGGTAAGGAGAAATTGGGTCTCCTTGGCTGAGACCCTTTTGGGGTTGGATACACCCTCTTTTTGTACCATTTATAATAAAGGAGGACGATACACTACTGATACATTCATACATTTTTCTGCACCAGATGTTTCCAAAGCCCATCTTTTCCATGACTTTGATAACAAAGTGCCACTCGACCCTATCATAAGCCTTGCTCATATCCAGCTTCATCGCCATTAACCCCTTCTTTCCTTTGGTTTTCCTCTTCATAGCATGGAATATCTCAAAAGCTTCCAAGACATTATCAGTGATTAAAATGCCTGGAATGAAGGTTCTTTGTTGAGGTGAAATGATCTGGTTCATATAGCTTTTCACTCTATTAGCCAACATTTTGGATATAATTTTATACACAGTGTTACATAGGCTTATAGGTCTGAACTCATTCATAGTTTTTGGTTCTTTAACCTTTGGGATAAGCACAATGTTCATGTGGTTTATATCATTGAGTTTGTTCTCCCCTTTCCACCACCCTTGTATGAAGAGCACAATGTCATTCCCAATCGTTTCCCACTGTGTTTGTAGGAAGCTTGCATGAAACCCATCATGCCCAAGCTCCTTGTTTGGGTGTATGCTGTAAAGAGCTTCTTTAGTTTCCTTCTCATCTGGATTCCTTTCTAGTTCCCCATTCATTTGATCTGAAATCACCTTTTCAATGCCACTCAATGCGTCATTAGCCTCTACCTCACCTTGGGTTGTAAAGAGTTTTGAATAGTATATGATTACAATTTTTGCTATGTCCTCTTCTCTAAATTTCCATACACCTCCTCATTCATAATGTCACATATTCTATTCCTCCTTCATCTTTGAGAAGCTTTGTTATGGAAATAGGATGTGCTTTGATCACCATCCTTCATTTCTTTGATTTTGGCCCTTGTATACCAATATGTCTCTTTTCATTTTTGATGCTCATTAATCTCTTCATATAGAACTCTACAATAGATTATATTCTCATTGACATAGGCATCCATTGTCTTCTCTCCATTTCCTTCTCAGCCTTTTTGAGCTTCTTATCAATGTCTCCATATTTTCCTTTGGCCCATTCTCCCAACATTTTTGAAATAGGAAAGAATTTTCCAGCAAACCCCTTGTCCGAGCTATCTTTCTAGATTTCTTTAACAATGCTGTTGAAGTTTGGGTCTATCACCCACATCTGTTCCATCTAAAAGTAGTGGGATTTTTCCCTTTTAATATTATTGTCCCCCCACTTGAGGAGGATGGGGGCGTGGTCTGAATTCTTCCTCAGCAGGTGGATAAGCTTTGCATCCAGATATGGTTGACTCTAATTAGCAGTAACAAGGGCCTTGTCCAGCCTATCCATGATGATGTTTTCTTGTTTTCTTCCCTTCACCCAAGTAAATGGGTTTCCTCTATAGGCAATATCAACCAATTCACAAATATTGATACAATCATAGGTACCTCTCTTGTCTGATTTCTCCTCCCTTCTTCTCATTATGTGTTCGTATCTCGTTGAAATTTCCTATGAAGACAGTGGCAATCCTATTACTCTTTTCCATATTATGTATCATCTCCTAGGTTTTGTATTGAAGGTGTGTCTCCCACCAGTCGTGAACTCCCACCAATCTCCAATCGTCTCTACCTCTCTTCCCTTTCACAATAGCACTATAGTGATGTTTTGAGTAAGACACCATCTCTTTTTCTTCATCATTCCACCAAAGGCACATGCCTCCTCCTCTTCTAACATTGCTGATACACACACCATTACTAAAGCCACATTTCTTCCTTATCTCTTCTAGATCTCTATCTTTGATTTTGGTCTCCATCAAAAAAATGATATTTGGCCTTTCTCTCCAGCACATGCACTGTAGAGTCCAGAACGTGCCTCAGTTGCCAAGCCTAAAGCAATTCCAGCTTATTATTTTCATCTTCCTTTAAGGGTCTGAGTCTCCTCAGTACCCGCTACTGGGTTTGGGTAAGCCTCCCACACCATGGTGTTTTCATTGCCTCTCCCCATCTTTGCAAGTCTGCTCGTGCCCCTTTTATTTTCATCATTTTCCTCCCCTCTTCTATTTTTGTTCATCTTTTCATTGTTTTCTGTTGACCTCTGTCTTGTTAAGATTCCTTCCCTTGTCTTTTTGAACTTCCTAATTTGACCCTTTTGTACACCTTCTTGATTTAGAGCCTTTCCCTTCTTCTTTTCTTTTGTTTCCTGGTCCTTCCCTTTGACTTCTTGTTCTGTCCTACTATTACAAATCTCTCCCTCTTTGCCTGGTATGTTCCCAAGGGCCCCTTCTTCTGTGTCTTTGTCTCTTTCCTTGCTTTTACTTTCCCCCCTTAGATTCTTCTATGTGGGTGTTTATTCACATGTTGTCCTTGTTGGCCCTTCCCTTGCTGCCATTGATTCTTTATTAGTGGTCCCCTCAAGATTCCTCCCTTTCTCTACTCTCTGTTCTTCTCCACCTGGTATAATAATGACTTATTCTTCTCTTCTTTGGTTGTTTTCATTTTTTTCTCCTCTCTTGTTCTTATTAAATGCACTTTGTTCTATTGTATATTCATTACTCCTATCTGGGACTTTTTGTCGAACAGCTGTCAGGTTCTCTTCTTTACTTCCACCTGCATTCTTTTCTTCGAAGTTAATGTTTCTCTTTATTTTCTCATAGGTTGTAGCTTTTGTCTATTATCTTATTTGTCTCCTTGGTGATGCTCTTATCCACCCTCCCCATTTTGTCTCTTCCCCACTTGATTCTTCTTCACAGTCTTTTTGTGTGTGGCCTAACCTGCCACATTCATAAAACAAATTTGGTAGCCACTCATATCTTATATCAATGTTCAAGAAGTTTCCTTGTATGTCCTTCATAGGTTGTTTGGTCTTCAACAATTTTCTCACATCGATCATAAATTTAACTCTCCTAGCTCTGTCCCACTTTGTTTCCTAACTATCAAGCTCCAGAACTTTGCCGACTTTGCTTGTCAGGAAGGTGAAAGATTTATCTATTCTATAGTCGAGCGGTAGATCATAAAATCTAACCCAAAAAGGTACTTCAACAAAGCTCATCTCAGATGTTTTCTTATTGAGATGGCTGTCCTTCGGGATCAGGATGTTGTTATCAAAGGTCCATGGAGCTCCATTCCATACCTTCTCCTTATCCTTCCCACTTGCCAACTTGATGATGATGATACTGGGTTCTATCAATTTGAACACCGATGTCATTTTGGAGTTCCAGACTAGGCTCAGGGTTCTCTACATTGCATTGAGATCGACCACTCTGTTCATCAACATCTTTCCTGCAGGAACTTCTTCGTGGTTTCCCCTCTCTCCCTCCATCTCCATTTCAGTAAAGACTACTACTTTCTCCTCCTATTCCACCAGAGATAGTTCTCTACATTTTTGTTCTATCTCTTCCTCCATCTCTCCCCTTAGTAAAGGTTATGACCACTGAGGACACCCCAACTGAACTTCACCAGGAACCAAGGAAACACATCCGTCAAGCATGTACAAAGGCATATCTCAGTGCCGTCACCAGAGAGGAAACGAGAGGCTGGAAGGTGACTGCTTACTTTTCTGAAAGCTTGATGAGGATATCTTAATGATAGACCTAAATCTTGAGAAATATCTTGATACATTGACTTAATACTTGATCTCTAATTATATTCATTATATCAATTAAAACTTGATCTAATCTTCAATGTGAATGATGCTAATTCATCATGATGACCTAAAGACTTGACAATTACATGGATACTGATCATAATAATTAGGGTGAACACATATGTTTGTGGAATACCTAGGTAGGTCATTCACACTTGAAATATTCTTAACACTTGAATAAGTATTGAACATCTTAGAATTGTTGATTATAAGTGGATGACCTAACCCTATGGTTGACATAGGAAAATGTAACCCTAATCTCGAACATTGAAACATGATCTTTTAAACTTCATGATCTTGACCCTTGATCCAATATTATTGATTTAGGATCTAACTCGAAGGGTTGACCTATTAGTTGTTGAGATTTGTACTCTAAATCTTCAGTGAAAGGTATTCTATTATATCTCCTCCTTGATTGTTTTGAAGATACTTTATATCTACCTATTGATTGTATACTTGGATATATACTTGGTTGAGCTATTGTTGCCTATTGATTTGGATTCCATTTTTTGTATATTATATTTTGAGACAAATTTGAAAACATATATGATATTTCCCATTATGACTGACTGAATTATGATAATGTTGATATTGAGTACAAGTGACCTCCTCATTTGGAGGGTTGAACTTGTATCTATTGAATGATCTTGAATCTTGTTCATGTCGGTCAACCTCCTACCTCATATGGAGAGAAGGAGCCTGGTGACCTCCCCCATCTCACTGGGGCAATGGAGCCACATAAAATATGTAAGCATGCTTCTCGAATCAGCATAATGGGAACCCATAATTAAAATTGAATTGTTCGAAATAAACATCTTGTCGAATAAATGTTGGTTTTGGAAAACCGCTTGTTATATTTTTTGAATATAAGTCCTGCCAGGTGTACTATTTTGCTATAAACTATTTTACTTATTTTGATAATGTACCATGCAATGGCATTGATTGTGTCACGATTTTCTTGATTTTAGGAAAAACAAATGGAAAATTGACAATATTGCTTCCGCACTTGATATGATATTTCGATAAAATCTTCTATTTGGGTTAGTTTGTTCTTTAAATCTCTTATTATATAAGTTATTATTTCTTATTGTAAATGCCAATTTTTGGGCAACTCAGAGACGAGTGCTTCAATCCATTTACTATTGTCTAGGTAGTGGAATTGGGATTGGGGTAAGAATGGTTCCGTGATAGCTTCTCCCATGTCTTTCATAGATATAGAATATCCTTAGACGGGATGGCACATGGTGCATCTATAGAAGCACAAATCCCTAAGTTGATGTTCACCAGATGGAGTTGGGGGTGATGCTACTAGTAACAAAGTCTTAAGGATAGATGAAACTATGGAAGATTCATCATTTGATCATATTTGAGTTAAGTGATCCTGAAGATATAGCCAAACTGTATATATCTTAAATGTAATCAGATGCGTTCTTGCACCAACTATGGGACCCATTTAGTTATACTACCTCAAATATCTCCTTTCCCTATCTAGAATGTAAAGCCTGAACTGGGCCAATTACATCTTGATGTATTTGAAGACTCGTTTGCTGACTTTAAAAAAAGAACAATTTCATGGGAAGGCCATCGTTAGATATACATCTTCTAATGGTATGCAATTATTATTTCAATATACTTGAATAGACTTTAATATTGTTTCTTGTACATAGTAATACTCATATGTTGTAAATTTTAGGTACATTACTTAAATCTAGAATTTGGCAGGGGAAGATTAGATCCACAACCTATATGCACCAAGTGGACTTTTGTAACAAATCATGAAGAAATCAGTAAAGGAAAGCAACTTGGTCTTGAACGTCATAAGGATGTCGATAAACACCTCTTTCCCCTAGACAAAATAGAATATGTAAAAGATAGTGCATATAGTGTTGGTTGCAAATCATTAGAGGAAAGGAATTGGTCACAAATCATTAGAGTAAAGGATTCAAGTGGTAATTATTATCCCTCATCCATTTTTGAAACCATAGTATGTGTTACATGCTAATAGTTGTAAAAAATAGTTGTCTAAAGAAGTAAATGTATTTAACAATGTTGCTCTTCATTTTTTGAATATGAAGAATGAGGCTATACGTAAATTGGAAGAAATTCTCCCATAACATATGGATGGAGGTTTATTTTGAACCTTCTCCAGTTGTTGAGGATGACATTTTAATTGTTGAGGCTTTTTAGCCCCTCAAAACAAGCAGGAAGTAGATGAAAATGTCAAAAACACTCATTCCAGTTCAGAAAGAATTTGAAAACAATAGCGTAAATATTTCCCCTTTGACATAAGCATGAATACTATTCTTCAAATTATGAAGGATGTAACATTAACTTTTGTGATGTCAGATAGAGAAGACAGCAAGAAGGTTCTTCTGAGTCTGGCAACAGTGGCTGAGATGAAAAAAACACTGAGAAGAGGAAGAAGGTAGAGAGGACAACATCTATTTTTGCAAGTCAAACACATTTATCATTATAATGTTCTAATGGAGCCCGTAATGTTGATGTATACAAAATGAATGTGAATGTGTTTTGTCATTAAAAAAAGGAATGCTACTAAAAAAGTGTTTGTGAAGACAAACAAGGCTGTGACAGAGAAGGAGAAAAAGTCTTTCACAGGAGAGGAGGAAGGTTGTTCCAGAGAGCAAGATGAAGGCTCTGATATAGGTGAGGAGGATGAGAAAAAGAACGTGGAGGAGTAAGGCAAGAACGAGGAAGAGGAGAAAAGGAACAAGGTTGATGAGAATAAGATCAAAGGAGGAGAAGAGGAAGAAGGGGATATGGCACCTAAAGAGGAGGAGAGCATCATAGAGGAGGATAAAGTGATCGAGAAGGAGGAGAAGAGGAAGAATGTGGAGGAGGATAGTAACATTGTTTTTGTGGAGGACAAAAACATTGCTAATGCAGAGGAGGAGAAAAGGAACAATGTTGTTGCAGATGGTAAGAAAAAAGGAGGAAGGGATCCTAGAAGAGGGTAATAGGAAGATGGTTGCTATAGAGAATAAGAAGATGGATGAGGAGAATAAGAAGAAGGTTACTATAGAGAAGAAAATGGTGAAAATGCATAGTGAAGAAGATGAAGATAAGTCACTTATCATTTGTCAAAGAACTTCGACTTTCAATACTAATGAATCAGTATGTCATATTGTGCCTATTTTATGAAGACTTTTTATGTTATTTCTAAAATCTTGTGTCATTTTTCACGTTCATGTAGAACAAGATGAAAACATATAGAGTAGGGAAGTTGGACATCCAACAAAGTAGGAGGGTCATAGATCAACAAATACAACCATTAAGAGACAACCACCTTCTAATATTAATGAAACTATTGTCTCAACATTGAAGAAGCCAAGGACATCACCGTCAACAAGCAAAGATCCAATTCTCACTATCAAAGGTCCCACTACCAAAGAGGTTGTCAAGATTGTATGTGATTTTGCATTGAATGTAAAGGTAAACTTGTCTCTAGCCCTTTATGATGATGGAATTATCAAATTACACAACAAGGATCTATATACTATCAGACCAAGAGAATGGTTGGTAGTCAATATAATTGAGGCATACAGACACACAATCAGCATACAAGAAGTGAAGATAAGATTAGGTAAAGTCAAATATGTTTTCCTCCCATTCATGATAAGTGTAATTTATTCCTTGTGTTTTTTACAAACAACTACATAAAAGTTTTCCTAAACATTGATTCCATCTTTTCCTATTCGTAGAAAAGTTGCCAATCAGACTTGAAGAATCCTGATTGTGAAAAGAACCTCAAGCTGGAGCAAGATTTCATGCAAATGGAAGATGTCTTCCTATATGATTATTTCATGGAGGGAAACACTGATCATTATGAATGTGGTTACGTGAGTATTAGTATAGCATATAATTTATCTTGTAGTGTTGTTCCTTTACTCCCTATCACATTTTATTTGTCTTGTCATCATTGTTCCTTTTCTCCTCCTTTCTTTTCTCCCATTCCTAATTCCTATACTCCTCATCTTTTTCCCTTTACTCGTCATCCTTATTCCTTTTCTCCTGTTACCTAGCTAAGTTATATTTCCCCTATGTTATGATCACTTTTTAGTATTTGTTAATTTAACTTATTATTATGCAACATTTCTTCTCGATTGGATGTGGGGATCATTTCTATGTGATCACTATCAATTTTCCACAGAAGAAGTTCTTGGTACTAAATAGCATGCCAAGTGAAGCTTCTTACAAAGTGGATAGAAAACTGATAGCAAACTAATTGAAGAAAGTAGTAACTCCCAACCTGGTAGTTACAAGAGGGATATCAAACTGGGAGAATGGGATTTGGAACAAGTAGTAGTTCCATGTCATTTGGATTCTATTCAAGCAACATTGGAAAGGACAATTACCAAAGGCAAGTTATGAGCTTTGGACCTCCAATTACTTGTTACCACTTCGACACACTTTTGCTTATAGACTTCATATAGCCACCAATAACAAAGCCAAAGATGGAACCATAAAGAATTCTTTCAAGGATCATATAATTACATTGCTAAGGAAAATCTCCTTGTCACCTCCTAGAGCTAATTTAACATACATTATTGAATAATGAACCACATATATATTATTATTACTATATTTTAAGTGTTTAAGTAAAATTGGCACACATAAGATTTAATATTGGAACTTTTTAAATTAAAATCTAGAAACAAAAGACTAAATAATGGAGTGATGTGTGTCATTGTGCACCAATCACTAGAAAAAACCATAGAGTTTAAACTTCCAACCAGGTTGTCAACTCATTGTGAACAATAAGTCCACTAAATATAGATAGGTACCGATCTAAGGGATGATGGAAGAAAATGGTTGAGATCCAGATCTGATCGTAAGAACAAGGGAGTAAATGTCTGATTTTGAGAGTTTGGTTAAAAACTAAGAACAAAAGTAAAAGTGTTGAAACAAAAATTATCTAATTAGGATGAAAAGAATTGGGGTCTGGAGCATCACCATCAAAAACCACGTCTTTATTCAACAAACCAACTCTTAATCTTAAATGATCAAATTAGGACCTTGTGTTTGCATGTCCTTACAGACAAACTCACAAGTTCCCACAAACGCATTGATCCTGACATTTACAAATCCTTATCAAACTATCCAACAAGCTACTATCCAAGATCATATCAAGAAACATGTCATTCCTATCCGACATTCAAACCCATTGATCAGGTGATCCATTGATCAGGCGATTGCTTCACCAAGTTTTATAATGAATATGAGATTAGAAGGACAAAACGATTATAATCATAGCAAAGGGATAAATGTTTCATTCTTATGGGGATCCATGATCATATCACCTCGTAAGAGTATAGAAGATCATTTAAAAATCAAGTAGAAATAGAGAGAAAACATTCTTTTAATGGAAAAACAAAGCTAATTATATTGAATAAGTAGTCTATGGGGCTACTCCTCATGCCCTAGAAGTAAAATTACTCGAACATAATGTAGAGATTACAAAATATGAAAACTAGAATGAGATCCAAAATGATACTAGTTGTAGTCAACAAATAAGAATGGATCCCCTTTTTGTTTGGAGTACCCACTTTTTTATAGGGGGAAAGGAGGAGGAAAAGCCCTATAGGAATGGCTATTGGTGGCTGCTAGATTGCCTCATCTTTGGTGTTAGTTGGTCAACTGCATTTAATCACTTGTTTCAACAGGAAGTCACATTGTTCAAACCTTGACAACATTGATGATTTTATTGTTCCAACATTTGATCGAGTCATTATTTGTATTTTTTTCACAACATAAAAGCATATGAAAATTTCCAAGTTTCCTAGTCAAAGCAGCATATTAATTGTTTACCCTCAAATGGAGGGATTTATTGAGTTGTCTTCTTGTGACCATGTGACTCTCATTGTTGTTGATTCCCAAAATGATGAGTCGATTGACTCGTAAGGCCAGTCAACCATTTGGAATGTCATCTAAAATAATTTTTTCATGTAGATCATTGAATTTCCTTTCAAACTCATACACATTAAATTTTACCATGGGATGCAAAATTTACGATCTTTTTGCACAGGATATATATATCAGAACTGTTTAAAATTGTGCAAATAAATTACCATAGTGTTTAATCATTGTAGTGATTGGGGCATTTTGCTACGAAATACAAGCACTTATAATTAAAACACTAATTAAAGAGAGAAAATATAAACTAAGAGAATAAATTCTAAAACTAAGAAAACAATCAACAAAACAATCCTAAAGAGATATTACAAACATGTAAATAAAATGGATAAATACACATTTATCAAAATATCTCGAACTTGAACATTGGTCGTCCACGAGCAACATTGAATTAAAAATACTGCCACATAATTCTTTTTTCCTATCATCCTCACTTGTAGAATACCACTTGAGTCATTCCACCATATATGGTCAAGCAACCTTGACTTCTTGGATTAAAAAAAAACAATTTTCATATTATGTACTTCGAGATTATTTCATAACTTGGTTCCATTTCAATGTCCACAATAAAATATATTTCATATTCTCTTTTCATTTGGTACTCCCACATATTCTTATGAGTCATTATTCAAGAACGGGCCTCAAGGATTTGTTGGGGTTATGTAGATTCCCCTAGGTATAAAAGTGGAGTGAAAGGAGATATGGAAGGAAGTAGTATCTCCTTTATTCAACTTGAGACATTTTTTTTTGTTTGTAGTTACACTAACCACATGTTTTGGTGTTCTCTTTAGGTGTCTTTTCTTGACAGTACACCTCTATTAAATTTATGATGGGTGTAGAAGAAGTAAAAGAGGGAGGAAAAGGGGTTGTGCCACCCCGAACTTGGAGTTTGACACATTGGTTTTTTTTTCTTTTACCGATGGAGAGATAAGAAGGTGATGGAAGAAGTGCCAAAATATTGTTCTTGTGCAACTTGTTTTTTATAATTTAAGCACATTGGGAGTATCATGCATTGGGTCAATAAATTCTGATTATACAAAACTAAGAACTTTTTTAAGTTAATATATAACTCTAGATAAGGAAGTATTATTTTTTAATCCTATCAGTCTTCCACAACTTACCATCTTTTCTAAGGAATGATGTTAATTCAAATCCTAGGTGACATGATAATTTCCTGTAATGAAAATTTTTAGAATTTATGTTACACAAGAAGTTGCATCATTCAACGGGGTATGTTAATAAACAAGCATATCATCATGGCCAACTATATAAAGGCCTGACCGACTAGATAAGGGCCAAAAATAAAAGAAATTTTTTTGAAAAAAATTAAAACTAAACTACGAAACATAATGGAAACTGTAAGAAATTTCAAATAGAGTGGGTTGAATGAGGATGTGACATTCACCTCCATTCCAAAATTTTTATTTTGCTCATCCTGAGAAAAACTAAAACCCAAAATAGAGGCAAGAAAAGTGTGGAGATCTTCAGAATGTCCTGGTAGGTTGAAGAATGTCCAGCTAAACATGATATGTATGAGGATTGGGACATTGATAAGTCGAACTTCATAATGTACCCAATGATTTGGTGGTCGTGGAAGCTCAAAGGGCATTTCTTATTCCATTTCACCTCACATTCCCTCTTATAGGATCCACAAATCTTTTGTCATTAGTGAAGGTAGTGTTAGTGATGAATCTAGATTGGGGGAAATTGGTGGGTGACAAATGGGTACAACTTGCACTGTCGGATGTAGAAGATCAGTTGGAGGATTTGCATATGGTTTTCCCCATCATATTGATCTTCATATAGGGGAATCTATGTTGATATGTAGGGATTAATTTCAATAAAATCAACATTGTAAATATTTTTGTGCTCCTGAAATAATATGCGATCAACATTGTGGTCAAAAGAATTAGTTGGTTTCCTTTTTGATATAGCATGTGGCTCAAGGTCCTTTATGCAAGATGTCCCCAAGGATTAAGAAGGAATTAAAATGGGAATATGATCATTACAAACTAACAAAGGGGGGACATGAACTTATTCCAAGGGTGGTGTCTCGTTTGCTAGACCATTCATGTGTCAAATGGGAATTGGTTGTGACAGAGCGTAAGGAATTTTTTTATCATTGGGAAGGTGGCTTATTATCTAGAATAGATGTCATCAAAGGGGATTGGTCAATGATAACATCTGTATTTATGTCAATGATGGGAGGAATTTTTGGATATTTAATATAAGGATTACTCTCATGTTGTGAATTTTCATACTCAAGTAGTAAAGCCTCTAGTGGAGGGGTTGGAATACCAACATCCTTATCACATGAAGATTGCCACTCACTGGTTAGTTCTATCTCTGTGGAATCCAACATAAATGACGTAGTAAAACCTCTAGCGGAGAGGTTGGAATACCAACATCCTTATCACATGAAGATTGCCACTCAATGGTTAGTTCTATCTATGTGGAATCTGACATAAATGATGTAAACATGGGATCATCATCGCTATCATCGGGAAGAACCATCTTTGGCTACTCTAACTTCTATGGGGGTCTTTGTGATCGGGCCGCTAGTAAAGTAGCTAACATGGTTGGGTAGGTTTCTAACATTTCATGTTGCTCCACTACTACTTTTTATAATGCTTTAATCTACTCCTCCTGTAGAGTTGAAGATTGGTTTTCAAAATAAGGTTCATAACCCCTAAAAAAATTTTGGTCATCCTCTTGATATTTCCCATAATATTCTTGTTAATAGCACCCCTCATATTGATGTGTGTGCCATTTCTCCTCATGAAAGACTTTAGAAGGGAGTGGGTTGTAATTTCCATTACATACACCTTGGTGGGAAAACTCATCATTACAAGGTGTCACCATCCCTTCTAGGGATTGTGACAAAGCTTGTCTGGTTTCTAGTGTTTAGTTTCATCCTACTACCATCCCTTCTAGGGCCCTAAATCACTTTTCTTGTTAAGGAGTATATTGGGTTTCAAAATTAGATTCATATTCCCCAAAGTTTTGTTTGTCATACCCCTCATCAGAATATGGATAGAGGTAGTGTGGTTCCTCATAATGATCTTCAAGAAGTTGTGGATTATAATTATCACTATATCCACCTTGATATGAAGTCTCGGTTTTACAATTTGCTGCCATAACATGAGTGGGCACATTTGGAAATTTGAGTGATGTATGGTTGTAATAACCACACAATTAACATTATGTACCATATTGTGCTGACCACTCTATTTTGAAAAAAAAAATTAGTTACAAAAAGAAAACTAAGATAGAATGAAGGGAAAAAAGTTTTATACAAGAGAAAACTAAAATTTATGAAAAGAAACTAAAACTAGTTAAAAGGTTAGCTAGGATTTATAAAAGAATTAAAATTTACAAGGATAAGCTCATGAATTATGGAACAAGACCAAAATTACACAATTAAATTAGAAATGAGTACCGTAAAAAAGGAAACTCGATAGAAGAAGGAGATACACTACCGAAATAGGTTTCAATAGGCAAAATAAATTGCAAAATCTAAGAAGGAAATTATGAAACAAGAATAAAAATTGTTTACGAAGAAATTTTAACAGATAAAAAATTACGAAACAACTAAAGTTATAATAACAAAATGAACTAGAAAGAAGGAACAAAATTGTGGAACAAGTCAATAAATTATGATCAAGCTAAGAAATTATGAAACAAGATTAAAATTTTGAACAAACTGAAAAATATAAAACTAAACTAAAATTATGAAAATATAGAAGAAAACCAATATATACAAGCGATCAGATTTGAAAGACAACGTCTGTCATCCCTGGAAATGATGCCAAATTGATGCATGTCGTTGTACACCAATCACTAGGTAAAATCCTAGAGTTCAACCTTTTAAACATATTGTTAACTCACTGCGAAAAACAAGTCAACTTCATAAAGATAGGTATTGATAGAAGGTATGACAAAAGAAAATGGTTGAGATCCAAATCCGCCCGTAAGACCAAAGAAATAAAAATCTGATTTTGAGAATTTGGTTAAAAACTAAGAATAAAAGTAAAAGTCCTAAATAAAAATTAACTAATCAAAATGGAAAGAACTGGGGGTCTGGAGGATCACCACCAAAAACAATGTCTTTATTCAACTAACCAATTCTTAAGCTCCAACAATGAAATTAGGACCTTTTGGTTGTGTGTCCATATGAACAAACTCACAATGTTTGATCTTCCCAAATACTCATTGATCCTGGCATTTACGGATCCTCATCCAACCGTCCAACATGATACTATCCAAGATCATATAAAGAAACATGTGATTCCAATCCAACATTCAAACCCATGGATTAGGTGATCGCTTCATAATTTTTTATAAAAAATATGAGATTAGAAGGAATAAAAGATGATAATTACATTTAAGGGATGATGGTTTCGTTCTTAAGGGAATCCATGATCATATCACCCCAAAACAGTATAGTAGATTATCCAGCAATCAAGCAGAAATAGAGAGAAAACATTCTTTCAATGGAAAAATAGAGCTGATTATATTGAATAAAAATGGGTTATGGGGCTACTCCCCATGCCCTAGAAAGAAAATTAGCTGAATATAATGTAGAGATTACAAAAAGTACAAACTAGAATGTGATCCAGAATGATGCATGATGTGATCCACAACTAAGACTGGATCCCCTTTTTCTTTGGAGTCCCACCTCCTTTTATAGGGGGAAATGAGGGGGTAAACCCTCAAGTAATGCTAGTGGTGGTGACTAGATTGCCTCATCTTTGGTGTCGGTCAGACAACTACATTTAATCACTTGCGTCTACCCAAAGTCACATTGTTGAAACCTTGACTGCATTTATGATTTTATTATTTTGACATTTGACTGGGTCTTTATTTGAATTCTTTCCACCACATAAAAGCATATGGAATTTTTTTACTTTCTTAGTCAAAGGAATATATTATTTTCTTTCCCACTAATAGAGGGATTCATTGAGTTGTTTTCTTTTGACCACGTGACTCTCATTGATGTTGATTCCCAAAATGATGAGTCAATCTGCTCATAAGGCCACTTGACTTATTGATAAGTTGTACAAACTATATTTTCCAAGTAGAGCATTGAATTTATTTTCAAATGCATACTTTTGTGTCAAAAATATGACATGGGATTCCAAAGTTATTATCATCTTGGAATAGGGTACATATATTAGAATTGTTGGTAATTGTGCAAACATATTCTAAGAGTATTTAATCATTGGAGTGATTGGGCCATTTTCTTACAAAACTCAAACATATATAATTACTAATCCAATTAAAAAGAGAAAATCTAAACTAAGAAAATTAATTCAAAAGCTAAGTAAATAATCAACAAAACAATCCTAAAGAGATATCTAAAATATGTAAATAAAATGGAAAAATACACATTTATCATGGACCAATAGATTTTCAACCATTCATGTTCCATTACTACTCATCCTTATTCTTGTTTTCATTATCCTTGTTCCTTTTCTTCTGCATGTAGATTTCTTAAATATCCTCCACCTAACATTGTTCTCCCCTTAGTTATTCTTGTTCTCCTCTTCCATGTTGTTGTTCTCCTCCTGGTCTACACTCTTTTTCTTATCCAGATCCTTATTTGTTTTCTAATCATGTCTTCCCGTTCTCCCGATCCCTTAAACATGTTCTCCTCCTCCTGATCTTGTTCATTTTCTCCTACCCTCATTGTTCCTTTTCTCTAGAAATTATTCTATTTTCCCTCTCTCCCCCTCCTTGATCTTTTTCATACCAACTTATTCATGTTCCCGTCCTCCTTCTTCCTATTCTCTTGATCATTTTCCTTTCCTCTAGATGTTGTTCATTTTTTCAAATGACACCTAAACATATAAAAACTGGCACAAAATGCACGTCGATCATGGCTAGTAACATAATTGATTATACACTAACACATAAGCCACATTATTTCATTACAAATAAATCCATACCTAAATTGAAAAGTATACTTCTTCAACAGTAACAAGAATTGGGAGTAAAGGAACAAAGAGTCAGAGATAACAAACAAGGAGGGCGAGTAAAGGATGCATGAGGAGAAATTGAAACAACTGGGTAGTACGAGAAAATGAGCAAGGATTATGACAACAAAAACAAAATTGAGGAGTAAATGGACAAGGAGTGGGAGAAAATGAACAAGAAAGATGACTAAAAGAACAATATTAGTCAAACAATTGAAATATTGTAATGATATATATATATATATATATATATATATATATATATGTTCCACTATTTAATATAGTAAACAGATACAGATACAGATACAGATACAAATATAGATATATATAAAATACAATGCAAAACTACTTGGAGGTACAATAGAAATCACCAATGAAATCTATTTCCTCAATAGCCTTCTAGGAATACGGTTTGGATTCCAAAATCCATATCCAAAAAATGTCATGCGAGTAATCATATAAGGCTTGGAATGCAAGGGTTTTGACTCTAAATCTTGTATGGTTCCTCATTAGGTTAATAAATGTTTTTAAAGGTCTGGAGATATGATTGGGAGCAGATGAAATCTTCAATTTCCATGAGCTCCAATCGACCATTTTTGTGGGTTCCAGAAAGACCTTCATAGACTTCACAATTTTGTTTTATATTCAATGGAGTAGGTGGAGATTCAGTTGTGGTAGTAGTTGTGGTTGTAGTGAAGGAGTAGGTGGAGGTCGTGCCTAAAATGGTATTAGTATGACCATTTCCCTAAATTCATAGCCAATTGATGATTCCCTTTGGAATCTAGGGTTCACAAGCATTCATTTCTTTGAGCGATAACAGTGGTCAAAAGGTATTGGTCCACCTTTCGATGCCTGTCTATCAACAACAGTAAATATGCTTGTGGCTTTAGAAACTTGTGATTTGCCACTAATGTTAGACGTAACGATACCCGGGAACGATAAGTTTATTTGTAAGTTTATACATGGAAAATGTGTCAGTATATATAGTATTTCCTACTAGGAATGACAAGGAAGAGGAGAAATTGAAAATAGTTGTTTGGTATGAGAAAAAGAACAAGGACAATGACTACTACAACAAGCATGAGTAGAAATGGGATACGGAGTGGGAGAAAAGGTAACAAGGAAGATGAGTATAGAAAAAAGAATGGGGAGTAAAGGAATAGGGAGTGGGAGAACATGAACAAGGATGATGACTACATGAACTAGAATGGGGAGTAAAGGAACAGGGAGTGGGAGAAAAGTAACCAGAATTAGGAGTAAAGGAATGGGGAGTGGGAGAAAATGAACAAGGATGATGACTACATGAACTAGAATGGGAAGTAAAGGAATAGGGAGTGGGAAAAAAGGAACAAGAATGAGGAGTAAAAGAATGAGGAGTGGGAGAAAAGGAACATTGACAATGACTACAAGAATGGTCTGGAGAAAGGAACAATGAGGTTGGGTGAAAACGATCTATAGATAAGGAGAGCATTATCAAGGTAATATGAGTAAGGGAGATTAGCATGAGAAAAAGAATGATGATCAAGTTGGGAAAAAGAATGAGGATCAGGGTGAGAATAGTAGCATGGAAGATGAGAGCATGAACAACTTGGGGGAGGGGGAGAAGGAGAAAATGAGGAATAGGAGAACATGATCACTGAGGAGAATGGAAACAAGGAGGAGGATAACATGAACAATGAGGAGAATGGTAACAAGGAGGAGGAGAATATGATCAATGAGTTGGATAACAGCCAAATAAACTTACAATTCCTTAGAATGGTCATCACCAATGCTAGTGGCTAGTCACAAGTTACCACTATCATGGGAACACTTATTTTTGCTCACAGGAAGGTCCCAAAAGATGAACCAATACCTTTTGACCATTGTTGATACTCAAGGGAAGGTGAGTTTGCAAAACCCTAGCTTCCAAATGGAATCATCAACTGTCTTTAAATTTAGGGCGACTGTGGTACCAATACCATTTTAGAGAATGACAACACCACCTACTCCACCGTGATAGACACAACCACCTAGTCCACCAAATATGCAATGAAATGGTAAAGTACCTAAATCTCTGTTTGACAGCTGCAACAATGGTCAATGGGATCTCACTATAATGGAATATTTCATCTATTCCAGATCATAACTCAAAACATTTTCCAATTCTTTCTAACCTTATGGGGAACCATACAGTGTTGGAATATGAACCATTTCCAAACCTTCCTAACCTAATGGGAACCTCATGGGCTTAGAATACAAACCTTGTCTAATACTTTCCCTAATGGGGAACCATAAAATGCTTCTTCTTTCTAGGCTTGGAATACTAGACTTCCTAATGATCAGCTTTGGTACTTGCACGACATCTCCATACATTCAAGCTGGTCACTTGGTGGTACAGAGACACACTTGATTGATTATTAATGGGAATAGACTTCATTGATGATTTCTGTTGCACCTCCAAGTAGTTTTGCATTGTACTGTAGACCAATTAGTTGAAAGCTAATGCTGTGTTAGTTCATGTGTGTTATCTGTATATGTATTTTTTTATTTGCATCTATATTTGTGTTTGTATATGTATTTATATTTTTTATCTGTACTATCATTATTGGATTCACGTGTTTGAATAATATTGGAATTGATGAGTATTATCATTCCACCTTTAGTTCCTTTACTCCCTCTCCTTGTTCCTTTACTCCCCATTATTTTTCTTGTAGTCATGGTTCTTGTTCCTTTTCTCCTTCTTTGCAACTATTTCCAATTACTCTTCTTCCTTGAGGAGAAATGAATAAAAAAGGAGAAGAATAAGAAGAATGAGAAGGATAGATCATGGCAAATATTGGAACACATAAGATTCAATACAGGAACTTATTAAATTACTCTGCATTCTTATTCCATTATTCCCCATTCTTGTTCCTTTTTTTCATTGTCATTGTTCCTTTTCTCCTACCATGTGAATGTTTTAAATTTGTCCTCTTCCTTGAGGAGAAAGGGATCGAGAATGAGTAGAAGAGGAAGAATGAGAAATCAAGAAAGGGGGATGCCCTTGTCATTTTACTCCTGCTTCATGTTCCTTTACTCCATGTTCTTTTTCTTTTTTCCATTGTCTTTTTACCTTCCTTTACTCCCACTACATGTGCCTTTTCTCCCACTCCCTATTTGCTTACCCCCTATCCTTGTTCCTATTGTCATCTTCCTTGTTCCTTTTCTCATGCTATGAAGTTAGTTTCAATCTCTACTATTCCTTATTTCACTCCTTCTCCTTATCCCTTTTCTCCCAGTCCCTATTCCTTTACCCCCCCCCCCCCCAATTCCCATTCATGTTGTCATTGTTCTTTGTTCCTTCTCTCCTGCTATGCAACTATTTTCAATTTCTCCTCCTAATTTCTTTACTCCCGCTCCCTATTCCATTTATCCCACCATATGTTCCTTTACCCCCCATTCTTGTTGCTTTTGTCATCATCCTTGTTCCTTATCCCCTCTGCCTTGTAACAATCTATTTCACGTGTGTGAATGATGGAACAAATATCTTACAATATGGGAACACATAACATTGAATAGTAGAACACATATGATTCAATATTATAACACATATGATTTAATAACAAAAGATATTATACAACAACAAGCCCCCATGCTATAATATTAGAATACAAGTTATATGAATGTTGGAGTATTGTAACATTGTAAAGTCCCAACTCAAAATTAGGCATTTCTCCTTCTATGGTCTCTCTATCTCTTTGTTTACACATCCTCAACCGTGAAGTTTGTCTCACATTCTCTAGAATAGTTTTTAATTTTTTCTTGATTGGTTTGTCCATGGACGAACCTTTATTGACTTGCCTTAAAACTGAACAGGTGGATTTGGCACATCTTCAACTATAGTACAATAAGGAATAGGAACTAGGTGATCATTTTCCTTTCAAATTCCCCTTAGTAAGTCAGACTTAGAGCATAAAAATTAATTTTATTGTCTACCATTTGGTACACATCATCATCCATGCAAATGGATGTGGATAGCTAAACCATTTTGCAATATAGATGTTGATAGTGTTCCCCATATTCAGATGGTTTAATAACATTGATACTAGAGTCAAGTATACCAAACCCACTCTTAGAAAGCTTTGGCCAATGATATGCTACGTAGAGTGGGGGAATTATTTGCAAAAAAAAATCTCCAAAAGAGCTTGTAATATCTAAAACTTTCGAGAATGTTCCTACAGAGCATTATCATGATTTCCAACATATGCTATGAACATTTGAACTTCATATCATCCAATTGGACTAAATTAGTTTTCTCATATACTCTATTATCTTCATCACTTTAGAAAACAATGTATGAAATCTTTCATCCAATGTTATTTTCTAGTGTAAACTTGATTATAATCTCCACCATTTTGATCTAAAAATTGAAACATATTAGGCATATAAGCCTCAGTGGAATTTTTTTATAGTTGGGTTGTAGGAAAAGCTATTGTTTGTAAATTTATCAACTTCTTGAAACTCTTATTCTTTTTCATTGCTCCTCCTTGCAACCATTATATTAAAGTATGTGAAGAACTGAACCAAGTTGTGATTTGTTTGGAGGAAGAGTCTCATATCACCATTGCATGATTAATTGATTTGTTTGATTTCATTCCAGTGGTAAAATGTTTATTTACCCAAGAAGAGGATCATTATTTTCGATAGAAGTATATTCCCTCAATCCAATGATGCAGCCTTGTAGGGAAGATTTCTTCAATCATCCTTGTCAGAAAAATTGAATTTTTCTTCTTTTTCAACATCATATTATGAGGAAAATAAGATGGTTGCAAAAAATTGGAGTAAACAACTGAGTGTAGTTCTTTTAAAAATTTTGAAATATATGCCTTATACATAACACATGGAACGTATCAGGAAGACATTTTCTTATAGCTGAATATATTGTGGTGTCTCAATCTATGAAAGTAGTTAAAGGTTCCTTTTCTGACATGCATTTAAGAAAGGTCATAAATAACCATTCAAAGGACTCAATATGTAACATACCCAAAACTTTACCCTAGAGTTAATACTTCCCCTTTTTGTATGATCTTTCCCTTAAAATAATATTAGGCACATATGACTTTGTGTGATAAAGTTAACCTCACTATTTGGGGTTTTAGGGTAGATGAATTAATTAGAAATATACCAATTCCTAAGTTGAGCCTTTATATACACTTTCTTAGTGATTAGTTGAGGAAACTAGACAAATACAAATTTCAATGATAACCTTGGGAGAAGGAATGTAAGGAATACACAAAATAAACATATAATATACAACTAATAAAATTGAACACTTAATGACAAAAAAGGCAAATTTTATTCAAGAATCATGTCTCTTGCACATTAGTTAGCTTCCATGCAAAATCTCAAGTAAATCAAACCATGTTTGAACCCCCTACTAAAATTAAGAAGACATAAGTTCTATATCAACTAAGTTTGTTGGATCAAATCTATATTTACATTTCTCTGCCACCCATTTTTTTCTTGCACGTGGTCATGCGTAGCCCTGGGTTGACTGTATCTCCCCAATCCTCTGCGAGATCTCCTCCCTCCATGTGACCTAATCCCTTCCTGTTGCGGGTCTTGCGCCGAGGGCACAGCCACAGACCGCGAGCACATCCTTCTCTCCTCACTCTCTTCTCTTCCTCAGTCCTCTCTTATTCCCTTTCTCTTCCATCCCTCAATGTTCCACAAATCCTAACTATAGAAGCTCCATGTGCCGAGCATCAGTTGGGCATCTATAAGACTTTCGTCTTCCCTCTTCTCCTCCACTCATTTCTTTCCCTGGTCTTCCATTTCCTTGCTTCCCTCACCGTAAATGTCCTCTGTTCTTTGATATTGCACTATGTCGTAGATGCAGGGCACACAGAATGGACGCCAGCAACTGGAAATCCACCGCCAGTATAGCTGCACCTGGTGTAGACATTGGCCACCACCTTTGGGGCCATCATCTTCCTTCCTTCCTCCTTCGTTGCCCCAACCTCCCTCTTCTTCTTTGTTCCTACAGCTGACCGCCTAACAGAGAAAATTGTGGCTGCCATCTGTTGTTGGTGGTGGACCTACAAGTCCCAGATCGGTGACCTTTCTCTCCTCTCCACACCTACCCCAGTCTCCTTCTCCCTCCTTGCACTGCCACCTATGGCCACAAGACCTCTCCATCATGACCATCGACGACCATGCAAGAAAGAAGGAAGTCGACTCCTCTTGATAACCTCTCCTCATCTTTCCATAATCATCAGGAAATCTGGAAGTCGACTCCTCCTACTACCTTGACTGTCACGGACAGTGGTAGACACCTGACAACCTACACTTCATCTCTACCTTGTTTTCCATAGTAATATTAGATACCCACATATCGCCTTCTCACTCTATTCCATGCTCCTCCCTCGTGATGAAAATTGCCAGGTGCAAAGGCCATCGCCGACTCCATGGCTACCAATGAGACACGAGGACGGGACATCTACACACCCCAGTATTGTAGACACCATATTCCCTTCATGGACATCCTCTCTTCATCCATACACGCAAATAACAATCACACGTCTTAAGATTTCCTTCACGCCCAAATCTTCCTACTCCTTCATCATCATCGGAGATGAAGCCCGAACCCGACCAGTTGCTCTCTCTCAACACACTGCTAACATATGCAACCTCAATCCCATGAAGATCATCCTCAACCCCACCGCCTGTTAGACATGAATGGTTGCTACAACCAAATCTTTCGTGAAGAGGGTGACCTAATGCCATGTCTCAATGTTGAAAGTCACCAACTAGGGTCATTTTTTATTAGACTAAAGGAGCTTGGAGATGAAGCATCCACCTACTTCACCTACAACGAGGTCAGATTTGTCCATGAGAAGTCCACTTTCTATCATATAATTCTACTATGGAGCAACCAGAACTGGTTTAGTAGAGATCAAATAGATGATCGAGTGGTATGTCAGCCTATCATTACATGTATTTGGATTTGTTTAACATTTTAATTAATCACAAAAATACATATAACATGATTAAGGTTAGCATTGGTTTAGATAATCTGAATTGGTTATGTATGCTATTTAGTCATATATCTTTACAATATGTATATAAGTTGATGTATGTATTATAATAACTTAATACGACCATAACCTAGACAAGTGGTCATGTAAACATACATATCTTATGATATATGCATTTCAGTAGTAGTTAATGAATATGTAATCTTTGGCTACATAATACCAATCCATAAAGATAATAACTAGAAGATTTTATGTAGACAACATTCTAAAACTGATAATCCAAATCATTCTATCAATCACCTTAGATATTGATTATATGATTAGAATATTCTAAGCTTCAATAATCATTAATGAGCATTTCTAAATATATCAATGTGTTTTTTTGAGATTTTAAAACCCTAGATACACACATAAGTGTTTATATAATGGATGGTAATTAGAAATACAAATAGATATAGGGAGTATATCTACCGTGTTCACTGGATTATGAGTGGAATGATGAAAAAGAGGAGAAACTTATATGTATATGACTACATAGTTGACAAGATTGACCCTAAATGACTTTTTAGTTGAACTATATACGACTCTACTGTATTTCATATTACTATGTGGAATATATGTGTATTCACATACATAACATGATCTGAGTATGAGTGTATGACCAATATAAATAAATAAAGGCATGTCCTATTAAACCCTAGACGGTCCTACTAAGGCTATTATCATCAATAATAGTCGATCACGTCTTTCACACTAATAATTAAAAATATGAAATCCACATCAGGTAAGTAATAATGGGTTTAAATATACTCTCATTTATGTTTTTCTTGGTGATTGTGGACTAATAGGTATATAAACCACTTATAGGATGAGAAGGATGAATTGTTTGATTGACCTCTAGAAAATAAAGAGTTAGTCATGAAATCAGGTATGTACATCCTCTATTTTATTTTGGGCATTATTTGACTAAAACTAATTCTTTTAATGAGGCATCTTTTGAACTGTTATTCCTTATGAAATATAAATTTTTGAACATTTATATTTCTTCATGTTGACTCATTATATCATTCTGGAGTTTTGGACTACCTTGTTTATAAGGGTACTTGTACCCCACTTGCTACAAATGCTTTTTTATGAAAAATTGATTGAAATACTAGTCTTGCCTCTCTATTTTTATGCATGCTACATGTTTGACTAGAATATCTAGAATAGTGGTACTGATGTACAACCATACTTATATAGGGTGTGTGTTTTCGCCCGGGGTGTGCATTTCCACACTTATTTATTTTTAGGCCATGATCCTATGGTGTTATGGCCCTATTTTAGGCATATTTAGTCTACATTGTTATGCATGCAAATATTTGTTTTTTTAATATGAATTTGTGGATGATTGTAATGGCAAGACACTCTTTATTATCATGCTTGTAATCTGAAATTTAATATGCCTCATTTCTTTGTTACATTTCTCTTGAACTTACCTAATGGCAAATAGCCCCCTTCTTGTGAGAACATATATTTTTGTACTTATAACCCTATATAATGCCCAAAGTATTTATTATATGTTCATACTCATCTTTTTGTTGACCTCTATGTTGTCTCCCATGTTCTAGGTGATGTTCCCTTCCACCAAGGTTTAGGTACATTAGAAGACAAAGATGCTAAAAGATTTTTTACATGGACTTGGACATTGAGGATAGCTTGGGATAGTTGGTTTTCCCTATACAACTGGCCTTATGTGTTCATATGTGTATGCCTTTTTTTTCGTTCCACCGTATATGGTGAGAAATAGTTGTACAAAGAAAATTTTGTAACTATGTAAAAGTATGGTTTTCGCTGCTTATTCATTATCATGCTTTGTAGTATGTACCATTGGAGAAATGAATGAAATTCCTCCTTTCCTTCTTACCTTTTTGGTATGTTTGGGATTGGATGGACTTATTCTTCAATTCAGTGAAGAGTCGACCCCATATTGGGACTCACTCTTTACAAAATGGTATCAGACCCTATGCAGTCAGTAACTTGACTATTTCAATTTATCCTAGGTTGACACTTAATTAATAGGTGACCCTTTGAGGTTGTAGGTACACCTATTTTCTAGTAGTGGAATACCAATTAGGGATTTTAACCCATGATTAATTTGGTCACTTTCACTCCTCAAAACACTATGTGGTCGAGACTTAGATTTTGGGAACCCTAGTTAACCCTACACCCTATATGGATAAACTTCCCTACATAGGGGTCGACCCTTTTGGACATTGGACTTTTTTTTCTACTTGTCCTTATGGGAGGATATTTTAGTGTTAAGATATAGGTTGACTTGAACACTCATGTATAGACTTGACCATAATCTCATTAGGATCCTTTCCTTGTTTCTTTTTTTTTACTAGCATGCCCCAAATACGCCCTTAGGGAGGACTGAGCATGCATAGATGATAAACATTGAACTCTGACCTAAGGTAACAGTGATGATTCCCTCGGCACTAGGTGATGACCTGAATTATCTAGTTATAGTTAGTCACGCTTTGCCTTTGACATGAATAATTTCTACATAACTCGGCCCAAATCTGTCTATCTAAGGGATGGACACCATCAATATTGAGCCTCTTATGCCTCATACATGAGAATTAATTGATGAAAGCTATATGTTTTTCTAGATATCTTTAAGTTTCCATCTTTCTCATCTTTTATAGTATATTTGATTTATCTAGTGATTGAGATGAGTGACTTGACTATATAGGTCACCTTACCTTATGAAGGCACTATGGATGTAAACAACCTAGTGATAGGAAAATCCTAAATATATTCCTATAACGTTGGATAATCTCATGAATCCCTTAGGTCTTACGATGAGTTAGTGTAAATTATGCTTATGAGTGACATGAGGAATGGTGGATGTCGTACCTTATTAGGGTTTAATAGAAGTTGTGTAATATGAAACCCTTCTTCCTCCTATGTTATGAGACTAGAGTGCATTTTTTCATACCCTTAGATTGAGAAATTAGAAGGTGTTGGTAGACTAAGGTGATGATAGAATAATACCATAGGTATCTTTTGGTAGAAAAGTTGTGGACTTGGTTCTCGAATTGATTTTTTGGCGCCAATTTTGGTTTTTTTTATCGTAAGGTTTTCAACATCATACTTATTTTCATTATTAATTTATATGTAAAAAAGAAATATTTTCATATTTTATCAATGATTTTGGAATCAAGTCACCACCACAAGGAGGTTTTAATTGTAGAGAAACCCTTTAATTGGAGAAGCACTTGACTAGAATGTTTTGACATGATACCCAAGGACTAAGTGTGGTGTAGAGAGTATGAATAAGATTTGGACATGTAAGACCTAGACTCGCCCTTTTTGCCCCTCTAGGTGACCAAATAAGTCATAAATTAACCTTTTAAGGGGGTGGAGTCTTATACGCTTAGGAGTGTAGCTTAACTTAAGGAATAACCATAAGTAATAATAGTTGCAATTAGTAAAACTTGGATGAATTCTAATGATAATGTCAAACATAGGTATCTACTGCCTAACCAAGATTGGTGGGTGATCCTTGCTAATTATATCACCATTAGTGTTACCTTTATAATTAAAATAAATTGTAAAATGTATTAACATATGTTAAAAGAATGAAATTAAGATAGAGAAAGTGCTTAGCTAGGTTAGAAATTTTTTTTGAGCTACACCTAGAAGCTCAAATTAATATCTTATACCCCAATTTGATGGTAATTAAGTGGTAAGGATAACTCTACAATAGAACCTAGGTTGAACATGCTAAAGATGATGGAAATCATCTATGTACACCTTTCCTATATAAATTTATTGTAACCCAAAGTGAACATGAATTAACTTCAACATAATCTAAGCATGTGTAATATGAATCCATCATGGGGTCCCGCATATAACTATGATATGGAGCATTGTAAAACATTCCACTACATTAAGTGTAGTAGAAATCTTAAATTGATTTACAAGTATGACTTAGTACACATGGATAATGACGAATGAATTTTGGGGAAAAAATTCCCTTTTTAAGGGGTGGAGTGTTATAACATACCCAAAACTTGACACTAGAGTTAATGCTTCCCTTTTTCTATGATCTTTCCCTTAAAATAATATTAGGCACAAATGACTTTGTGTGATAAATTTAACCTCTCTATTTGGGGGTTTAGGGTAGATGAATTAATCATAAATATACCAATTGTTGAGCTTCTTCCTAAGTTGAGCCTTTATATACACTTTCTTAGTGATTAGTTGAGGAAACTAGAGAAATACAAATTTCAATGATTATCTTGGGAGAAGGAATGTAAGGGATACACAAAATAAACATATAATATACAACTAATAAAATTTAACACTTAATGACAACAAAAGGCAAATTTTATTCAAGAATCATGTCTCTTGCACCTTAGTTAGCTTCCATGCAAAATCTCAAGTTAATCAAATCATGTTTGAACCCCCTACTAAAATTAAGAAGACATAAGTTCTATATCAACTAAGTTTGTTGGATCACGTCTATATTTACATTTCTCTGCCACCCATTTTTTTTCTTGCCCGTGGTCATGCGTTGCCCTGGCTTGACTGCCTCTTCCCAATCCTCCATGAGATCAACTCCCTCCTCATGACCTGATCCCTCCCTGTCGCGGGTCTTGCGCCGAGGGAACAGCCACAGACGGTGAGCACATCCTTCTCCCCTCACTCACTTCTCTGCCTCGATCCTCTCTTATTCCCTTTCTCTTCCTTCCCTCAATGTTCCACAAATCCTAACTGCAGAAGCTCTGTACGCCTAGCATCAGCTGGGCGTCTAGAAGACTTCTATCGTCCCTCTTCTCCTCCACTCCTTTCTTTCCCTGGTCTTCCATTTCCTTACTTCCCTCACCGTAAATGTCCTCTGTTCTTTGATATTACACCATGTCATAGATGCAGGGCACATAGAATGGATGCCAGCAACTGGTAATCCACCACCAGTATAGTTTCACCTAGTGCAGACGCCGGCTGCAACATTTGGGGCCATCTTCTTCCTTCCTTCCTATTTCGTTGCCCCAACCTCCATCTTCTCTATTCCTACAGCTGACCACCTAACAGAGAAAATTGTGGTCGCCGTCTGCTGTTGGCGGTGGACCTGCAAGTCCCAGATCAGTGACCTTTCTCTCCTCTCCATGCCTAGCCCAGTCTCTTTATCCCTCATTGCACTGCCACCTATGTCCAAAAGACCTCTCCATCATGACCATCGACGACCATGCAAGAAAGAAGGAAGTCGACTCCTCTTGATAACCTCTCCACATCTTTCCACAATCATCGGGAAATATGGAATCTGACTCCTCCTACTACCTTGAATGTCGCTGGAAGTGGTAGACACCTGACAACCTACACTTCATCTTTACCTTGTTTTCCGCAGTGATGTTAGATAGCCACATATTGCCTTCTCACTCTATTCCATGCTCCTCACTCACAATGAAAACTACCAGGTGCAAAGGCCATCACCGGCTCCATGGCTACCAACGAGACACGAGGATCGAACATCTACACACCCCAGAACTGTAGACATCATATTCCCTTCATGGCCATCCTCTCTTCATCCATACACACAAATAACAATCACAGGTCTCAAGATTTCCTTTACACCCAAATCTTCCTACTCCTTCATCATCATCGGAGATGAAGCCTGAACCCCACCAGCTGCTCTCTCTCTCTCTCTCAACACACTGCTAACATCTGCAACCTCAATCCCATGAAGATCATCCTCAACCCCACCGTCTGTTAGACATGAATGGTTACTACAGCCAAATCTGTCGTGAAGAGGGTGACCTAATGCCATGTCTCAATGTTGAAAGTCACCAACTAGGGTCATTGTTGATTAGACTAAAGGAGCTTGGAGATGAAGAATCCACCTACTTCACCTGCAACGGGGTCAGATGTGTCCATGAGAAGTCCACTTTCTATGATACAATGCTACTATGGAGCAACCAGAACTGGTTCAATAGAGATCAAATAGATGACCGAGTGGTATGTTAGCCTATCATTACATGTATTTGGATTTATTTAACATTTTCATTAATCACACAAATACACATAACATGATTAAGGTTAGCATTGGTTTAGATAATCTGAATTGGTTATGTATGTTATTTAGTCATATATCTTTACAATATGTATATAAGTTGATGTATGTATTATAGTAACTTAATACGATAATAACCTAGACAAGTGATCATGTAAACATACATATCTTATGATATATGCATTTCAGTAGTAGTTAATGAATATGTAATCTTTGGCTACATAATACCAATCCATAAAGATAATAACTAGAAGATTTTATGTAGACAACATTCTAGAACTGATAATCCAAATCATTCTATCAATCACCTTAGATATTGATTATATGATTAGAATATTCTAAGCTTCAATAATCATTTATGAGCATTTCTAAATATATCAATGTGTTTGTTTTGAGATTTTAAAACCCTAGATACACATATAAGTGTTTATATAATGGATGGTAATTAGAAATACAAATAGATATAGGGAGTATATCTACCATGTTCACTGGATTATGAGAGGAATGATGAAAGAGAGGAGAAAAATTGACTGAAATACTAGTCTTGCCTTTCTATTTTTATGCATGCTACATGTTTGACTAGAATGTCTAGAATAGTGGTACTTATGTACAACCATACTTATATAGGGTGTGTGTTTCCGACCGGGGTGTGCGTTTCCACCCTTATTTATTTTTAGGCCATGATCCTATGGTGTTATAGCCCCATTTTAGGTATCTTTTAATCTACATTGTTATGCATGCAAATATTTGTTGTTTTAATATGAATCTATGGATGATTGTTGTGGCAAGACACTCTTTATTATCATGCATGTAATATGAAATTTAATATGCCTCATTTCTTTATTACATTTCTCTTGAACTTACATAATTGAAAATAGCCCCCTTCTTGTGGGAACATCTGTTTTTGTACTTATAACCCTATATAATGCCCAAAGTGTTTATTATATATACATACTCAGCTTTTTGTTGACCTCTATGTTGTCTCCCATGTTCTGTTTGATGTTCCCTTCCACCCAGGTTTAGGTATATTAGAAGACAAAGATGCTAAAAGATTTATTACATGGACTTGGACATTGAGGATAGCTTGGGATAGTTGGTTTGCCCTCTACAACCGGCCTTATGTGTTCATAGGTGTATGCTTCTTTTTTTCATTCCACCTTATATGGTGAGAAATAGTTGTACAAAGAAAATTTTGTAACTGTGTAATAGTTTTGTTTCCGCTACTTATTCATTATCATGCTCTGTAGTATGTACCATTTGATAAATGAATGAAATTCCTCCTTTCCTTCTTACCTTTTTGGTATGTTTGGGATTGGATGGACTTATTCTTCAATTCAGTGAAGAGTCGACCCCATATCGGGACTCACTCTTTACACAATATTTTCATCATAGTGGAGGGTTGCACCAAATATTACACCTTGACGCTGGTGGTTAAAACCAACAAATAAAGCTTCATAGAAAACTAACATGTCAGTTCAAAACAATGGAACAAATATGGTTCAATGTTGGAACACATGTAGTTCAATATTGTAACACATATAGTATAATACTGGGAAAATTGTCAAATACTAAAACACAAGATATCAACACTGGAACACATGATGATGAATACTGGAACACAAGATATTGCATACGGAAATACAAGATATTGAATACATGAACACAAGATATTGAATATAGGAACATAAAATATTGAATACTAGAACACAAGATGTCTAATACAGGAACACAAGATATCGAGCACATGAACACAAGATATTGAAAATTGGAAAGTTCAATAATGGAACACAAGATATTGAATACTGGAACACAAGATATCCAACACTAGAACACATGATTCTATTAAGTACCTAATGGTTATTACCTCATGGTTGTCCAAAAGGTTGTATCAAAAGAAATCATGTGACCAAATAACCTATAATCAAGCTTCATCCTCCTATTGGTGCAACAGATGTTTACAATTTTCTCTTTGTTATCAATCTCAATCTCATACTAAAATGATGGTTTTTTGTATGCGAAGTACTCTTTCAAAGTTGTGGCCTAAAAAGCTATCATTGCCTTTTGTATCCTCTACTACAAATGGTTCCTAAAATCTAGTTAAAAAAACCAATGCTTTCATGTCCACTGGAAACCAAAAACATTGCATTCTAGGAATTTATTAATTTTATTCCAACATCTTCACTGATCTCTACTATAGCTCCTTGTACTTCTAAAATAATGTGGTTGTATCTAAGAAGTCGTACATAATACTTCTAATGAAATGTATGGTTATGATCAACAACCCAACTAGTTATCTTATAGACATTAAGTTGTCTATCAAGCATTAGATTAACATGCACTTTGCACTTGATCCTTTCTTCTCTACGGTGCCTCTGGGTTCCAGTTTGGGAATCTTTTAATTTTGTGATTGTTCTAGAATCAATGTGATTCGGTGTATTTTCCTTTCAATTTCCTTGTTTATTGCAGACATATTGCATATATTGAATTGTTTAATGATCCTTGTTCTTGCATCTACACTTCTTATCCTAGTTAATCTTGGTGGCAAACCCTTTTTGATGAGAAAATCATTATATAACCGATGTGCTCTATATGCATATATAAATTTAAGATTCTTCTAGTAATTTTGCTTATCAAGTTCATCTAAGATTTAAAAAGAAAATAGGATTAATGGAACATGAGTGAAAGAAATAAAGGAACACCGTAAAATCAATAATTGATGTAATAAAGAATGCAAAGCTTTTAATGATATACTTGACCAGGGAGAGTGAGAAAAGGAACAAGGAGCATGAGAAATAGAACAATAAAGCATGAGAAAAGGAACAAGAAAAAGGAAAAACGATTATGAAACATGATAAAAGGAACAAGGATTGGGATAAGAGGAAGGAGGATGAGGATAACATGATCATTGAGGGGGAGAAAATGAAAGACAAATAAGTAGCATGAGAAAAGAAACAAGGTTAGGGAGAAGAGGAACAAATGTAGGTAGAAGAGGAATAAAGAGCACGAGAAAAGGAACAAGATTAGGGAGAAAAGGGAACAAAGTGCATGAGAAAGACAAAAGTAACAATTACCAGCAGAAAGGGAAAAAGGGAGGAAGAGAAGAGGATCAAAGAGTTGGAGAAAGGGAAAAACAAATACGAAGCAGGAAAAAAATAACTTTATCAGGAGGAAGGAATAAGGAGGAAGAGAAGAAGATAAAGGAGGGGGATAAAGGAAAAAATAAATACAGATCAAGTAATAATCATCATGAGAAAAGGAATAAGGAGGAAGAGAAGATGATCAAAGAGGAGGATAAAGAGAAAGATGAATACAAAACAAGGAAAAATTAAAAATTATCAGGAGAAAAGAAAATAGGAGGAAGAGAAGAGAATCAAAGGGGGGGGGGACAAAAGACGAACATAGAGAAGGAAAAAAGTAACAATTATCATGAGAAAAGGAACAAGGAGGAAGAGAAGAGGTTCAAAGAGGGAAACAAAGGTAAAGATGAATATGGAGCAGGAAAAGTAAAATTTATTGTCTTGAATCTCTCCCTCGGGTGCAACCCTAGCGCGGGGACGACTAGGAGGGTGATGGTGGGAGCGTCCGTCTCCCGTGTGGTTTCCTTCATCTCCCAGAGTGGTTACCTTTCTCTTGCAGGTTCAATGATCGGCTAGGATTTCGAATCATGCTCACGAAGATGGCAGAGGAACTGATCGATAGGTGTGTCAAGCTAGGGTTATAGGACAATGATGAGGACGAGATTATTATGATTGGAGATGAGGAGAAAGGAGCAATGAGCAAACATGTAGAACTTGCACTGGTGGCGAGGTTGCATACTGATCGGCCCTAAAATTTCTGGGCAATGAAGTGAACATTGAGTCAAGCATGGGCACTGCCAAACAAGGTAGTCTTCAAGAAATTGGATGCAGAGACATTTGTGATCCAGTTTCTGCACTAGAAAGACAAGGCCCGCGTGGTGGAAGGAGGGCCATGGAACTTCAAAAATAGATTGTTGTTGATGAAGGAGGGGGAGGAGGGGGATCTGTTGGGTCAAATCCAATTCAAGGAGGCATTATTTTGTATCAGACTCTATGGTGTTCCTCTTGGATACAGGGGGGAAGGAGCCATCAAGGCGATTGTTGCCAGGATTGGAAGAGTAGAACAAGTTTATCTTGATGAGTTGGGTTGGGATCCCTCGTCAAGGGTCAGGGTTGCCCTGGAAGTACACCGACCGCTCAAGCGTGTGTTGAAGATCTAAGACAAAAAGGGACATGTTTACAACATTGAGGTCAAGTATGAGCGGCTCTCGAATTTGTGCTTTCTTTGCGGGAGGCTGGGTCACGTGGATCATGACTGTGACTGGGACGAAGGTGCCGACGAGAAACATCGCGGCTGGGGATCCTGGATGAAGGCCTCTCTGAGGAAGGCGGGGGTCTCATCTATGGAGGAGGTCTACGGTGCTAGAACAATGAACAAGAAGCTTGATTTTTTTGTAAAACACAATCGGAGTCGGGCAGCTAATAAACCAAACTCAAGCAGGCTAGGAGGTAGGCTGAGTTTGGATGAAGAAGGCAGTGTGGGAAGGGATAGTGGGGGTCTGTTGGGGAGGAGGAGGAGTATATGGAGGTGGTGAGATTGGTAAATCTTGGTGAGAGGAGTAGTTGTGGTGCATGGAGGGGTGGATGGAGGCGGGAAAGGTGGACAGGGATGGTGCTTAGGGCAGACGATGAAGCACAGGGGATAGGGGAGGTCGACGTTCACAGGAGAGGGAGGGAGTTTGGGATGAGGGAGGACTCCGAGGAGGTGTCTGGAGGGGGTGAACAAAGAGGAATGGAGGGAGGGAGGAGGGATATGAGATGGCTCAACAGCGAGGAAGGATCTGCGGGGGCAAAGGAGGTGTCGCATCTGGAGACGAGGAGTGTTACACCAGGTGAGGGGGCATCAGGTCAGCGACCAGGGTGCCTCTACTGGTTGACGAGCGCGCAACTGATGTTGGGAGACCAATGGAGGTGAGGGACATAACGAATGCGATCAACATCAAAAGGGATGGCCCTGAAGATGTGATGGCATCGCGGGGTGAACCAAAGCAGGTAGTAGGGCAAGACGGTGATCTGCAAGCACATGAGGACTTTGGGGCGGCAGAGACCAATGTGACAAAGTTGAACATGGTAATGCATGGAGCAGACGATGTCAATGGTGGGAAGGAATAGTGTGCTAAGCAAGGTACTCAAATCTTTGAACAGGGATGGGGGAGGCCAAGGATGCAAACTAGAGGCCAAAAGGAAAAGAAATAGGGGTATGCCAGGTGCGGAAAACCAAAGGGGAAAACTGAGGTGTAAACCAAAAATAATTAGAAGACAGGTAATGTTAGATGAGAGAGAGCCAGTGGTGACAGAGCAAGAGGAGGATTGCATAATGGCAGGTAAAAGAGGAAGGAATAGTGATGGTGGGATCATGGACATTGATATTGATCGGGTTAGTGTTCCCAGTTAAAAAACATCATGGGGGTCAAGTTGAGGTGGAGAACACATCTGGGAGTGCAAATCTTCAAGTAGCGGGATTTGGAGTGGACCAGACCCGTGAAGGACAATGAAGATCCTTAGTTGGAACTGTCGGGGGTTGGGCAACCTTGACAGAAAGCAGGCTCTCTACAGGTGGTGTTAGAGAGAGTGTCCGAGTTTGGTCTTCATTTCAGAAACCAAGATGGCGGGAAACAAGTTGGAATAGGTAAAAAGGGAGTGTGGTTTTGTAGATGGTTTCTTCTTGGCTAGTGAAGGACGTTCGAGTGGTATAGGACTATGTTGGAGGGATGTGAAGGTGGATATTCAGAGTTACTCATAGCATCATGTGGATACCATTATTGAGGCAGACAATAATGGGGTTAAGTGGAGAGCCATTGCTATATATGGCTAGGTAGAGCAAACTCAAAAGTAGCATACCTGGGACCTTATGAGGAGACTACATTGGTAATCTGACCTTCCTATTTTGTACTTTGGAGATTTCAACGAGATCCTTTCAAATGATGAGAAATGGGGTGGCAACCCCAAACTGGATAGGTGGATACAGGATTTCAGAGACATGGTAGACAACTGTGGGCTGCTGGATCTAGGTTTTAAAGTTAATCAGTTTACTTGGCAGTAGGGCCGCACTATAGAGACACTCATTAAAGAACGGATTGACAAAGGCTTAGCGATGCATGATTGGTGTCAGCTATTTAGGAATAGCAAGCTGATTCATCTGCCTATTTATAGCTTAGACCATGCCCCTATCATTATTTCTATGGGTGGGAGAGACGCGTACAGGTCAAAGCTGAAGAAATCCTTTTACATTGAACCTATCTGGCTAGCTAAAGATGACCGTGAAGGTGTTGTGAGGGATTCCTGGGCACAAGGCGAGGAGACTGATGTGCAGATGAAGATGCTAAAATGCGGTGAAAAAATAAAAGAGTGGGCGACTAAAAATTTGGGAGGATGAAAAAAAAATTAAAGAGGTGGAGAAGCGGCTCAGGGAGGAACAAAAGAAATATCCAGATGCAGGTATGCTTGAAATATGCATGTAGTTATCTAAGGAACTAGAGGCTTGGCATAGATCCGAAGATTCTTATTGGTGTGCTTAGGTGCGTGTGGTGGCTCTTCGTGAGGGGGATCACAATACGGCCTACTTTCATCATAAAGCTTCACAAAGGTGGAAAAGAAACCATATTGAGGGGCTAAAGGACGAGAATGGCACGTGGCAGTCGGAAGAAGGAAAAATCCAGTAGGTGGTGATTGATTTCTTCCAGGAGCTATTTTCTTGCAGCAATCTGTCAGGATTTGTGGAGGCTGCCAGGGGCATAATGGAGGTGGTGGATGAGTCTATGAATGTTTCTCTGGAAAGGGATATTTCTGACACTGAGATACTTGAGGCACTAAATCAGATGCACCCAAATAAGGCACTGAGACCTGATGGTATGAAGCCTGTGTTTTTTCAAAAGTTCTGGCATATTATTGGCAATGACGTGTCCAATTACATTAAGGGGTGGTGGAAAGGGAGTGCTGATATTAGCAAGGTAAATTCTACTCTTGTGGTTTTGATTCCGAAAGTGGAGAAACCAACTCAGATTTCTGATTATCGGCCCATAAGCTTGTGTAATGTGATCTATAAAATAGCTTCTAAAGTCATGGTGAATAGACTCAAACCGCTGATGGATAAAATTACTTCTGAGAATCAAAGCACTTTTATTCCGGGGAGGATGATCATGGACAATGCCCTTATTGCATACGAGATTTTTCATAAGATGAAGAATGAGAGTAAAAATAAAAGGGGTTTTCTGGCTCTGAAGTTAGATATGTCAAAGGCGTATGATAGGGTGGAATGAGAGTTTCTGGATTATGTGAAGCAGAAGATGGGGTTCGGTGATAGGTGGAGGAAAAAAAATTGGGAATGTGTTTCTTCTGTGGATCATTCGTTTGCTATTAATGGTGATCGGACCCGAAGCCTCAAGCCTTCTCATGGAATGTGACAGGGTGACCCTCTTTCTCCTTATCTTGTTATTCTTTGTGCTGAAGCTTTTTCTACGTCTCTTTTGCATGCTGCTAGCACCAAGTTGATCCATGGGATTAAGGCGAGCAGACGTGCACCGTGTATTTCACATCTTTTCTTTGTAGATGACAATATTCTTTTTGCTAGAGCTACACGTCACGAATGACTGAATGTAGCTAATATTATTAGCCAGTACGAGCAGGCGTTGGGTCAAAGAATTAACCTTTCTAAGATGGAGGTGGCTTTTAGCAAGGGAGTACAGCAAGAAATGAAGGAGACTTTAAAAAATCAGTTGGGGTACAACTTGTGGACAGACATGGAAAATATTTGGGTTTGCCTACAACTATTGGGAGGTCAAAAAAACAGGTGTTTAGCATCGTGAAAGACCGAGTCTGGAAGAAACTCCAAGGTTGGAAGGAGAAACTATTGTCAAAACCAGGGAAGGAGGTGTTGATAAAATCCATTATGCAGGCCATTCCTTCTTACATTATGAGTATTTTTCAAATACCGGCAGGGACTCTTGATGATATACAGGGTTGTGTTGCTAGATTCTGGTGGGGGGGCAAAAGAGAATGAAAGAAAACTTTCTTGGCTGTGTTGGGCGGCCTTATGCAAACCAAAGAATGATGGCAGGCTTGGGTTTAGAAACATGCATGTCTTTAACCAAGCCCTTCTGGCAAAGCAGGTATGGAGGCTCATGACAAAGCAATCTTCTTTGGCATACAAGATTTTAAAGGCAAGATACTTCCCTTCGTCATCTATATTGGAAGCTTCAAGGGGGTATAATCCTAGTTATACGTGGAGGAGTTTATGGGCAGCGAAAGCTTTGATTCTGGAAGGCATTAAATGGCGAGTGGGAAATGGAGAGAATGTTCGGATTTGGGAAGACAGTTGGATTTGTGGCTATATGGGAGACTTGTCATATTTGCGGGACACACCTTATGAGGAGCCATCCATGGTGTGTGAGTTGATAGACCGACGGACAAAGGGATGGGACTTACATGTGATACATCAGTTTTTTCCTTCCGATATATGCGGGCTGATTGAGAGCACTCATATTAGTATCAGATTACCTAAAGATGTCCTATATTGGTGGTCGGATAGGAGAGGCATTTTTACTACCAGATCGACATACTGGTTGGGGCTGCAAGGAAAGAGGGAGTTCATTTCTTCAAGACAGGCATTTTCTGAGAAGATCTGGACAGTTGTGTGGGACCGGTGGTGGCTGCTGAAGGTTGCCCATTTTCTTTGGTGTGTGACTAGAGGTGGCATGGCTACCATGGGTAGGTTATTAGACAGACATTGTCATGTCGACGGTTTGTGTCCACTATTCCATGAGGAAAAGGAAACCATTCCGCATATAATTTTCTATTCTGTAGATGCTAGGAAAATTTGGAGCACGTCACCCACGGTGACCATTATTGCAACAGCCCATATACAGTCCACCAGACAAACTTTGTTGGAATTGTATGATGGGTTATCTCAGCAGGAGTTTATAGAGGTAGTATCATATATGTGGGGGATATGGACATTTAGGAATCATATGGTCTTTCAATAAGAGGGGAGAAGTCTTGCCATGTTTGTGAGAGCAGCCCAAGCGTACATGCTTGACTCACGGGGCGTACAGCTGGTGCACTCGGGACAGCAGCAATGTCACAATACCGTGGTAGAAGTGCACTGGAAAAGACTCATACTAGGGGCCGTGAAGATCAACACTGATGCAGCAGTGAAGGATGGTTCTGGGACGGGGCTAGGAGCTGTTGGTAGAGATCATATGGGGCGAGTTGTAGCTATTCGGGGGAAGCATCTCCCTGGAGGCGGCAGTGTGGAGGTGTGTGAGGCATTGGCGGTGAGGGAGGGCGTCCAGCTGGCCCGGCGGTGCGGGTGGAGGTCCATTATGGTTGAGTCGGACTCGAGTACAGTCACGACAGTGCTAAACAACTCATGGGAAAGAAGAGATCATCTGGGCATGTTAGCTACTGATATTAGATCACGTGTTGTTGATTTTGTATCAATTTCCTTTGTGCATGTTAGCCGATCATGTAACCGTGTGGCGCATGAGATTGCCAAGCTTGCGAAGGCTGGTCATTTCATACACACGGATGAGAATGGGGGCTTTCCTCAGTCTCTTCTGAACCTTGTAGCTTCTGAATTTTACGATTAATAAACATGATCGGCCCCGTTATCAAAAAAAAGGAGGAAGAGAAGAGGATCAAAGAGGGGAAGAAAGGGAAAGACGAATATGGAGAAGGATAAAAATAAATTCTCATGAGAAAAGAAACAAGGTCAAAGAGAAGACAATCAAAGAGGGGGAGGAAGGGAAAGACAAATATTGAGAAGGATAAAAGTAAAAATTATCAGGTGAAAAGGAACAAGGAGAATGAGAAGAGGATCAAATAGGCGGTGAAAGGGAAATATAAATACAGAGCAGGACAAAAGGTAAAAATAATCAAGAGAAATGGAACAAGGAGGAAGAGAAGATAATCAAAGATGAGGAGAAAAAGAAAAAATCAATACGAAGCAGGAGAAGAGTAAAAATTATGAGGACAAAAAGGGACAAGGAGGATGAGAAAAAGAAAAAAAAATGACAATATTAATAAATGATCTATTGAATGGAGCACGGGACTAACACATGATTGAACAACTAATGAAACGTCAGGCAACAACAGTTTATGGACTAACCAACCGAGACATATATATGAATATCTTTGAAACCAATCACCTCCCTGGTGATTTCAAAAGAGGAGCATGTCTCATTCAGATCTATTTGAGTCCTTGCAGCATTATGTGACTCCACATCAGGATTATCTACGCAATATAGAAGGGAGGGAGTTGTGTCTCTTTGAGAGAAATCATAATATGCCTAATCTTCAAAACCAATTTCTTCCAGATTCTCTGAGTAAACATGTGAATCATTAGAAATCAATGGATCTTCTTATGATATCCTTGTCATCCTTATTATTAAAAACCTATCTCACCCATCTCATTCAGATCTAGGTCAAATAACGATGTATTGTCGATAGAATTTATGTGTTGGATATCTTGGCATAATGACGATTGCACACTAGTAATTGAACATTTTAAAGTTCTTTTAAAGCCATGTCCATCTCTATCATCCATTCATCGATACCCCTAATATAGTTTCTTCTAAAAATACTTCATCGGGAGTTATAATCTGGAGAAAATGAAAAAAATGATATATTTGATATTTAAAATCACTCATTTACCAATGTAACTAGTGACTCTAAAATAAAGAGCTTCCTTTCATCAGAAAAGTCAACCTTTTAGGAAATGTAGTTATTGTACATGCAAAATGAATGAAATAGTATATTTTAAGAGAAGAAGGGCAGGGAGAAGCGAACAAGACGGAATAACAATAATAGATCCAGGAGAATGAGGCTGCTTGAGGCATTGAAGACCGTTTGGCAAAACTGAACTCGATTTTGATGGACCTAAACTCTAAAACAACAATCATACCAATGATCCAGTTTGGATCTAGTTGATCGGTCTAGATGTATCTCGCCATCACGAATTGAGAGGGCGGACGGATCTAGGTTTCGAATAGAGAGGGTAAACGAGAGAAGAGAACAGCAGTGGAAACAGGAGTGAGTGAGAGAGTGAAATTGTGTTCATATGTGTGGGGAAGGTTGGCGTCAGAAATATACTATCCCCGTCTCGTAACTGCACCTGGATTTAATCCAATTGTCCGCTGAAAAGTAACATTTTTGAACGATCGTGATCTAGTTTAGGACGTCCTGACAAATGACCCTATGAGGGCTGGATCTTTTCGCTTATTTTAACACTACATGTCATTAACGGTTTGCCTTTTCTTTCCTATATTGTCCCTGGTTATCTTGGTTCCCAAGCATCATCGTCTTTGACAAGCCAATAGAAAACTATGATCTAGTGATGCTAGCGTGTTAGAATTACATATATCTTTTTGGTATTTTCTTCTTTAACAATTAGCCTGAACTGCACTATTTCGTCATTGCAGTATCCTAAAATGAAGTTTTAATTTTACTAGGCTTCGAAATTGCGAACTGTGCTTCTCTTAATATAGTATGCAAAAAGGGTATGTAAGAGTCAACTACTTTGATATCGTCATCTCATCATTCCGAACCAAAAATATATACACTACCATTGTTGTGTAATAAAAAAGGTTCAGTAATGTTTTTCTGGATAAGTCACGGAGACGAAGCTACTGCTCTCATGTTCATAGAAGACCATATGTCTCCGTTAGCCCCAAAGAACAGCATTTCATCAGCTGCACGCTTCTCACAATTCATCATGGAGCCAGAAGCTACGCGGCAAGACCACATGCTCGAAAATAGTTCCCCTCCCTACTTGAGCGTTCCACCTGTAACTACAATGCTCATAAAAATGTTGACCGCATGTGAACAAAAGCTAGCAATTCATCGTATTTTAATATTTTAATGTATGCTTAAGAATTTAGATGCCATCTTCCACTTTGTTGTTCGAACAATAAAGCTGTCGAACTCATGTGGTATGAAATTAACTGTCACGTGGTTGTTGTATATCTTGTTACTACATCATGGAACACGACATGTTACATGTTGCTTCCAGCAAAATCCATTCATTCTTTATATAGTTTCTCATTCTTATTAAATCTATTATTGATATATTGTGTGTTCATAGTTTTAAAGATATTATCTGGTTGGTGTGCTTCTTGTTATCAAAGATTCAGTAATTATTGTCCTAGCATAATTAATTTAAATTAATTAGTTATATTAGGTTTATTTTATGATGTGTTGACAATTTTTTTGGATATTTTATAAATTTTGTTAGCCATCAAGACCTCTATAGAGGATAATCAATTTATCTACCAAAAAATAGCCATATGAATATATTTGAAAAAGCATATACTATTAACATGTGTCATCTTATAAACGACAGCTATAGGTCAAGCTAACTTGGAAGAGTCATGTTCTTTATTATGCTCATGACATGTCCAGGTTAAAGAAAGTGTCAAAGATGAGATTCCTTTTCAAGCGATATTATTGGGTGTGGTAGTAAAGAAATCTGGATTGCATACATGAGAATATGTACACACATACGTACATATGTATATATTAAATCTAAAAGATATCCACATACAAATACTAGAACTCTATAGTTGATAAGTAGTATACACTATTCAATTATGTGATAAAATCACTCCAACCATACGAACTAAATTGTTAGTTATATCAAAGTTGGTTTAATGTCGAATTTATAGCTGACTTTAGTCTCAAGCAACAACGTGGCAAATTTTTCAAAATTGATGATTGGAAAATTAAAAATTATGACGATGCATGTTTTTTTTTATGTAGCTCCTTAGGCCTTAAGGAAATTTTTATAAGTATTTTTCAATTTAAGATTTTTAGCATATTCCAAAACTTTGGTTATTGTTATCATTAATATTATTTGTATTTTTATTAGTTAGATTAATGCTATAAGTACTAAACAAGTTCACAATGTTTTAGATTTAGCTCCAAGAGGACTTTAGAAATTGTATATGTAACTTATAAGATATAGACATTTCAATTACAATTTAATATCGTAAGTATCTTTTATCAAAACATTGATTATTGTCATCTTTAATATTGTAAGTACTATAATTATTATTCGTGAAGTTATTATCATTAGTGTTTACAAAGGTACCTACCCATGTGATTTAACACTGTCCAATAGTTTATTTATCTAATTAACTTTTTTATTCTCAAAAGACATTCCAAAGAATATTACTAAAAAAGTATAAATTTACAACATTTTGAAAAAAAAAATCTACGATTATGGTTTTCTCAAATCAAATGGAAACTATTTTGCATTAATTATATATTTATAATGTGTTAGCTATTTTGTAGAAAGTTGACATAAAATTTTTTAAAATATGTATGATTAAATCACCATTGAGTAAGAAGGTCAATTAGAAATGGAGGACATGGCTGCTTTCAACTTATTAGTAATATTATTCAATTGGTTGTGAACATAAACTTAATGAATACTTATATTATATATCATACATCCATCTCACGTTAATCATGTTATTGGATGACATATTTAGTCTTAACTATTGTATACAAAAAATGCAAAGTTTCATGTCTTGATTATTTTATCAATTCAAACACACTTTCATGATAAATTAGTTTACCATTACCTTAATATATAATTTTAATATTGACTTTTATCCTTAGTTGGTAAACTTCTTTTCGCAATTTTCTATTTATCTAATGTAAAAGAAGTATATGGAAGGTAATTAACATGTTCACGTGAACATGTTCGTTCACTAGTACACACGTATATATATATATATATATATATATATATATATATATATATATATATATATATATATATATATATATAAATATAATACTAGGATACACTCAAGTATACCAATGACCAAATTACACTCTAGTCAATTTGCTTCCTACAACTAATTCTTGGGAATCGATTTTTTTGTTCATGGATGAATGGCTTAAGCATGTCTAAATATGAATAACTTTTACATGTAGGCTTTGTTTTATGTTTAACAAAATTATTGATTTGGATTTTCCAAAAAAAGTAGCTTTTGAATTTAAACTCTTGAGTATATGGTCTAATATGTGTGTTTGAGTGTATTCTAGATAGAATCTGCATACTTATACAGATAAATTCACGTGATATATGGGCTTGAGAGTATTGAATTACTTCAAATACAATAAATGTTGTATTGTGTCACTTCATTTAGCCGAAATCAACCTTTGTCGCATCGTACTTAGACTTTCAGCACTATTTTAAAGACTAATCTCATTCCATACATTGTGTTAAAAATGGACTAAGAAGTTAAAATAGTATAATGGCAAATGAAGGGAAGAAACATTGACTCCCACATGACTAAAAGAATGGAAACTACTTTAGTGAATTGATCATGTTAGTCATGAATCTTTTTTAGAGTCAACATGTAAGAGCGATCATGTCCTCCACCTGTTCTGACTTTAATTACCCCCACATTCCCTACCCTAGAAGCTACAACAAGATGGTGATGTTATTTGTAGTTTTTTGGGAGTTGTTATCCACTATGGTTGTCTATACATACAATTTTGTAACTGCACAACAACTTATTTGTAATCTAAATCATGTACGCAAAAATTTTCATCTAATTGTAAATCAGACAATAAAGAAAAACAAATTTGTGACTAAAAGGTGAAGTAAAATTTAAAAGATTTATAGGGGATGAATACATACAATTTTACTTTGTGAAACTTAACATCGCAAGGAATTTTAATTACAGCTTTCCTCAAATAATGTTACAAGAAAAGTAAAGCAAGCAATTCATAAGATAAGTAACCACAAAGATATAAGATGTACAGTGGTTTGACTTGAAATGTTGTAAGTCCACTACCAAGTTTTTAAAATATAGTAATTATTTTATCCTTTTCTAGACCAAAAAAAATTACAAATACCAAGTATTTTGGATCAAGGTGAACCTCCTTTTTAGATCCAAAATTACTACCACTTTCTTTACAATTGGGGGAAGCTCACCCTCTTAAAGATGTTCACAATCTTTTCCACCACCTTTGGATGTAACCTTCTCGTAAGAAGTAGTTCTAAAATTCTTTAATGAAGCCTTCTTGCAAGTAGCTTGAAGCAAGAAACCAAACTAGGAATAATAAGAAACAAAGAAAGTACAAATATTCACAGGAGGATTACAATGTAAAACATAAATGAACAAGTAATTATCAATTCCAAACAAGATCTCAACATGATGATATTTGATGGAGTAGGACATTAGATCTAGTCTTAGTCTTAGGCTAACTTGGAAGTAGTTTGATGTAGTAAATAAGAGTTTTTGTTATGGAACATATGGTTTGTAGACAAAATCATCAAGAGGGATTTAGGTGTATGTATGGTACTCCTATTTATAGGAAACACTTAGGAAAATCTAGAATAGATGTTAGGAATGTTTATATGCTTTGATTTTGTGATGTAGTGTATACTAATCATCTAACATGTTTTGTTTTTATAACAACCTCGATAACATTGAAAACCTCTAGAGGGGGGGGGGTGAATAGAGTTTTATGGTAATTTTAACAATTAATTAAACCAAACAACCAAAGTAAATATTGGACAAGGAGACACAAGGGTTTAGAGTGGTTCCTAGCCTTAGCAAATACTAAGGTAGTCAGTCCACTACCCGGTTGCTTACCCAACCGGGATTTGAAAAGAAATTATTTTATTACCTCGCAAGGACTTTACATAAAATACATTTCTTTTCCCTAAACCCTTCAAGCAGCCTTCACCTAGAAGTAATCGCCCAACTCGAAGCAGCCTTCCCTTGAAGTAGATGCACCAACACCCGTTGCACCAGCCTTCTGAAGTAGCTTCCCGTGCGATAGCCTTCTTGAAGTAGCTTGAAGTCCCCTTCTCCACCTGAGAAGTCAACCCTCTCCAATCCGCAGCCTCCAACCCTAGGAGTAGCAAGGAGAGTACAAAAGATAACAAGGAACAAGAAGGAAAACAGAAATTATAACTTATCCTTTTAAGCACAAGGCTTGATTTGCCTATATCAAGCGTATAAATCTCCTAACCAATGTGTATGACAATGTGATTGTAGTGGAATAGGAGATACTAGCCTATAGGGCACGAAATGGGAGCAATAGGAATGAATGGCAAGTGTAGGAATTACTCTATTGCTCTAAAACAGATTGCAAGTGTGTATTCAAGCTCAAGTATAACACAAGTATATCTTGGATTTCCTTTGGTGACCTAAGGCATGTCCTATTTATAGGAATGACCTATGTATGCTTAAGGACGTTCTAGACAACTTCTAGGGGGTTCCTAGTGCTTAACTAGCCGTTAGGAATAAGTTAGGCGCATTAGCAACGACTAGTTAATTAATTCTGCAGTTGCTGTCAGAGACCATCTCGGTCGAGGACTCGTCGACCGAGATGCCCAGTCGGTCGAGGATTCGTCGACCGACAGGCTCTCTGGATTAACGTTTATTTGCAACTGTCAACTGCTGTGTCTAACGGCTACTTTTGGTCAATCTCGGTCGAGAAGTTTGTCGACCGAGAGTGTCTCGGTCGAGGAGTGTGGTCGACCGAGATTGACTCTGTTTCAATCTTTTAATTAAACCACTAAGTGTGTTTATGAGTGTGCATAATGTGATCCTTTTGGAAGGGATGACTTGTCTAACTATGGTGTGTAGCTAGGGAAGATCTAACGCTTGATTTACATGCAAGCTAAGTACTTGTACATTATATAACTGTACAAGTTTTTACAATAGTGATTACATTGCATGAAAGTAAATATGTAAGCTCGTGATTTCCCTAGTTGCTTTGTCATCCACCATAATCCTACACACTCAAGTAGCTCGTTAGAATAATAAGAATGAAATGTTTGTCATCATCGAAACAAAGGGATTTATCATAATGTCCAATTTATCCAACAATCTCCCCCTTTTTGAAGATGACAAACATTTCCTAAAATATGAAATAAGGAAATATAAAGCATGTGAGTTTCATACCTGAAGATTACCTTTTGTAGCCATTCTTGTTTTACAAGTGTGAGTGCTGGCAATCAGGATGAAACTCATATATATTTATATTTTTGATTTTATATTCTTTCTCCCCCTTTGTCATTTCAAAAAGATATCCAATTTGAATATTTTATTTTCTTTTCCCTTTTAATTTTATATTTTGCTCCCCCTTAAATAGATATCCTTTTAGAAACATGGATTTGTGTCTAATTTATCCACTATTTGTTTCTCAATCATTTGCAAAGGATGTTAAGCCTTGAAATGATATGAGATTCCCTTAAGCTTATGAATGTATATTTATTTCTCATCTATCAAGGGATGTTAAGCCCTAAATTAAATGAGAGTCCTTTTAATCTTAGAGTACTTAAAAAATAATGTCTCCAACCAAAACAAGGGATGTTATTCCTTTAAGAACAAGATATATCATTTTGATGGAATTCTTTTTCATACAAATCACTTTTAAGAATACGAAGGTCATGACAAACTCCAAATGATGTTAACAGTGTAAGCTTCAAATAATCAAATTTGTTTTTATAATCTCCCCCTTAATCTAAGCAATTTAAGGCTTTTAAGGTCACAAATGATAAATTTTTGATTTTGACCTTTATCAAAAGCATACTAAGATTAAGTTCAATAGAATAATATCCAAATAAGCATTTTGTCAAAGCTTATTTTAGGTCGCCCTTGACTACGACCATAGCGCCCCTTGGCTAAATTTTGTTTTAACCAAGAGGCAAAAATTGCAGATTTCCAATTAAGCACTCATATCAATTTTGATGCATGTTTAAGTGATACTAAACATGAAAGCATAATGAATATTTCAAATCTTTTAAAGATATCAATTTAAAACATTGTTCTTTTTGCAAGCATTTCTAAAATCACCAATAAGTTCTTTTGCTTGTCTATGTAATGATAGAACGATAGAACAAAAATTTTCTTTAAACTAAGAATAATTTTGGTTTTTGACCAAATTTATTTCTCATAATCTTTCAAGGATGATTTCCATAATTGATACTTTATTATACAGTCATTGATCATGAATAGACAACAATTTTGAACAATTTCAAAGGAATTCAGCAATTTTACAGCATTCTGAAAAATAGTCACATGCTCGGTCGACAATTGCTCGACCGGGTTTTCACTCGGTCGACAAATCTTCGACCGACCTAATTTCTGGAAAGTGTTCAGAATTCTATTTCAAGTACAATATAGATTGTATCTAATTTAATTATTTCAAAGATCAGTTTGATATAAATATATGAATATCAAAGTAACATTTGGATTATATCTCAACTTAATCATATTCAAATCTTTTAAGTTTTGATTAATCCTTAATTGATATAAATTTGTTATCCCTATATGTTAAGTTGAGATAGACATAAAGATATGCAAATTAAAGTCTTTGGTCATATCTCAACTTAGTCTAATCGAATCAATTTGGGAATTTTGGAACCCATACCATCTCATCATTCTTTTTCTTGTATGGGCAGGAGAAGGAGTAATGTCCAAGTCGTAAACAATAGTGGCAACATATAGAATCAACCTCATATCTCTTTCTATGATTTTGGTCTAGGTTGTTCTTTGGTACAAAAGTATATTTGCCTCTATGTACATTCATGGATTGACTTGCTTGTGTCCTTCTCCAACTAGGTTGTTGATAGGATTTCTCCTTAGGCTTATAACCTAGTCCTCTTCTCCCTATTTGATGATAGGAATTTTCTAATATTTTATCAAGGATTCCATTGTTGCTTAACTTACTAACTTCTTGTTGCAATTTAACGATCTCATCCATTCTTTTCTTGATATCTAATTTTGCTTGATCTAGATTGGATGATAACATATTTCTTTCTTTCACTATATTGTCATAATCTACATGGGTGCACAATATAAGTTGTTTTTGAATATCATTTAACTTTGCAAGCAATTCAGTCTTTTCTTGACATAGAAGGTCATAGTTAGTCTCTAGAGTGAAAATTTTCACTTCACTATTACTTAGAGATGATTTCAAAGTACGATTGTCAGACATAATGCTATCTTTTTCAAAACCAAGAGTATTCAATTTAGCATATAAATCGTCATTTTCGGATGTAAGCTCAAGAAGTCTAGCATTTAGATCATCATTTTCTTTATTTGATTTCTTTAATTTCTTTTTGTATTCAACATATTTGTTATGTGTTTCTTCAATAATAGTAACTAACTCTTCTTTAGGTAAATCAAGCAAGCTTACCTCTTCTTCTTCTTCCTCACTTATTGTAGCAACGAAACATTCTTTATGTGTATCTTCTTTCTTTGACCTCCATGGACATCTAGAAGTAGAGTGCTTTGTTCCTAAGCACCAATTGCAACTTGTCGCACATTGGTCCATGCTCCTTTTCTTGTGGTTGTAGTCACCTCCTCCCTTTATCTCTTCAAGACCTTGTTAGGGCTCCTTGAAGCCTGCTCTGATACCAATTGAAAACCTCTAGAGGGGGGGGGTGAATAGAGTTTTATGGTAATTTTAACAATTAATTAAACCAAACAACCAAAGTAAATATTGGACAAGGAGACACAAGGGTTTAGAGTGGTTCCTAGCCTTAGCAAATACTAAGGTAGTCAGTCCACTACCCGGTTGCTTACCCAACCGGGATTTGAAAAGAAATTATTTTATTACCTCGCAAGGACTTTACATAAAATACATTTCTTTTCCCTAAACCCTTCAAGCAGCCTTCACCTAGAAGTAATCGCCCAACTCGAAGCAGCCTTCCCTTGAAGTAGATGCACCAACACCCGTTGCACCAGCCTTCTGAAGTAGCTTCCCGTGCGATAGCCTTCTTGAAGTAGCTTGAAGTCCCCTTCTCCACCTGAGAAGTCAACCCTCTCCAATCCGCAGCCTCCAACCCTAGGAGTAGCAAGGAGAGTACAAAAGATAACAAGGAACAAGAAGGAAAACAGAAATTATAACTTATCCTTTTAAGCACAAGGCTTGATTTGCCTATATCAAGCGTATAAATCTCCTAACCAATGTGTATGACAATGTGATTGTAGTGGAATAGGAGATACTAGCCTATAGGGCACGAAATGGGAGCAATAGGAATGAATGGCAAGTGTAGGAATTACTCTATTTCTCTAAAACAGATTGCAAGTGTGTATTCAAGCTCAAGTATAGCATAAGTATATCTTGGATTTCCTTTGGTGACCTAAGGCATGTCCTATTTATAGGAATGACCTATGTATGCTTAAGGACGTTCTAGACAACTTCTAGGGGGTTCCTAGTGCTTAACTAGCCGTTAGGAATAAGTTAGGCGCATTAGCAACGGCTAGTTAATTAATTCTGCAGTTGCTGTCAGAGACCATCTCGGTCGAGGACTCGTCGACCGAGATGCCCAGTCGGTCGAGGATTCGTCGACCGACAGGCTCTCTGGATTAACGTTTATTTGCAACTGTCAACTGCTGTGTCTAACGGCTACTTTTGGTCAATCTCGGTCGAGAAGTTTGTCGACCGAGAGTGTCTCGGTCGAGGAGTGTGGTCGACCGAGATTGACTCTGTTTCAATCTTTTAATTAAACCACTAAGTGTGTTTATGAGTGTGCATAATGTGATCCTTTTGGAAGGGATGACTTGTCTAACTATGGTGTGTAGCTAGGGAAGATCTAACGCTTGATTTACATGCAAGCTAAGTACTTGTACATTATATAACTGTACAAGTTTTTACAATAGTGATTACATTGCATGAAAGTAAATATGTAAGCTCGTGATTTCCCTAGTTGCTTTGTCATCCACCATAATCCTACACACTCAAGTAGCTCGTTAGAATAATAAGAATGAAATGTTTGTCATCATCGAAACAAAGGGATTTATCATAATGTCCAATTTATCCAACAAACATACCCAACCCAAACATAGTGGAAGTGTTTTCATACACTACATATCATGGAAAAATCATGACATGGTACCATTCATTAAGTAAAATCCTTAGAACTTTAAAACATCCACTTGTAGTGTCTTAGTACATGCATACGGGAAAGAATTGGATGTACAACATGCTAAGAACATGAAAGAAACCTAACATAAACATGAATGTAAATATAAACTAAAGTAACACTCTAGAATGACACCCCACCGGAGTAGAACCCAAAAGCTTCATGTACTATACCTCCCACTACTATTGATGATGTGACTTGTCCTAGTGATGTCCTCTATCTATGTGCATCCACACATAGCCATACGTTCGGAAAAAATATTGTGAATGTTAGGGTTTCGTAAAAGTATAGGAGTGTAACTTTAAATAAAGCTTAAAAATGTAATAAAGTTGCATAAGCATTCTAAACGTAATTAAGAGTTTTAATTAGGGAACCTACACAGTTTAAATTATATGATATGATCTCACAACAGACATGAGGTGTGGAGGCTTTTGAACACACTACAAGTGAACATACTTGGGATTGAACCCATAAAATGAAGGGGGCTCATGAGGCACCAACCTTCCATAAACATGTTCGTGAGTAGGGCCTAATTATTTGTTCTTAATCTTATCTAATCTTATTTTACTTTAGTTTTTCACCCATAATTGCATTACTGATTGTTACAACCCCAATTTTGGGTTCTTTTGGTGAGAAATGTAATTTATCATATTAAAGATATTGGAATGAACAATCTATTTTGAATAAATGTATTTCATTTACAATAGCCTTGATGATTGTTTTGTGGGCTTTATTGGCTATTGGGCCCGAATAACAAAGAAATTCAATTAATTAAGAAATCGAAAAAAGAAAGATGTGGAAACCTCTAGAAGGTAAATAACTTAATCCAAAGGTGGATTTCGTGCCACATGGATTCCTTGGGTTCCAAGGAGTCCAAAGTTGCAAAGAAAAGAAAAGATTAATTAAGTATTTCTTTATTAAGAAAGAAATTGAAAATATTGATGAAATGTGGAAAATAAGTAAAAAGAGGTATCCTTAGTGGATTTTCGTATTTCAAGGATTCCTAATGATAAAAAGGAATACTAATGAGGAAAATAAAAGAGAAATAAAAAGAAATCTTCAAAAAGGGATATTTTAATGAGAAATAAACAAGATAATGTGAAATAATGCATATTGTTGCATGTAGAAGGATAATGAGTATTCCTTAAAAAGGAATTTCGAATTCTTTGATTTTCTTGGGATGTAAGGAGTCCCAATGAAGGAAAGGAAAGATAAAAGGAAAATAATAACAAATAAGAGGATAATGTGATACATAATTATTAAAGTATGTGGAAATCTTTTGGTGGTACCTCTCGTAGCCTTTTGAGATAAAAGCAAGATTTTAAATAAAAAGAATATTTTCTTTTGAGTTGGGGGTCTACGGGGAGTCTTGCGACTTTTGGATTACTTGAGCCCCAAGATGAAAAAACGAAAGGAAAGGAAGCGATAAGGAATAAGGTATAATTGCATATATATATATATATATATATATATATATATATATATATATATATATATATATATATATATATATATATATATATATACACCAGGAGATCCACATACAAGCAAAACTTTCCTCTCTCTCGTGACTCTCCCTCTACGAAGATGGACATCCGATCCGACCCTTGTGCGTCTCTCGTCCCATCTAGTGTGGGTAGTGCACCAACGAGAAGGAGTTGCATGCGTTGGTCATGGACCTGAACAACAACGAGGAGTAGCTCACCGTCACCATGGGTAGAGTCTGAGGACCATAGCGTTCTCTCTCTCATGCACTTGGACATCGGCACATCAGCACATGCGGATTCCCTTGGCACCGACATGAGATGCCAAAATCTAGAGAAGCGATGGGGCGGCCGTGCATAGGCAACATGGGGAGAGCCAAGCATCCACCCAACATGGAACCCTCGACGTTGGCGGTCAGAGGAAGAAGAAGAAACCCCATCGCACACAGCCAAGGGGCGTATGACCCGTCTTCTCCCTGTGGTGCGCCTGCAAACCCCTCACAAACCCTAGTTGCGGCGCCCCTGAACTCTGGCCACAAAGGAGCAAAACCTGGGGCTTAGTTCAGTCCAACGGCAATAGTGGGACGCCGCCACGACCTACTCCAGCCTCCCTGAGGTCAGGGGCAGGTCCGGGTGCGACAACGAGAGGGCTCGACCACGACAAGCTGAGCGGACAGAGGTTGAAGACGGCTTGCATACGTTGGACGAGTATGCCCCGGGCACACAACAGAAAGATTCAATGAGGGAGGGGAAAAAAGGTCATTCACTTATGTTTTTAAATCACCAAGCAACGTTGTAAAGGAACGGGCGACGTGGCAGCTGCTGATTGGCTTTGGTAAGTGTTAAATTGCAAAAATAGTATTTAAATATCCGTAGCTCGGATGGATGCATATTATACATGAATTTTGCTTAGAAAAACAAGAGGAATCTATTAAAAATATAATTGAAACCTGAATCCTTTTTCAATTCGAAAAGTAATGGAAGATATCAACTTTAATGTATTAATGTTTAAAGAACCCTATTTTGGTATGATTAAAGTGATTCGTAGGGTTTAATAGATGATAAAAGTTGATATTAGCATGTTAATGATAAAAAGGAACATTAGGAAGAAAAAGGATGGACTTTGCATATAGTTAGTTAATTTAGGGTTTCATATGCATGAATATACTTTAATGGGCCTTGAAACCCTAATGTTGACTAAATCAACTATTAATGGCTTTAATTGATTAATTTCATGATTAAAGTTGGAATATGCTGAATCTAAGCTATTTCGAGCATTAAGTTCCTAATTTGTGGATAAATACCCTAAATGTAGTAATTAGGGTTTTCTCATGAATAAAAGGTGGAATTATTGGCAAATCGGGTTCATATGTGCTTTGGACCATAATGAACTATGAATTAATGACAAATACATATAATGATATTAAAGGATAAAAATAGTAGCTTTAATAAAAGAGAGGCTTAATGAGCTTAATTAATGGTTAATTATGTCTTTAATCCAGAATTGAGGATTAGATGTGGAAATAATTAGGGTTTGTGATCAATTGTGATAAATTAGGATTTAAAATAGTAAAAGATGAAGGGAAACCCGAATTGTAATGGAAACCCTAAAAGTGGACTAGAAACCCTAAGAAGCGAGTTAGATTTAATATATCTTAATGACATGAGTAATAAAAGGAAATTGTATAATTGTTTCAGGATCCTATTGAATGCTTGCTTGGTCGTTGTTGTTTGGATTATTCCTACACCTGAATCTACATGTATAGGTATGTGGTTATGCTTATGACTACCCGAATTAGTTTTCCGGGGTTTTGTCGATGTTTCCATCGTGACTTGAATTAAACTGTTGGATGTATTTAATTCATGCAAAGTATAATGTGAATATGACTATCACATAAGGGATATGCCTACTAGCTCAGATCCTAGTCCCCTCTGTAGCTTAATGAGTTGACCTAGTAAAAGGATACCAATGGGGTAGGCCCATCAGGTCATTGGATGACTTAGTAAATGGCTACCAATGGGGTAGGTCCATCAAGTCACATTGAGTTTGAGATCGGACTACCTATGGGTAGTGCCATGCAACTCAACCCTAGATATTGATCTACCTGTTAGGTAGGATCATGCAGGGTTTAATAAGGATCTACCTAGAGAGAGGTGGGATCTCAGTCCACTGCAGGGACAACACAGAGATAGGGGATAGGAAATGATGGAGTAGTATGGTTTAAAATGTAATCTTGGCTGTTAAATGATAATTGGCTGATTACTTTGTTACTATAGTTGCACGTTTATTGTTTCCCCCACATACCAGCTTCTTACTGATCGACGTTTTGTTTGTCGGCATTTTAGGTACACATGAAAAGAACAAACAGTAAAGTGACAGATGTGGAATTAAATGAGAAATAATGTGCATAGGAGGATTAGCTAGTTTAGCATCTTAATGGATAGAAGTTTAGAAATCCCAGTTTTTCCAAGGTAAGAAAAGTTTTATTTTATACCAGTTTTCAGTTTAGTTGGTAAAGTTTATTAATTTTTATTGATTATTTGTCAAACCTTTGATCCTGTTAGTTGAATAACGGCTCTGACTTTCGGGTCTCCCTTAATTGGGGGTTACCGGGAGGCGGGGTCATTACAATTGGTATCAGCACTACTACAGAAACAACATTCAGTGTCGCTTTTCTGGGCGTCGGTTATTTAGGAAAACCGACTCCTATAATATTAGATGTCGGTTATTTATGCAAACCGACATCTATATTCGAAGACCAGCCAGACACGGGTACCGCTTTGTATTCAACGTCGACTGGTTATAACAGACCGACGCCTAAAATCGCCCGCGAAATCTAATTTTTGAGTGAAAACATTTTAGGTCACCTACATCGTTGGTTTTTTAACTATTCACCGACGCCTATTTAAAATGAAAATTTGTGCGAAAAGTCCCACTTTCAGTGTCGGTTATCCTTTGATAACCGACGCTGATAATGGTTCCCACCAAATAATTTAGGATAAAGGTTGTCTAGTTAGGCGTCAGTGGTTTACTATCAACCGACGCTAAATCATAATAGGCGTCGATTTTGTAGATAACCGATGTCGTTGACCAACTTAATAAACCCGATCACCCGGCTCTTCCCCCTTTCTTCTTGTTTCATCGGGATATTGTTGTGCTGTTGCTCACCGCCGCTCTCCTAAAATCGCCCGATGACCCCACTGCTGCTCGCCTCCGCTACTGCTAGTGCTTCTCCGCTCGCCGCCGCCACTGCTGCTGGTGTGTCGCTGCTGTTGGTGCCGCCGCCGCTGCTGCTGCTGGTGTGCTGCGTGCTGCTCTACTCATTCCCGGTGTCACTGTTGTTCACTGCCCGCCGCTCTGCTCTCTCTTCTTCCACCGCCACTACTACCGCCGCTCGCCGCCACGCTTTCCACGCTAGCTCCAGGTAGCCCTACCTCTTTGCTTCCTTCTCCCTAGCTATTTACCAACAGCAAGCACGGCCTTGGCTATGTTGGCCTACCACGGCCGTGTTGGACAGCACGACCGTGGTAACAGCCGTGGCTGTGTTGCCCTACCACGGCCGTGCTTGCTGTTGGTAAGGATATGAACAAATTTTTATGTAATGATTTATGTAAATCCTAGGATATGAACAAATTTTTTGCTTGCATATATTTGTGCTTCTAATCCTAATGTTTGACTTAATTCAGTAAATTTTGATGCATGTTGAAATAAGATTTAAATTGTCAATTATAGCATCCTAATTTGATTTGATTAAACCTAACATTGATGAAACCTTAACATCAATTGTGATGAAACCCTAACATTAACTGTGATGAAACCCTAACATGCACATATCTATTATTGTGTTTGTTGGCCTAGAAACCCATCCAAGATTTACTCATTAGGAGTAAATCTTAGATAGTCCCCGGTTTGGGACTGTTCTTGAACACCTAATCTCACTTAGGATGTAAGTGTATAATGTGTATTGGGTTTTCGAGAAAATTTTGGCAACATTTCCCCGTTTGTTCTCTAAGTACATATGTACTTAGAGAACAGCGGGGAAATGTTGCTGAAATTTTCTTGAAAACCCAATACACATTATACACTCACTAGTGAGATTAGGTGTTCAAGGATGGGATAGGTGGTACACATTTATTATATATAAGAATGACATCACATGTGTTTGTTGGCCTAGAAACCCGTCCAAGATTTACTCATTAGGAGTAAATCTTAGATAGTCCCCGGTTTGGGACTGTTCTTGAACACCTAATCTCACTTAGGATGTAAGTGTATAATGTGTATTGGGTTTGCGAGAAAATTTTGGTAGCATTTCCCCGTTTGTTCTCTAAGTACATATGTACTTAGAGAACAGTGGGGAAATGATGCCGAAATTTTCTTGAAAACCCAATACACATTATACACTTACTAGTGAGATTAGGTGTTCAAGGATGGGATAGGTGGTACACATTTATTATATATAAGAATGACATCACATGTGTTTGTTGGCCTAGAAACCCGTCCAAGATTTACTCATTAGGAGTAAATCTTGGATAGTCCCCGGTTTGGGACTGTAATAGGAGTAAATCTTGGATAGGATGTAAGTGTATACCCTAATCTTGTCCTAATATATACGTCTTTTCTCTTTGATCATAGAATGGATAGATCATGGATGTCCATTCGGAATCGCTGCACCCCAGAGTTTATATCTGGTCTTGATCAGTTTATTAGATTTGTTGAGGAACATAGGAAAAAACCTACAGATAGGTTCTACTGTCCATGTAGGCATTGCGGTAACAACTTGAAAGTCAACACTGGTGAGGAAATCAAAAGGCATGTCATGTGCAACGGGATTTTACAAGGCTATACAAAATGACACTGGCATGGAGAGATTTCAAACTCGAAACCAGTAGATGTCGATAGCAGTGCTTGGGTGGAAGAAGAAATTGCCTCTGATGACGTCGATGTGAACGAACCAGTTCCAGTAGACATCGTTGATGCGATGTTGGATAGTTGTAGGGTAGAGCACACCGATCCACCTCCTATCTTTAGAAACATTGTGCATGATGCTGAGATACCGTTATACACAGGCTGTGCTAAGTTTATGAAGCTTAGCGTTGTGTTTATATTGTATAAGTTCAAAGCCAACAATAGATGGAGCGACAAAAGCTTCACTTCATTGTTGACTTTGTTGAAAGAAATGCTTCCTGAAGGAAACGATCTGCCAATCTCAACATATCGGGTAAAGAAAATGTTGTGCCCAATGGGAATGGAGGCCAAGAAGATACATGCATGCCCGAATGATTGTGTATTATTTCAAAAGGACTATGTAGATTTGAAAGATTGTCCAAAATGTGGCGCGTCACGGTATAAATTGACGACTTTGGGGGAGTCCAAAACTGGTTCTCCTGCTAAGGTGTTGTGGTATCTACCTATAATATCACGGTTTCAACGCTTGTTTGCAAATCCGAAAGATGCGAAGAATTTGAGGTGGCATGCAGATGTTAAGAAAAATAATGATGGGATCCTACGACATGCGTCTGATTCCCCACAGTGGAAGAAGATTGATCTATTGTACCCCAAATTTGGTGAAGAAGATAGGAATCTAAGACTTGGGCTTTGTACAGATGGGATGAATCTGTACGGGACATTGAGCAGCCAACATAGAACTTGGCCAGTCATGCTTGTTATATACAATCTTCCTCCCTGGCTATGTATGAAAAATAAGTATGTTATACTGTCGTTGTTGATATCGGGCCCTAAACAACCCGGAAATGATATCGATGTTTATCTTGAACCTCTGATTGATGACTTAAAGAAACTTTGGGCTGAAGGTGTGATGACATATGATGCTTCAGGAAGAGAGACATTTCGTTTGCACGCTATGTTGTTTTGCACTATTAATGACTTTCCAGCATATGGGAATTTGTCTGGATATAGTGTCAAAGGAGCTAAAGCGTGTCCTATATGTGAAGAAAACATTGATTCAATAAGACTAAAACATGGCGGCAAGACTGTATATCTTGGTCATCGAAGGTTTCTTTCAAAATTCCATCTGTATCGTAGGAAGCGCAAAGCATTCAATGGATGGAATGATGAACGAAGTGCACCTAAACCTATACCAGGGGATGTTGTTTATGAAAGAGTAAAAGACATTGTCAATGAATTTGGTAAAAAATCACAATGTAGTATGGCCACACGGAGTGACAATTCTTCATTCAAGAAGAAGTCAATATTTTGGGATCTTCCTTATTGGAGTTCTTTGACAGTCAGGCATTGTATCGATGTAATGCACGTTGAGAAAAATGTTTGTGATAGCATCATTGGTACTCTGTTAAATATATCAAGTAAGACTAAAGATGGGATAAAATCCAGACTGGACCTATGTGAAATGGGAATAAGGTCAGAATTAACAGAATTATGTGAAATGGGTAATAAAAGAACATACTTACCTCCCGCTTGTTACACGTTGTCTAGAAAGGAGAAGAAAGCTTTTTGTGAATGCTTGGTAAATGTTAAGGTGCCACATGGTTACTCATCCAACATCCGTAGATTGGTATCAATGAAAGATTTGAAGTTGATAGGTCTTAAATCTCATGATTGTCACACTCTAATGCAACAAATATTGCCTGTGGCAATTCGATCTATATTGCCGAAGCATGTAAGGTTTGCAATCACCAGACTTTGTTTCTTTTTCAACAGTCTATGCAGCAAAGTTATTGACCCCGATACTCTCGATAATTTGCAAAGAGAAGTGGTTGTTACCCTATGTCAGCTTGAGATGTATTTCCCTCCTTCGTTCTTTGATATCATGGTACATCTTGTTGTCCACTTGACTAGGGAAGTGAAAATGTTGGGACCAGTTTTCTTGCATTGGATGTATCCCTTTGAACGATACATGAGCGTTTTTAAAGGTGATGTTCGAAACCGTTATCAGCCTAAAGGGAGTATTATTGAAGGTTATGTGGCGAGAGAGGTTATGGATTTTTGCAATGACTTTCTGAGTGGTAATAACACTCCTGTTAATGACAAGAATATTGAGGGCAAAGGAATTTTGGGATCACGGGTGAAAGTAATCAGCCGTGAGCAGTTGGAACAAGCTCACTTGTATATTTTACATAACATGGACGAAGTGAGTGTTTATATCGAGGAACATACCAATTTCATCAAGAGACAACATCCTCGAGCAAGTTCAATGTGGCTTGCTAGAGAGCATAATAAGACTTTTACTAAGTGGTTTGAAGATAAAGTCTTACATCAACTATCTCAAACACCAAATGATATTATAGAAACTATCAAATGCCTCACCTTTAAACCAAAACCGAATGTTATGTCTTATGAAGGGTTTGACATTAATGGGTTCACATATTACATAAAGCGCCAAGATGATAAGAGTGTCGTCCAAAATAGTGGGGTCACTCTTCAAGCGTCGACTATGTATTTTGCAAGTGCAAAGGATAAGAGTCCACGTGAAGCTAAAATGTCATATTACGGTGTCATTGAAGACATATGGGAGTTTGACTACATAGATTTCAGAATTCCGCTCTTTAAATGTAATTGGGTTGATAACACCAAAGGAGTTATAGTGGATGAATTGGGTTTCACTTTGGTGAACTTTGAAAAGATTGGTGAGAAGGGTGAACCATTCATATTGGCGTCACAGGCAAAACAAATATTCTATATCGATGATCCTGCAAATGATAAATGGTTAGTTGTTCTTCATGATAAAAGATAGTTCATCGAAGATCCTATAGATGAAGAAGAGTACTATGATAAGTATGATGACTCCAGTCCATTCTCAGTTGGGTTGCCAAATCCACAAAATATTGAAGCTAATGATGACTTATATGTGCGCAGAGATCACAATGAAGGATTGTTAATTGATAAAAGATCACAATTTTAGAGGCATGTATGTTTATTTTTTTTATTGAAGCTAAATATTTGCTTTTTTAATATCAATATCATTTTCAGATTTGATTTTTCATTATCTTCTAGTTAATACAAATGCTAAATGTTTGCCTTTTTCTAGTTAATACAAATGCTAAATGTTTGCCTTTTTCTAGTTAATACAAATGTTAAATGTTTGCCTTTTTCTAGTTAATACAAATGCTAAATGTTTGCCTTTTTAATGACATTTTCAGATGGCTGAGCATGATGAGCATGATGTCCATGATGAGCATGAAGTCCATGATGAGAATGTTGTCCATGACGAGCATGGCGAGGATACCAATGTAAGTTCTAAAAACATATCATGTATTTCTATAAAATTCATTATCTTCTAGTTATGTCATATATCCCATATTTCTATATTGCGCTACTTCAGTGGGTTTATTTTTGTCAAATTTTAGGTTGATGAGGCACATGTACCCACTGAAGCACTGGAGCAACTTGATGCGCAGCACCAAACACTTAACAAGAAAAGGGGCATCACTCTGTTGAAGAAGTTAATAGCACTAAGTGGTAGTGGATCCAAATTGGTTGTGGAGTTTGATAATGGAGGAAATGCAATTGGAGTGAACTGCAATAATTTTGTAAACTATCTTGGGTGTGTCACTCGAAGCCATTGTGGTGTTAAGTATGATAATTGGCATAAAGTTCCTCAGGGGAAGAAAGACTTGATATGGAAGGATTTATGCGTGAGTTATTATTATTTGCAATTCTATTTTGTAGATTACAAATTATATTATTTGCAATTCTATTTTTGGATACTAGTTAATAAGAATTCTATTTTACAGAATCTATTTGCATTGGATGAGAAGCTGCATCATAAAAGCGTGATGCAACGTGCTGGAAGAATGCTTAGGAACTATAGGACAAATTTCAACAGAGAATACATAAAAGATGGTGATAAGAAGAAGAAGTCAGCCCTTGAACAGTGGAACTTCTTGGACAAAGAAGATTGGGACAATTTTGTTGCTTCAAGAAAATATGAAGAATTCAAGGTATTAGGCGTCACTCCCAATTTAATTAATATACGTTGTATTCACCTATTCAGGATAAACATTTAGTGCTACTAACCAAATCATTAATGTGCATACTAACTAGGCCCTCAGTGACGCGCAAAAAGCAAGGCGTGCACTGAATGTGCATGACCACACTATGGGTCCAAAGGGCTATGCAAGCGTTTGCCAAAGACTACAGGCGGAGTCTGCAGCTACTCAGGATTCTGCTCCTACTCAGGAGTCTGCCACACCCATGCCTCGCCATGATATCTGGATAGCTGGGAGGCAAAACAAGAAGGGTGAAATAAAGAAGCCCGTAACTACTGAGGTGGCTGCGAAAATGGTAAAATACAACTCTTAGAGCAATCGTTTGAATATTGATTATTTGTGGTGTTAACTTACAAATTTCTGTTGATGGTGATTAGCGGGAGCTGCACGAGCAGAGGAAACAAGGCACGTTCATCCCTCAGGGCACAAGGGATGAATTGACAGTTGCTCTGGGTAACCCAGAGCATCCTGGACGTTTTAGGGGTGCAGACGCTGGTGTGGGCATCAAAGCATTCTTTGGGCCATCCCAACACAAACCCAGAGCGAGACTTTCAAAAGAAGAGGTAACCTATTCTTTTTTTAGAATGTTACTGCAAAAGGGAATTCAATAATAAGAAGCTAATGTTTCTTTTATCCATGTATAGGAGAATAAGAGAGTCGAGGATATAGTTGCTAAGAAGGTCAATTATATAGTTGCTGAGAAGGTCAAGGAAGAAATAGTGTGGTGGCAGGCATCTCAGGCTTCCAATCAGCCTATGGCAACCCACTCTTCTCCTGATGCACAGACTGCGAGTAATCCTGGAGACCCATCGCCTAACACATATGTTGTAAGTATTGTTTATGAAATTGTAGCTAGTCTTTTCAAGATGATATGTATATATGTATAACATTCTTTACGTAAAGTTGTAGGCATTGAAGCCATGCCACTTAAGAATGCAAGACTATGTTGTTGTAGAGGAGCAGGCTTACCAGTCCCTTCCTGGGGCAACGTTTCATGGGACTCCAATGCCGCAGGGTTGCGTTCGTGTGAGCCCGATATGTGTATTACCTGATTGGAGGGAAGCTGCATTGCCATATGCCCACCCAGATATTGATACACTTGGTGAGGCAGAAGGTGGGGTGATATTGTGGCCCAAAGCAGATGTCGTCTACACTACTAAAATTGTAAGATAAATTTACATTACTTTAGATTGTTAATGTGTATATATGAGGTCAACTGATCTGAAATTATATATACAGGTTAAAAAGAAGACACCCAGAGCACCTAGGCCTCCACCTCCACTTCCTGCATTACCAAGTTGGGTTCCAACTGACCTAAAATACTCGTTAGGTCATGCTTGTAGGGGAATGGCATGTTGGCTATGGGCACATAATATACATTGCCCTATAATTGTTTCTTTAGAAGTAGATTATGCAGGTCAATCTTTTTTTTTAGTTTAAGCCAGAGGATCGTCTATTCATCCCACTCCTCTCTTTGTGGGATAAAATCAATCAAAAAGGTTACAACTCCTACTTACTAAGCAGGTAAACATCACTCAAGAAAATAGACCAAAAGCAGAAAACATCCATACATGGGCCACCCACATGAGACTAACAAAGTCTAGACATTCTCCCATCTAAAGAAGAGATAAGGAGTGTTGTTTCTCTCTAAGATGTTCATCCCTCTTATCCGCATAGGAAGAGAAGATTGATCTGAAATGATGTAGGTATGCTCGAAATGAGCACCCCAAAGCCCAAGCTCCCGAGGAATAGAATTTATGATCTTCAGGACCAAGGAACCAGAAATGGCTTCAGTGTCAAGCAACTCACGTATCTCTCTGGTGATATGAGTAATGTGCCAAGGACCATGGTCATCGTGCCAAAGGATCTTCATCACGTGAGGGTCATCAATTTCAATAGTAGAAATCGTCAGGTTCTTATCGTCAGCAATCTTGAGAGCAACCATGATTCCACAGATGTAATCCGAGATATAATCATTGGCATTCAGCCAGGCTCTGAACGCGAGGCGAATGTTACATCGCCTATCTCTAATGACGCTTGCAATCCATCTTCTAGATCTATTGTCTTCGGTGATGTACTTGCCAGTGGTGATATTCATCTTAAGATTGTTGATGTCGAGCTTGTTCCATTTAACACAGTGGATCTTTCTCATCTTCATAACAGGTTGAATGATATGAGCATCGTTTAGCCTAGAAAAGAGATTGATGTCCTCAGTGCATATAAAGAAGTGACGACGACTGTTGAACCGGATGATGTTCAGAATGTTAGCCCAAGATTGCTCAGAATTGTACACCTTGTTGTCATATCTAGCAGAACATCTGGCTTTCTAGATAGACCAACAAATCAAGGTAATTAACTCGATGGTTAACCATATACGCAAGGAGCGTCTCTGCTGATTGCCGCCCATGCGGAGAAGGCCAGCAATGGAGGTGGGCGGGAACTGATCGTCGATCAAAAGATTAGCAGCTTTGGTCCAGAGCTCAGTAGCCAAGTCACTATGGATGAATAAGTGAGTGTCATCCTCGCAGGAATGATTAATGCAGCAGAAACAACGAGAAGCCAAGGGAATATGACATTGTCTAATATGGTCGTCAGTAGGTAAAATTCTTTTACCAAGCTTCCAAGTCGTCACACTGGCCCTTGGGTTAGAAGCACTCCAAATCCAGTTCTACATGTTGTTGTCGTTGGGAAGATGATTACGGGTTGACAACATCTTTGCAGATTTAAGACTGAAGCGTCCATAAGGATTAGGCGTCCAAACCAGCTGATCTGGCTGTTGGTTGATGATCGAGTGTGAATTGCGGATGAGTTGGCAGCCTTCATTATCAATGATTTGTTCCAAAGAAGTCCAATCCCAGCCGTTGTTGGGGGTCCAGAAGTCTTTGATGAGAAAATCTCTATCAATGTCTCCTCGATGAATGGCATAAAGATTGAGAGGTTGATCGCACCACCGACTGTCCCAGAATGAGATGAGATAATGAGTGGAATACATGGAGGTGTATGTCTTCAACATTACCTAACACCTAAGGATAAGAAGTGGTAATGAATGCTCTGGTTGAGATATAGCTGCCTAGTTTAGTTAGAGTCTAGAAGTTGAGGTTGTTAGGCTAACCTTAAGCTGAGAAAAAGAGATAAAATTGGCTAACACTCAGATGTATCAATAGCAGTTAATCAAGTAAATGATTGTTGGGTTAGCCAGCCTAGTCCATGATATAATGAAAGGATGGCGATAGAACCTCAGATACACTTCTTTGGATAGGAAGGTAATAAAACCCTTTTGAGAGTGGTTCAGGGTTTCCAAGGTATCAAGCTTGAGGAATCATAACAATACAGGAGGTCATGATATACCATGGTACTACAAAGATCATAAGTGATGGTAGCACTCTGGATGATTAAAACAAAGTTGCATGTGGCATGTGGCCATGCAAGCCAGGAGGTGAAGGACGAACACCAGTAACCCAGTGTATCGATATAGAGGATAAAAGAGTACCTGAGAGGGAATGGGAGTTCATCACTATGGATGTTGTGGTAAGTCTCGCTTTGACCCAGGAGGTCAAGATGCAATATGGGTTATGGTGGATCGCCTTACCTAGATAACATGAGAAAGAGAGGAGTGTTGTCAAGAGATAGATTTCATTGAACTACATAAGAGAGAGAGATGGTTCAACTACACCATGATGTGATTTTAAAAGTTCTTGGGTATGACTAAGGTTCACTTCCATAAGGTGGAAGAAGAACTCGATGATAGTATAGTTTATCACCCCTAACTAATGGTTAGTATGATCCAGACTAGAGGGTCTGATGAGAGCGAGTGTGCTTGTCCAGGGTGATATAAAGAGAAGGTTCTTAAGATGTTATGATAACCACCATAGCCTTTATCGGGATGAAAGAAGTTCTAAAGGGAGGTTGTGTCGGTCACCACTTCATTATGATGATGTTGGTGAAGGAGGCCTCGTGAAGGTCATAAAAGAACCACAGTGTGTGCAGATGAAGTAGCTTGATCGTGCAATGGATGAGAGAGAGCCCAAGGGTGACATGGGTCACGAGCTGATGCAAAGCAGACTGACATGTAGTTCACTGTGGGGGAATATAATGTGAAAATCCAACCCCTCTAAGCTACAACTGAGAAAGCTGAGTCCCCGATATATGGGTCCATTTGAGATGGATTGGTGGAGATGGTTGTGTTTAACCTTACCCCTCAGGATAAAATGATGTGTTGCATGAGTCCGATCTAGAGCACTATGTGAGGTACCCAAGCCATGTGCTGAGCCCTGAACCTATTAAGTTTTTGAGGCTGGAATGTCCTGAGTCACCTATGAGGGTACGATATACCAAGGTAAGAAAGAACTCAGATGGAAGAAAATGAGATGATGAAAGTTCTTGTGAAGCACCATGGGAAGGGTGAAGCCACATAAGAGCCATGATGGACACATGAAAGGCTTATCCTATTTGTTTGCTTGCTTGATGGAATTTTGAGGACAAAATTCTAATAAGAGGGGAAGGATGTTACAACCCCAATTTTGGGTTCTTTTGGTGAGAAATTTAATTTCTCATATTAAAGATATTGGAATGAACAATCTATTTTGAATAAATGGATTTCATTTACAATAGCCTGGATGATTGTTTTGTGGGCTTTATTGGCTATTGGGCCCGAATAACAAAGAAATTCAATTAATTAAGAAATCGGGAAAAGAAAGATGTGGAAACCTCTAGAAGGTAAATAACTTAATCCAAAGGTGGATTTCGTGCCACATGGATTCCTTGGGTTCCAAGGAGTCCAAAGTTGCAAAGAAAAGCAATAAGAAAAGAAAAGATTAATTAAGTATTTCTTTATTAAGAAAGAAATTGAAAATATTGATGAAATGTGGAAAATAAGTAAAAAGAGGTATCCTTAGTGGAATTTCGTATTTCAAGGATTCCTAATGATAAAAAGGAATAATAATGAGGAAAATAAAAGAGAAATAAAAAGAAATCTTCAAAAAGGGATATTTTAATGAGAAATAAACAAGATAATGTGAAATAATGCATATTGATGCATGTAGAAAGATAATGAGTATTCCTTAAAAAGGAATTTCGAATTCTTTGATTTTCTTGGGATGCAAGGAGTCCCAATGAAGGAAAGGAAAGATAAAAGGCAAATAATAACAAATAAGAGGATAATGTGATACATAATTATTAAAGTATGTGTAAATCTTTTGGTGGTACCTCTCGTAGCCTTTTGAGATAAAAGCAAGATTTTAAATAAAAAGAATATTTTCTTTTGAGTTGGGGGTCTACGGGGAGTCTTGCCACTTTTGGATTACTTGAGCCCCAAGATGAAAAAATGAAAGTAAAGGAAGCGATAAGGAATAAGGTATAATTGTATATATATATATATATATATATATATATATATATATATATATATATATATATATATATATATATATATATATATATATATATATATATACACACCAGGAGATCCACATACAAGCAAAACTTTCCTCTCTCTCGTGACTCTCCCTCTACGCAGATGGACATCCGATCCGACCCTTGTGCGTCTCTCGTCCCATCTAGGGTGGGTAGTGCACCAACGAGAAGGAGTTGCATGCGTTGGTCGTGGACCTGACCAACAACGAGGAGTAGCTCACCGTCACCATGGGTAGAGTCTGAGGACCATAGCGTTCTCTCTCTCATGCATTTCGACATCGGCACAACAGCACACATGGATTCCCATGGCACTGACATGAGATGCCAGAATCCAGAGAAGCGAAGGGACGGCCGTGCATAGGAAACGTGGGGAGAGCCAAGCATCCACCCAACATGGAACCCTCAATGTTGGCGGTCATAGGAAGAAGAAGAAACCCCATCGCACACAGCCGAGGGGCGTATGACCCGTCTTCTCCCCGTGGTGCACCAGCAAACCCCTCACAAACCCTAGTTCTGGTGCCCCTAAACTCCGGCCACAAAGGAGGAAAACCTGGGGCCTAGTTCAGTCCGACGGCAATAGTGGGACGCCGCCACGACCTACTCCGGCCTCCCCGAGATCAGGGGCAGGTCTGGGTGTGACAACGAGAGGGCTCGGCCGCGATAAGCTGAGAGGGCTCGGCCGCGATAAGCTGAGCGGACGGAGGTTGAAGACGGCTTGTAGCTGTTGGACGAGTATGCACCGGGCGCACAACAAAATGATTCAATGAGGGAGGGGCAAAAAGGTCATTCTCTTATGTTTTTAAATCGCCAAGCAACATTGTAAAGGAATGGGTGACATGGCAGCCGCTGATTGGCTCTGGTAAGTGTTAAATTGCAAAAATCATATTTAAATATCTGTAGCTCAGATGGATGCATATTATACATGAATTTTGCTTAGAAAAATGAGAGGAATCTATTAGAAATATAATTGAAACCTGAATCCTTTTGCAATTCTAAAAGTAATGGAAGATATCAACTTTAATGTATTAATGTTTAAAGAACCCTATTTTGGTATGATTAAAGTGATTAGTAGGGTTTAATAGATGATTAAAGTTGATATTAGCCTGTTAATGATAAAAAGGAACATTAGGAAGAAAAAGGATGGACTTTGCATATAGTTAGTTAATTTAGGGTTTCATATGCATGAATATACTTTAATGGGCCTTGAAACCCTAATGTTGACTAAATCAACTATTAATGGCTTTAATTGATTAATTTCATGATTAAAGTTGGAATATACTGAATCTAAGCTATTTCGAGCATTAAGTTCCTCATTTGTGGATAAATACCCTAAATGTAGTAATTAGGGTTTCCTCATGAATAAAAGGTGGAATTAATGGAAAATCGAGTTCATATGTGATTTGGACCATAATGAACTATGAATTAATGACAAATACATATAATGATATTGTCATGGATTAAAAGGATAAAATAGTAGCTTTAATAAAAGAGAGGCTTAATGAGCTTAATTAATGGTTAATTATGTCTTTAATCTAGAATTGAGGATTAGATGTGGAAATAATTAGGGTTTGTGATCAATTGCGATAAATTAGGATTGAAAATAGTAAAAGATGAAGGGAAACCCTAATTAAAATGGAAACCCTAAAAGTGGACTAGAAACCCTAAGAAGCGAGTTAGATTTAATAGATCTTAATGACATGAGTAATAAAAGGAAATTGTATAATTGTTTCAGGATCTTATTGAATGCTTGCTTGCTCGTTGTTGTTTGGATTATTCCTGCACCTGAATCTACATGTACAGGTATGAGGTTACGCTTATGACTACCCGAATTAGTTTTCTGGGGTTTTTTCGATGTTTCCATCGTGACTTGAATTAAACTGTTGGATGTATTTAATTCATGCAAAGTATAATGTGAATATGACTATCACATAAGGGATATGCCTACTAGCTCAGATCTTAGTCCCCTCTGTAGCTTAATGAGTTGACCAAGTAAAAGGCTACCAATGGGGTAGGCCCATCAGGTCATTGGATGACTTAGTAAATGGCTACCAACGAGGTAGGTCCATCAAGTCACATTGAGTTAGAGATTGGACTACCTATGGGTAGTGCCATGCAACTCAACCCTAGATATTGATCTACCTGTTAGGTAGGATCATGCAGGGTTTAATAAGGATCTACCTAGAGAGAGGTGGGATCTCAGTCCACTGCAGGGACAACACAGAGATAGGGGATAGGAAAGGATTGAGTAGTATGGTTTAAAACATAATCTTGGCTATGAAATGATAATTGGCTGATTACTTTGTTACTATAGTTGCACGTTTATTGTTTCCCCCACATACCAGCTTCTTGCTGACCGACGTTTTGTTTGTCGGCATTTTAGGTACAAATGAAAAGAACAAATAGTAAAGTGATAGATGTGGAATTAAATGAGAAATAATGTGCATAGGAGGATTAGTTAGTTTAGCGTCTTCATGGATAGAAGTTTAGAAATCCTAGTTTTTCCAAGGTAAGAAAAGTTTTATTTATACCAGTTTTCAGTTTAGTTGGTAAAGTTTATTAATTGTTATTGATTATTTGTCGAACCTTTGATCCTGTTAGTTGAATAACAGCTCTGACTTTCAGGTCTCCCTTAATTGGGGGTTACCGGGAGGCGGGGTCGTTACACTGATTTTAAACATGAAGAGGTATATTCTTTTAACTTGTCTGGTCTTAACACAAATCTTAATGCTGTAAATCTTAATAAGATGTGCATATGATAAATACCACTTAAACATTAAGATGCTCGCATGATAACATATATAATATGAACTTTGAACATGATTAAGCGATAAAAACTGAATGAACGTAGTATATCAAAACCCAAGGCATGGATCACTTATCTAGTGCAGTAGAAACACTTGCTTCTATATTATGGATCTCAAAACTTTAGTCTTCCTATAATTATAACCCAACACCGTAGTTATTATCTCATAACAGTAATTAGGTTAATTTTTAAAATACATGAAACTAGATCCAGAACCATAACTCCTAATCTAGACCAATACATACATCTTAAAAAACTGATCAAAATTTGTGTATTACTCAAACCCATAGGATATTCCAATAAAAAGATATTAAATATCTTGTACTAGAAAAATAAGGCTTAGATAAATCATTTATCTCACAATATGGGATATGGGTAATTGAAAATTAGAAAGGGGGATGTATTCGTAGCACTATATTTTGATCATATGCGTGATAGGGGGTATATTTGTAAAACAAAAACACTACTAATATTACCAAAAATCATGCGATATCATCCTATAGACCTAAGTTCAACTAAGACAATGTGACCCATGAATAAATCTATAGTGGCATCGGGTCCCCTTCAGTCTTCCCCAATCCTAGGATTTCTACAAACCACGACGGGTATGTTGTTCAACTCGAGCAATAGATCCCAACTCAACCATGAAGGCCACCATGAAATTTGCCAAACACACCTCACTCTCTCCTCATGCAATTTCGAACCTAGTAATTATATGGTGACGTTCCATGGAACCTGGAGCTCCCATGTCTACCCATCCACCATGGAAGGAGGAACATGGAGCAATGACTCTCGTTGGAGAACTAGAGGCTCATATAGAAATTGATGACAGTTTGAGGGGGTAAATGAAAGGTGAACAACGTGCTAACAAACACCCAGCCTCATGGAAACCCCCTCCATTTGCAATGCATGTGGTGACTACAGAGAATAGAAGAACCAGATCGGAGCTTAGCAAGGGAAAATTGTGGGATGTTTGTAAACATTTCCTTCAAGATGGTGGTGGAACGAGCAACAAAAGTTGGGAAAATGCTCTTCATATCACACTGAAGTAGGGAGAGAAAACCATGATAAAGCTTCACTGACATAATCCATGAGGACCCCTTCTCCGATAAGGCAAGTGGAGTCTATCGATCCAGGGTTTGGGGACAACTCATGGTAAACTATCAATGTGGGAAGAATGAACAAATATCAGGATGCTTACAGTGCAAATAATTTGGTAATGATGGGCTAAGATCCTTGGTCGAGCTCATTGTTTTCGAGCTAGGAGTTCGACTTTGTGGCTGCTCCTCGGGTGGATTCGGCTAAAATTACTTGCAAATGAGTATTCAAAGGGTTCTAGAGTCATTTATTACACCACTAGGGTATGGTTATAGGGTTGGAAGATCCCCCTTGATACTCATACCAGAAAAGGAGGAATGGTAATCTAGGTGTTTTGTGTGTATCTCAAATTAGGTTTAGACCTTGGGTACTTATAGGTTCAGGATCGGCTCATGGTTCCACTGGGAGTCCTAGTTTCCAAAGATGGTAGGATTGTGAAAAAAATAAGAGATCAAGAGTCTAAGGTTTGTGGGTTTCTATTCCCTCAAAGTCCAGCTAGGGTCAGGAGGTAGAGGATGGGTGACTTGCCCTCTTATGGTAATCCAACGGCTGGAAAAACAACCCACATACAACAATAAGAATGAGTAGAGCACGTGACAGTCTGAATGAGCCATACTATAGGTGAAAACCCATAAATTGGGAAAATAATGCTTATGTGACAAAGAAAAGTCATACATTAGGAATTCACCACAAATAAATGTTATATTAGGGTTATTTACATCCCCAATATATAGAAACTTCTAAAATCATTTGAGGGGTCAATAAAGGTAAAAAGTCTCTCAAATTTTAACCGTAGCTTCCACTTAACAAGTAGAATATTATTGTCAGATTAGATTATCAATTTCTTCAACCTAAATTTAATTAATTTAATTATGCTTAAACCCATTATCTTTCCTAAATTAGCCATGATGCTTATCTCATCATGCTTTTTACTATAAGATTCAATTTATCACTTATTATAGACTCAAAAGGCATAAAACACACTACACATTATGGCCAAATAAAGGATCATAAATTTGTAATACTTGAAATTACATACCTAAAGAAAATGAGGATATGAGAATCCTCCCCTCCTTATTAAAATTTTATTGGACCATGAAGTACACCTTCCCCCATCACATTTTTGAAGACCATTTTTCATCTTAGATAAGTAACTTAAGTTTACTTGGATATCTATACATTTTACTTTATTAATATGTGCTTTGATGTTATTTATGAATATAATATATGTGGAATGTTTCATTCTTAAGTTATTCAAAGAATGTCTTAGTTAAAACTAGTTAGGGGTTAGCAATTTAAAATCCTAGTTTTTGTTAAATAAGGGCATTTAGGTGACTTTTATTTAATTAATTGAATGTATGTTAAATGATGATAAAATCCTAATTTAATTGATGTTAATTATTTCAATATGAATCTAGCAATATCACTCTATTTGTTGAATGTTACCTTTTTGACAAGTAGAATATTTGAAGCTAATATAAGGCCCTAGAAATAAGGGATTCAAGGACATTTGAGGGTATTTTTATGCAAATAAAATAGGAAAAAAGAATGAACATTTAAGGCACTTTAGAATGATTATTTAGAACCATGTTTATGATAATAAAAGTTTGGAAAAAAATACATTGTATTCAAGTTCTAGGGTTTTAAAGATTGGTTAAAATTTCCTCAAAACAACCAAAGTAGACAAAAATTACCCAAGTAGATTCCAAATTGGCAAAAGAAAATATAGGGGAATTCAGTCAGATAAAATGAGATTGCACACTCCTCATTGTCAGATGAATTTCTTGAAATAAAAGTGTAAAGAGTGGACCAGAGAGGGGATCCATTCAAATGGTATGATACAAAGATCCATGTAGATATAAAGCAATAGAAAAATCACTATTAAAAAGTTACAAAATAATTCATTCGTAGGGATTGAAAAGTGTTGGGTATTTCTTTAGCATCTCACCTTATTCTCCCAAACAGTTTCTTCAAAATTTTGATTCCTCAATAAAACTTTAACTGGACAATATCCTTGTTATTCAACTTCTTGGTCTAAACATCCAATATCCTCAAGGGCAACTCTTCATATGAAAGATCCTCCCTAATCTCAATAGTCTTGTAAATAAGAACATGAGATATATCCTTGATGTACAACCTCAACGAGGATGCATGAGACACATTATAAATTTGTTCATAAGCTGGTGGTAGTGCTAACTTGTAAGCACTTTCTCCCATCCTATCAAGGATCTCAAAAGGAGCAATATAACGAGGTATAAAATTACCCTTAATCTTAGACCTATTAATCGATTTGATGGATTTGAGTTTTAAGAAAACATGATCACCCACATTGACCTCTCTATCATGCATATGCACATCATCATACTTCTTTTATCTGTCTTGTGGTGTTTTTATCCTCTTTTTGATAAGATCAAAAAACTAAAACTCATCACTTTGGATCAATCTTCGTTTACCAACCTCACTCTAGAGAAAAAGTAAATTGCATGGACTACCACAAAGAGCTTCATATGGTGTCATTCCTATACAACTATGAAAACTATTATTATAAACAAACTCATCCAGAGGTAGAAAATTTGCACAAGATCCTCCCAAGTCAATCATGCATGCTCTAAGAATGTCCTCCAAGGTCTGAGTAGTCCTTTTAGATTGTCTATCTGTCTCTGGGTGTTAAACAATACTGAAAATGAAGTTGAGTACCTAACTCATCTTAAACATGTTTCCACAACTTAGAAATAAATATTGGGTCCCTATCAGAAACAATTGAGTGGGGAACACCATAGAGATGTACAATCTCCTAAATATACAAATCATCCATCTTGTTAACACTAGTAGTAGTTTTATAAGCTAGAATGTGTACACTTCTGCCAAACGATCAACCACTAACCATATTACATCATGACCTTTCTTTATCTTGGTAAACTTAGTAACAAAATCCATGGTTATCTTCTCCCACTTCCACTCAGGAATGTCAAGGGGTTGGAGAAGACCACCATGCCTTTGATGTTCAGCCTCACCTACTAACATGTTAGGAATGTGGAAACAAAAGAAGCTCAGATCATGATACATCTTTGCAGAGCCTAGATGCGTAGTGTACTTAGTCACATGTGCCTAAAAAATAATCCTATGTTTTAGCTCATTAGAAGGAATCCACAATCTACCATTCATCAGAGTTTCACCATCTTTACCCTTTGAGAGTCTAGTCCTAACTCTCTTAAGAAGATCTAACATATGTGGATAGGGCTACATTGATGTGCATTGTGTACATCAAAAGTCTAATATGGCTTGATCATGATATGTGCCAACTTAAACTCAACCTTAGCAACAAATAGTTTCCATTCTATCAATTCTTTCGTCATCTTCCATTCATCAACCAGAATAGAAGCACAACTAACACCATTCTTTCTTCTCAGAGCATCAACAGCTAGATTGGCTTCTCCGGGGTGATAGGTGATAGAGAAATCATAGTCTTTGATGCACTTGGCTACCTACATTGACTCATGTTGAGGTCATTCTATGTAAGTATATATTGAGGATATTATAATCAGATAACACCTCAAACCTTGTGCCATACAAATAATGCCTCCACATCTACAATGCAAAATGATAACATCTAGTGTAAGGTATGCGTGGGATAGTTCTTTTCATACACTTTGATTCGTCGAGAAGCATTATAGATAACAATGTCTTTATGTATGAGAACACAACCTAGACTATGCTTTGAAGCATCACTATAAATTACAAAGCCATGACCATCATACTAATGAACAAGTACCAGAGCATACATCAACTTGTCCTTCAGGGTACAACAACTGCGCTCATAGGCATCACCCTAGGAAAACTTACAACCCTTCAGGGTCAACTGAGAAAGAGGTGTTGGTTATGTATGCCTAGAGAGCCAATATGGTGATGATTGTAATGGCATATCATGTAAAAATGATTTGATTATTAATAGTAGTCAAGCTTCCAATTTATTCTATTTAAATTCAGTTATGAGATAATGATGTAACATTATAAATGTCTAGAGATTGATATTTCTCAAAGATGAATGTCTTCAAGTATTAGCCTTGTTGAAGTGAGATCATACGTATGTTAAGAGTACATATACATATTCTTATTATGTCCTTGATCAGTTATTATTGTGGAAGGTCGATAGACAACAATAACACATAAGATCAGAGTGTGAGTTGGTTGATGACTAAATATCATTAGTCATGATATGGCAATATCAAACCAAGCACACACATACATGTTAGAGAATAGTGTCTCAGACAGACCCATCATGAGACTGACACATGAATGCCATCATCATGGAAGTCATAGTCAGGTCTCACAGTGATGATGGTTGTTGTGGTTCTTAGACCTAAAATCACTGCACTCTACACATGTTGTTGGGTACACTTTGACATTATCAAACACAGTCATGAATCATGGGTTGTTACAAAAATGATGATTGGGTGGATTTGACACATGGGGATTGACTGCGAGTGATAGATATGCGATTTGTCCCTCCTACAGGAGTGTGATGTCCTAGGCCTCTTGATTAGCGAGACTAAAAAATGCATGGCCATGCACATATGAGTCAATGTGTGATATTAAACTGACATATATCTCATACAGTCTGCTCTTGGTTCAAGAAAAGGATTGAATAATAATGAGGGTGACTACTCCATGGCTCTAGTTCAATTCGGACATCAGTTACAGAGAAACTATACAAATATTGTAACACCTTACATAGATTGTAGGTTGAAGTTGTTCCCCAACTTTCTATTTACTTGGGTAACATTGATGTCCGACTAGGAACCACTCCTTGCTTGTGATGTCATAAGTTGTTATGGACATTCACTGTCAATGTGATATGAGACCTATAGGGTCACACACATAGGTCTCGACCAAGAAGAGGATTTCAGATCTTGATTAACATTTGAATTAAGTGGCAAAGTATTTAGGCATTTGATTCATGTAACAAAAAGACTGACAACACTATCAAACACCCATCTCAAGTGTTGAGACGGCCATCTGGAAGTGCCAAACAGTGATCTCAAGCGTTGAGACGGGCATCTGGGTGGCAGGCCTATTGTGAGTTGAAATTGCCAAAGGCATGTACCAACCCAACTAAATCAGCTCGATTCGAGTCACCAGATAAGACCAAGACAGTCGTCACAAATGGGCAAGATGGTACAGTTTGGTTTGGGAAAGTTATAGATGTTTCCCTATTTGTTTCACTTGAGCAATACTTGTGGCACAAGGAAATCAATGTCTAATATTGATAGAAATGGATTTTCCAAATTCATGTATAATTGGGAAACTATGAAACGACTGTCTCGTAGTATGAAATGATTGTCTAGTAGTGTGAGATGACCACGTCACAGTACAAGATGACTGTCTCATTTGTGAGATGACCATCTCACTTTGTCTCACTTGTGAGATCATCGTGTCGTATTATGAGATGATTGTATCGCTTGTGAGATGACCGTTTCGGCTGCCACGGGTTGCAAAGTTTCTAGAATTGTTGCAAAAAATTGAGATCTTTTGATCCTTTCCAATCACGCACATTAATCCCGTACTGGATGGGAACTGGGAATCCTAACTCTGGTCACTCCCATACATAGAGGGGTACTAAGGGCTTCCCAAAGTAAAACACAGACAACTGAGAATCAGTTTCTCTAACAATTATTATCCTCTCTAGTTTTGGTAACCAAAAGAATCCAGGCAAGTCCTACTCGACAAGGGAGGGATAGCCACAGGAGAGAACAACTGAGAGTTTTCATGGAAGAGCAATTCAATGACTAGTACATCGATGGAGAGGGACGACTCCTTGCTGATCGTTCTGGAAGGACAACAAGAGTTCTAGGCAGTCCGTGTGGACTACCATAAATTTAGGAAGACATTGTTTGCCGCTTGGAGGACAACGTCAACCAGTTGTCCATGATACGAGGAGCTGCTGAAGAAGATGACATTCTTGGATGCAGTCTGTGGTGCAGACTAGGAGGTGCAGTAGTCAAATGTGTCCCAATACAACTAGGATTTAAAGTTGCACATTTACAAAGATGAGGATTGTCACTGGACATGCTCCAGGATCAGGTATATCCCCTAAACCATTCTTCTTGCATTATAGTTATTGACGTGATCTGTTGATTAAGGGGAATAAGGTAGATAAAATTTAAAATTATGTTTCCTGTTTGTAGCCTTATTTCCCAAACAGTGGTATAAGAGCCTTCGTCAATTTACTATTTTACAAAATAATCGATATGATCAGATTTGGATTTTGTCATTCTATTATTACATGTGATGTAAATAATATCCTGTCAAATTCAAACAACACGATAATCCCATATATATATATATACACACACACACACACAGATATATATAAATATATGCAATTTACACTCGACATCCTAAAAGAAGTTTTGATGGTGGATATGTAGCATGGTTATGGCCAATAACCCCTATCTGTGCATGGTTTTAAGTGGTTGGTTTATCTATTTATCTTAGTCTGCATACCAAGCCTCTATCTTATCTTCCCAATGTAAAGTTAATTCTTTTATACCTTTATTATCCTTGAATGTAACTTAAGGTTTTTCTATAATAATGTAAAATCATGATAGTTTACTTTCGATTATAACAAAGATCAAGACATCCCAAAGACAAGCCAGACGACTTAAGAACCTTGGAGGACATGGTGGATAAACCAGACTGATTTCCTGGTGGACCTGACCAATTTGCTGGAGGTGCTAGGTGATGGTGAACAGGATGATGAGATGGGCAGTGAGACGACCTAACAACCAGCCAAGATGCGAGCCGATTGGTTTAAGGGTTGAACCGATCAACCTAGATTGACAAGCACAAATCTTCATCAACGACAGGTTTCTGCATGTTGTGTAATGCCTAGATGACCATAATTCCTTATGGCTCCAAGGGATTATATTAGGCTGGCCATAACTATCTCTTCTATTTATTGCATGTTTTCATTGTGGCATATAACATGTATATGATACATACTATATATGTGGTGATTGGATAAAGTATATGTATTTATACAAACTCCCTGAATTAGAATATTAAGTCTTAGATGCTTTCTAAAAATGACACACATGAAAAGCTTTATCGACCAAGCATAGGTGACGTCAAAGCGTGGTATGTTGTATATCTCATGAAAGTGTGATGGCAATGATGTAGGTGCCGCCAAAGCGGTGTACATTGTTATCGTGTCAGTTTTTGGGCTAGGCTTAACTAGTGATTCTTAGAACGTCTAAGCCCAGAAGTATGCAAATGATTATGGCAAGGAGTTGCACATATCATCTATCCAAGAGTTGCATATGATGGAATCAGCATGATGGCTACCTAAATAGTCAAGTTGTGGGTGATAAGCCAAACTTGACTCATGACTTTATGAAATATGGATCTTGGCCCACTAGAATATTGTACGCTGCAATATTCTAAAGTGATATTGAGGGCTAACAAATTGAATAAATTAGTTGGAAGAATAATAATTAAAGACCTAATTATTATCGTCAAAAATTTTCAAATAAAATAAAATCATAAATGGTTTTTAACAAATGCAAATTTTCTCTTGTAGAATCAATGACAAACAAATCCGATTTGTATTTGGTCCTGAAGAAGGACAAACTTGACAGGAGAAATTTTCATGACTGGTTTTGGACTTTGAGAAGGGTTCTCAATGAAGAGTGCAAACTCTACATCCTTGACAAATCAGTGCATGAAATACCTCTTCTTGATGCACTTAGGGCACAAGTGGATTCTTACTAGAAGCATGCCAACGATGCCTTTGAGATAATGTACCTTATGCTAAGCTACATGAACTATGAGTTGCATGAGCAATGTAAGGACATTAGTGTTCTTGAGATTGTGACACATCTTAAGAAGGTAACACTTGGTCTTAACATGAAAGAAAGGAACGTTGTCTTAAATGTGATACTTGAGTCAAATCTAGCAGAGGGAACCTCAGTAAAAGAACATGTGCTCAATATGATTGGACATGTGTATCATGTTGAAAATTTGGGATTCACTTTGAGCCAAGAGTTGGCCATTGATATTGTGATGACCCTAATTTTAGGGTGTTGATAACCAAGATTACACTTGAGATCCATGAATGTTCACTAGATGACCAATCCTTAATTAATGTTAATTATATTCAATTATGAACTCTTTTCTCCCAAAATGTGGGACCATGATGCAATTGATGTTTGTCAGGCCTAATTTAGTTCAATAATGATGAATAATGTTTTATTAATTGACTTGTGTGTTTATGATGCGAAGAGTTCCATTTCATAGACACAATGAACTCAGGCGCTATACTGATTAGGATTAGTAAAAAGTCATAGGACATTTGTTTGATCAAGATTTGATTATTAATTGAATTTTCCTTTATGGTGTATACATATATCCATAAGTTTGTTTGCAAAGTTTATTACATAACCAAATAATCGAGTTTGTGTCTCAAACTTGGATAGAAGCTACATGGTGATAATATGAACCCATATAAAATGTTTCATGAACAAATGAAGGCCCTATGTAAAGTTATTTAGGTTTGAATTATTGGATAATTGACCAATGAGATAACATACCTTGTGTTCGTATGTCTCTAGACCAAGGTATGGTTGTTGTATGTGTCAGACACCGATCAGAGATCGTGGCATTGGTTAGCTACCGGGTTGACCACTACGTCTCAAATAGTGGGCTTCTCATAGTATCTTTGACCCCGTCTATCGCCCTCTCCACCTTCTATGGATCTTATGCAACCCTCTCACGGTGTATTCATTATTGGTGTGAGAAGATATTTTCCTTCCCTCGCCACTCTCTCCTCTACGTTCAGCAGTGAGTGGCTCTTGAGAAATACACCGTCGTTGCTGCAGAAAATGTATCAAATGGCCAAAGCAGGTTTTGTTGGGGATCCGCCTTGCCTTGGAACCCCACCCCATCCTGGTTATAGGTTGTATCTAAATCAAGGACCAAAGAGGTGAGGCTAGTAGTAGAGGTGGTGGTCAGATCCTATGCTTGATGAAGGGGAATGTCGAGGTTGAAGGAGGATAAGCTTTGGTTGGGTGCCATGATAGGGGGGCACGAAGGACAGAGCAGAGGTGTTGGGAGTGGAAAAACCACCACTATTTCCAGGCGAAGGTGGGATATGGTTCAAAATCTGATGAGAAGTAGTTTGTCATGGGTGATCGTCGATGGATGATGCTCTAAGGTCCGGGAGCTTCACGGAAATGACTTGGCATGGATTGGATATTGTCAGAAGAATCCATGTCGGCCATCGTGTTATTAGATGCATACAGAGTCTCCAAGGAGTACCAATCTAGGCTAGGGAGATCGAAGTACCTCCTTCAGCATGTTCCCACTTCCAATCTAGGCTCCATGGCAGTCGCTGACCTTGAGCCACGCCCTCCCGTTGTGTGTGTGGGAACTCTTCTGTGAAGCAAGGAGGCTTCCTGGAGGAGATTGCCTCTGGTTCTTTTGAACTTGGTGGCCAAGAGAGATGATACTAACACCACAACCTTAAAAGTGCGGCACTGCGACGACATCCTTAGATCTCAGTGCGTCGCGCAAATGTAGACTCTCCGGCTCCCAGCCAACTGAGAGATAGAGCCAGAGAAGGAAAGAGCAGACCGATCGTCCGACTCCCAGTCGATCGGCTCAACAAGTAAACCTTGAGTTAGAAGTGGGGTGACATGGCATGGATCTGGCACTACTAGATCCTAGATCTAACGCTTGCAAATAATCAGAAAAGGCAACTCGTCTCTTATTCGTATATAATAGGCATATCTTGTATAACGGATTAAAAATGGCTCCCTTGGCCAATAAATTCCCACAAATACTCCAAGACTCAGAAAAATATCTTCCTTCTTATTGGACACCTATATCAGTATTTTTAAGAACAAATATTGTCGATATCCATATAGGCGATGGTGTTTCTTTTTAGGGTTAGTTAATTGAAATAAACAACAAATTATCAAGATTAAATCTGAGAAAAATTCTGTTGAACCCTAATACTATCTCGAGACAATTAGTTGACCCTGATTTGAAATATATTGCTCAATACTAGATCTTTTGGTATATATATAATTAAGTGATTTTAGCATCATTTTAATTCTAGAAAATAGACCGGTCATAAAAAAAACATGAAAATTGGATGAGACCCTTATTATGATGTATAGAATAGTAGAAAAATACTTGAGACCTAATTCAAGTCAAAAATAATCTATATTTAACAAAAACCATAGTTTGGACCTATTTATCAAGTTAAAAGATGATCCTATAATTAATGATGGTTAATTTATTATTAATCAACCTATTTATCAAGTTAAAAGATGACCCTATAATTAATGATGGTTAATTTATTATTAATCAGGTGATGGCCAGAGATGGTAGATGATCAAGGATAACTTAGATTCTCTAAACTTAGGTATGTGGGTTCTTATTTAAGTATATGACTATGGTTTTCTTGGTTGAATCATGATATCTATGTATGATCTTTTTATTTGAGAATATTTGATGTAATATTACTATAAGTACTCAGTGATTTATCACTTGAAACATAAATTAAGAGTAGATGTTTTGTAGTTATTTATGGTGCTCATTATCCCCCTTATGAGGGAATGGATTAATGTTGGCTAGTACGGGGAGTTTTCTAGAGTACTTGGTACATAGGATAGGGCCCAACATATGTGTTTGGTACTAGTCCACCTTGATAATGCAACTCATCTAGAAAAATTAATAAAATTGGCATATTTCTCTTATTAAACAATTGTTTTCAATGATGTTCCTTCTTTCTTTCTGCAAATCTTTTCAAAAATATGAAAAGCATAAATATGTGTTTGTCTACCCATGTACACAACACATTTGTTGATTCATTATTTCAAGTATGTTTTAGGTTCAGAGATGGCATGGGATAAAAGATAGGAACTGAGTAGTGTTCAGGTTGTATCTATTGTCTAAGATCATGTTAGCATACATGATCAGACTATGTGTAAAATTCTCTTTCAATATGTAATTGTAATATATGTTGTAATAACTCATGTTGAATGTTGAGAAACTTTATGGTGTATGTTATATTTGAATTTTCATGTGTGTATTTTGCTTACGCATCAGTCTTTGATACAATTAGCTAATTTTTTTTGGTTTGTCCTCTCATTCTTTCTAAGTATCGAGATGGAAGAATTTGAGGACATTATAAATATGATTCTAAGGACTATGACTGAATCATATAGACATTTTATTGCACGTTACTATGTGAGTAATTCGTCTGGATAGATGTTAGAACTGCTTGCCATGTTAATTCATGTTGAAGCAAAGGTGAAGAAGGACAAGCCTGTGATGGTGATTAGTGAGGGTGAGTCCAAGGATCAAAGCAAGACTGAGAAGAGTTTTGTGGTCAAGTCTAAGTCCAATTCTTTAACACTTGAGATAAGGAGAAAGAAAAGTAAAAGAGAAACTCATCCTTTGTACTTGAAGGCTGTTAGAAAGCATAAGATGGGGATGGTGATCTCCACTTTAGGTATATACATTATTGAGATAAATCTATCTACTCCATAATCTTGGTTATTAGATACCGGATGTGGATCTCACATATGTTCTCATATGTAGGATCTAAAAGGAAGTAGGCCTTTGGGAAAAGGTGAGGTGGAACTGTGAGTTGCTAATGGCGTAAGAGTTGTGTCTAGCGTAGTTGGAACCTATAGTTTACCATTACCCACAGGGCTTGTAATAGAGTTAAATAACTGCTATTATGTACCTGCTATAAATAGAAACACCATTTCTATATCTTGTTTGGACAAGGATGGATTTGAATTCCATATTAAAAGTGGTTGATGTTCTATTTCCAAAGATGGGATCTTTTATGGCAGTGCCCCTATGTATTATGGTGTTTACTAGTTAGATCTTAAGACAGATGTATATAAAATTAATACAAAAAGACTAAAACTCAACAACTCAAACAAAGCATACCTTTGGCATTATCGTCTAGGGAACATAAATGAGAATCACATATCTAGACTCCAGAAAGACGGTTATCTGGACTCTTTTAATTTTGAATCATTACAGACATGTGAATCTTGTTTGTTGGGCAATATGGCTAAAATCCCTTTCACCGGTAATAGTGAGAGGCTAATGACCAATTAGGATACATACATACTGATGTGTGTGGACCTTTTAGAACTGCCGCTAGAGGTGGGTTTCATTACTTCATTACCTTCACTGATGACTTTAGTAGATATGGCTATGTTTATTTAATGAAACATAAGTCTGAAGCTCTTGAAAAGTTCAAGGAGTTTATGAATGAAGTACTAAACCAACTTAATAAAAGTATTATGGCACTTCATTATGATCGAGGTGTTGAATACTTAAACTAAGAGTTTGAGGACCTACAACACCTCAACACAATGGTGTATCAGAAAGAAGGTATTGCACATTACTAGATATGGTGCGATTGATGATGAGTTTAGTCAAGCTTCCAACTAAGTTCTGGGGGTATGCTCTACAAACTTCCGTGTTTACACTAAATTGAGTACCATCTAAGTTGGTTCAAAAGACACCATATGAGATATGGATTGGGAAGCATCCCAATATGTCTTTTATGAGGATTTGGGGATGTGAAGCTTATGTTAGCAAGATGCTTCCTCAGAAGCTTGGTTCTAAATATTATAAAGGTTATATTGTTGTATATCAAAAGGAAACTAAAGGATATTACTTTTACTCCATATATGACAGTGATGAATGCATATTCATCCCACTTTTAGATGCATCCTTATTCTAATTTAGCATTCATATAGCTTAGTTTTCCTCAAAATAGCTTTCTTTCGATCTACTTAGGTTTTCCTGCTAATTTGTAAGAATTTGATACTTCTTGACTCTCTTTGAAAGTTTTCAATTTTATCACTCTGCATCAAGTTTTCTTAGGGGGGTCCCACATCAAAATCATCAGTCGATCGACATAACAATTGACCTTCAAAATCATCAGTTATAAAGTATCGACATTGACGCTCGACAGACTTGTCAACCTTCCAGGTTGACAACTCATCGATACAATGGTCAACACTTAGAAGGTCGACACTTAGGATCTCGACGTCATCATCGGCCAGTAGGCGACAGAAATCAGCCTATCAATCTACTATTGTCGACATCCACAACTACCCGACACAATTGTCAACCTCCAAGATGATGACTAGAATTCCAAAAGTCATCGACCGGTGGACCTGTCAATCGACAACAAATGGTCGAAACCAATGGAAAGAGGTCGACAACCTCAACCCTATAAATAAGCCCCCAGTGCATCCGTACAACCCATCTCAAAATTTTGATGATAGAAATGATGAACGACTACCTCTGAGATCATAGCCCAAGATAATAGCTATCGACCCAACTTCTATCGACCTAGTTGGCTATTGACATGTAGCCTTGGCGGCTTTAATCGACCTTTAACAACTCCGAGTCATCAACCTGCCTTCTTTGGTGATCGATGTCTTCTCCGAGCTGTTGTTCATCCACCTTCTTCTATTGCAAGTCAGGGTTAATACCTAGAAGAGAAAGAAGGAAAAAAGTCAGTCTTCGAACACCATGTCGATCCACTTCTGCCACCATCATGACCATGATGGATTCCTCTTCCTCTTCTTGTGAAATTAATCTCACCATGTAGAGGGAGTAGTGTTTTCACCGAGGTGTGGGGACTAGCTCCACTATCTTTTGTTGCAATTTCATTCATGTTCTTACTCTTGTATGAACTCATTTAATTCATATCCAATCGTTTATCGCATGTTTTGTGGATTGATCATCCACTTCAAGTGATTTATTATAATCTTTTACCATGAGAAATTCAACATTTAAGATTTTAATATCGATTAGGTTTGGTTGACACATTGATGAGAACTTCTGACAAAAGGACTCTGGAGTAGTGGATAGAGGATCCATAAATAACAAGACATGGAGCTGACAGGGATATCTACTCATGCAAGTTTCCAACGCCAAAGGGGAAACTTTCATAACTCCAATTATATCTTCATATAGGTTTCGATTTTAATGAATGCACATATTTGAGTAGTGGTGGTGAACCCAGTTCCACCCCAGTGTTTCCATCCATTGATAACTAGAACCTAAATCTAACTATTTTTATTATTGCAACCTTGGATTAAACAAACCACCTCAACTTTTGTGATAAATACTACATATTTTTAAGTTACTTCAATTAGATAATTCATAAAATTTTATCCCATGGGATTCAATTCTTAACTATATTGTGATAAGATCTGTCCACTTGCAATTGGCATTATTGCACTTTGGTTTTGATAAATAATGGGAATTTCATTCCTAGTGAATTTTTAGTGCGATAATATTCCAAGTCAGGAAGCAAATTCTTTGTTTCCAAAGATATTATATTCCTAGAAAAGGAATTTATTTCCAAAAAAAATAGTGGGAGGCAAGTAAAACTTGAAGAGAATTTAGACCAACAAGAAGACATTGAACCAGTGGATTTACAAGAGGAACCTAAAGATTCATAAAGTGTTGTGGAATTTTAAATTCCTCAAGTAATACAGGAACCTTGTAGATCTAGTAGGACACACCTTGATCCTGGAAGATTTGGATAACTTGTAACTCAGGAAGATAGTGAATTTGTCATAGATGATGAGCCAATTTCCTATCAATATGCTATAGAGGGACCAAATATGAGAAATGGCTTGAGGCCATGAGATTCAAGATGGAATCCATGTACACCAACAAAGTATGGGCTTCGGTGGATCCACCTGAAGGGGTAAAACCATATGGTGCAAATGGGTCTTCAAGAAGAAGACCAACGTGGATGGTAAAGTACAAACCTATAAGGGAAGATTGGTAGCAAAGTGTTTCAGACAAGTTCAAGGTATTGACTATGATGAAACCTTTTCTCCAATGGCCATGGTTAAGTCCATCAGGATCATGCTTGCTATTACAACTTATCATGACTACAAAATTTGGGAAATGGTTGTTAAAATAGTATTCCTTAATGGGAATCATGTTGAGCATGTGCATATGACACGTCTGAAAGGGTTTATACATCCAAAGTTTGGAAATAAAGTATGTCGGGATAAAAAGTTCAATCTATGGATTGAAGTAAGTATCTTTGAGATGGAATCTTCATTTTGATGAGATAGTCAAAGGGTTTGGCTTTATTGAAAATGAAGATGAACCTTGTGTGCAAGAAAGTCAGTGGGAGCATAGTCACATTCCTCATATTATATGTAGATTGAATACTATTGATGGGGAATGACATACCTACTTAACAAAATGCAAAGGCATGGCTTGTAAATACATAGTTGAGTGTGTCCTTAGTGCTTTAACATCATTAGAGAGAGTATGATGTTATGGAATGCCTTGTTGGCCCTTAGTTGATGAGGTTCCATCATCTAGCGATGCTAGAGTTTCTAGGGTTTGCTTGGTGTTGACCATGTTGAGCTTGATTGAGTCTTGCAACCAGTGTCTTGACCTTGTTGATGTGCTTTGGGTGTGTCTCGACTGAAACCTCTTCCTTGAGTGATTTGTTTTAACCTTAATCATCTTGATGTGTTTTTAGGCGAGATGGTTGTCTTCTTGTGAGGTGTTTCAACCATGTATGGTTGTTGACCTTTTTTTGTGGTCGAGACATGATATCTTGGTGTTTGTTTTGAGATCTAGGGTGTTGGTGACCAAAGTGGTTGATACCACACCTATGTTTTATCACCATGGGTTTCATCTTAGTTTATTTTGTGGACAAGTATCTCTTTGGTGCTCTCTTATGTTGACACCTCACCCTACCTCACTTCCCTCCTCCTTTGGGTATATAACCTCTTTCTTCTTCATGCAAGTATCTGTTTCGGCCCTCTTTCTTCCTCCTTAACTTTTGCTCATCCTTGTATCTTAGTGGAGCAAGAAGGACAAATCTTGGGTTCTTTGGAGGCTGGCCAACCTTGCATGTGGTGCTTTGGATCTTGATCACCTTCCTTGTGGTGATTCTTTCTTTGTCGTAAGTGGTTGTTTTCCCTGGACCACATTTTTACTTTGGAACCATACCTTCCTTATTCATCTTTCTCAACCACAAAGACCATGTTTTGACATTGTAACTTTTTTGAAGATCTTCTCCTCACAAAGGGGTCAAGGACTATGTTTTTACATGGTGTCACCCGAGTGAGAAGGAGCTCTCTTCTTCCTTCTTTCTTCTTGGTTCAGCCTAGGGTTTTTTACCCTCTTTTTTGACCATTCTTTTGACCATGGTGTTCTTCTATTTGGAGGTGTTCTTGTGGATGATGTGTTGACCTTGGTTGGATCACCTTCTTCAACTTTGGAGCCTTTGATCTTAGAGCTTGGTTCTCTCTTAAAGGCAGGTTATATATTTGAAAGTTATTGAAAGATATGTCAATCAACACACAAGAGAAGACAGATTACAAGATAATGGGTTAGTCAATATTACAAAGAGAACTAGAAATTATAAAGCTAAAAAAATTATGGAATACACTAAAATTACAAAAAAAACTAGAAAGTAGTACTGTTGGAATGGAAACTCAGCAGAAAGAGGAGGTACACTTTCGAAATGGTGCTCGGAAGGAAAAAAAGTTACAAAAATCTTGAAGAAATCATAAAAAAGACTAAAGTTATACAAGTTAATGAATACAGAACTAGATTATACAAGATATACTAGAAATCAAATTTGAAAAACAACTGTGTCATCCCTGGCAATGATGTCAAATTGATGTGTGTCGATGTACACACAACAATCACTAGGAAAAGTCCTAGAGTTTAACCTTCTAACTAAGTTGTCAATTTGGTGTAAGCACCAAGTCAATGTAGTATACATATGTATTGATCTGTAGAGATGACGATGAAGATGGTTGAGTTTCAAATCCGATTGCGAGAACAAGAATGTAAAATCTATTCTGAGAGTTTGTTAAAACTAAAACAAAAAAAATAAATATGTTGAATTAAAGATCAACTAATCAAAAGAAAGAAATACCAAAGCTAGAGGATTTCACCACCCTAGCCAATGTGAAATGAGACTGAAGAATTTACACTATAAGAAAGACAAAGGAAGGTATGTGAAACATTCATAAATGATTCACAAAAGATGAACTCCCTGTGAACCCATTGGTCCTGGCATTCACAGATCCTAGTTGAATCATCCTAATGGGGACTTTTTCGAGCTCTCATCAAAATTGTCAAGTAATCAATTTGTTTATTCTAAATCTTGGGTTCCATGATCGCATCCTCAAATATTAACAAGCGATGAAAATGAGAGATCACTTTGTTAAAATCATTGATTTGCAAATAAAAAATCATTTGCCTAAAAAATCATGTAAAACTTTGATCTAATCATCTCATGGCCAAGGGGTTGCTCACCTCACCTCGGTAAGAAGACTACTCACTAGCCAAAAGAGGGGAAGCACAAGGAAGAAGGAAAGAATCCATAGATCACAAGAAGAAGAATCTCCAGGGAGATCTAGGTGGTGCCAGTAAAACGACTTTTTCCCTTAATTCTCCATTCTAAAAGAAAAGAACGATAAGTAAAGAACAAGAATAACCAAGATCCAGAGACGAAGAACTAAATTTGTATTGCAAAAATAAAATATTTCAACTATAGAAGAAAATGCGAGTACAAAATTGATGACTACAAACTAAAACTCTATTTCAAGTAAGACTCAATTTACAACTAAGACTCGATGATTTTTCTTGTGGAGTCCTCCCTCCTTTTATAGGGGAAGGAGGGGTGAAAACCCTAAAAGGGGAGGATAAGAAATGAAAGAGGTGGTTGTTGTTTGTCTTGATCAAGAGAAATCTCTTCCTCAATATGTAAGAAAGAAAATCATTCATTGTCTACTTTTGACCCTTCAAATTTTGAGTCTCTCTGTAGATTCCCGTTCCCAAATCTTGGTATGTATTTTGGTTGATAACAATCTTTAATGTATGCCCAAAAATATATTTTCCCTGTAGGCCTTTGAATTTAATTTCCAACGCATATTTAAACATTATTTTCTGCCTTCACATGTGAGCGTTATGTCTATTTTGGTGCAAGCTATATATTTAAATCAGACATTGTGGGAAAATGAATAGACACATTCACTGGTTGGTTGGACAGTCAAATTACTACCAAAATCATCAAGTAATATATTTTTATTTTACCAATTAAAATTATCTTTTCAAAACATATCTAGAATCAAGATTTGAAATTTCTATGTGGGAGTTATGACTGTTTTGGTGTTCTCTATACATGAATTTCAGGAACTGTGGGAATTGTGCAAAATATCTTCCAAGAGAAATTAATGATGAGAGTGATTAGGCCATTTTCTTAAAAATACAAAAAAAAATTAAAACTCCAAATAAAGAGGGAAAATATAAACTAATACAATTAATTACAAAATATATAAAATAAATAACAAAACAATCCTAAAAATCTATCTAAAAGAATGGATTAAAATGGATAAATATACATTTATTGGTGTCCTCATGCGTTTATATAAATATCCTTTTTGGCAATGTGATCATGAAAAAAATGATGATGAACCTCTATATTTTTATCTATACTATGCAATATAGGAGTGTAACATAGATTGATTGCACTATTATTGTCACAAAAGATAGGAGAAGCATCGAAATAAATGTTAAAGTCTTGGAGCATATGCTTCATCCATAAAACCTGGGAACAACAACTCCCAGCTGCAATGTATTCAACCTCGGTAGTTCATAGAGACATTGTGCTCTTTTCTTGGAAAACCAAGACACTAAGTATGGTCTTAGGAGGAAGCAAATGCCACTTGTGAACTTTCTATCAATCAAACATCCTACGTAATCAACATCACTATAAGCATTGAGAGTAAAGTCCCTTGACTTAGGATACCATTGTCCAAAATTTTGGGTCTTGGCTAAGTACCTTAAAATCCTCTTAACATCTATAAGATGTGATTTCTTGGGATTTGAATAAAAATGAGAACACAATATAACACTAAACATTATGTTAGGTCTAGAGGCAGTTAAATAAAGCAAGCATCCAATCATACCTCTATAGAGCTTCTCATCCACTGTCTCACCTTCTTCATCTCTATCAAGTTCGGTGGTGTTTGACATGGGGGTGTCCATCAACTTGGAGTTCTCCATACCAAAGTGCTTGAGTAGCTCACTTGTGTACTTTCCTTGGTTTATGAAGTTCCCATCTTTAGTTTGCTTGGTTGAAAGCTGAGGAAGAAAGTAAGCTCACCCATCATGCTCATCTCAAACTCACTCTACATAATATCACTAAACTCCTTGAAAAAAATAAAGATTATTTCCACCAAAAATAATATCATCAACATAAATTTGAATGATAAGAAAATTGTTAGAAGTGTGTTTGAGAAATAAGGTAGAATGTACTTTGCCCATGATATACCCATGATCTAACAAAAAGTTCTTTAGTTTTTTATACCAAGCTCGAGGTGCGAATTTGAGACCATAAAGAGTTTTTTGCAATAGATAAACATGGTTAGGTAGACTATCATGTTCAAAGTCTGGAGGTTGTGCAACATACACTTCCTCCTCAGTTGTGCCATTCCAAAATGCACTTTTAACATCCATTTGATATAGAAGGAAAATCTCATAACTAGAAAAAGGAAAGAAACATATGAATGGACTCAAGTCTTTCTACAAGTTCATATGTTTCATCAAAATATATACCTTCTTGCTGATTGTAGCCTTGATCCACTTACCTTGCTTTGCTTCTTACCACCTTGTCACTTCTATCTAGCTTGTTGTAGTAGACCCACTTGGTGCCAATGATCTTTTTATCACTTGATCTTGGCACTAGAGTCCACACTTTGTTCTTCTCGAATTGATCATGTTCTTCCTTCATGGCTAGGATCCACTCATCATCCCCAAGAGCTTCCTTGACATTCTTTGGCCCGAGTTGTGAGATGAATACGATGTTGGCTTGTTCTTTGTTGTAGGCATCCTATGTCTTCACTATTTCAAATGGATCACCTATGATTATCTCTTTAGGATGATTCTTTACAAAGAAGGGAGTTGGATCCTTCTTTTCTTCATCTATCTCTTCTTCTTGAGTGGCCACCTCTTTTCCTTTTTGGGTGATGTTGAGTTCTTGCAAGATAGGAATTACTTCATCTGCAACATCATCATTAAAAATATCCTTGGAAACAAAGGGGTTAGTCTCAATAAATTTGACATTAATAGATTCTTCTAATTTAGATATACCAACAACATACACTCTATAAGCCTTTCTAGTAGTGATATAGCCAATAAAGAAAGCCTTGCATGATTTAAGATCAAACTTTTCAAGAGAATCTTTCGTGTTCAAGACAAAACAAGGATACCTGAAAACATAAAACTACTCAATAGAAGGCTTCCAACCACACCATAGCTCATAAAGGGTTTTCTTCAAAGAGGGATGTGTGAAAACATAGTTTTGCACAAAACATGAAGTACTAATAGCTTCGGCCCAAAACTTCTTTGGAGTATCATACTTTAAAAGCATGGTCCTAGAGATTTACTATAGTGACCTATTCTTCATCTCTACAACCCCATTTTATTAAGGTGTTCGAGGTGAAGAAAAGTTATGTGCATATCTGTACTCTTCACAAAAATATTCAAAAAGATCATTTTCAATTTCTCCCCCATGATTACTACGGATGGAAACAATGCGGCAAGAAGCTTTGTTTTCAACTCATTTCCAAAAATTAGAGAAAACATGAAGAGTATCTCTCTTAGAAATGAGAATTCATTGACAATAACAAGACAATACTTGGAGCCACTAAGCGATTGAGTTTTCATAGGTCCAAATAGATCAATATGGAGAAGTTCAAGAGCTCTCTTGGTACTAAAAACTCCTTTGGGTTTGAAGGAGGACTTGGTTTTCTTTCCATGGGTACAAGGTTGGAATTCCTCATCCTTTTCAAAATCCAATTCGGGAAGTCCCTTGACCAAGTCCTTTTTGCTCAACTTCTTTAATTGATGCATATTTACCTGACCTAGTCAATGATGCCAAAGAGAAATATCATTCAAATTGACTATAAGGCATCTACCAACAATAGGCTTAATAGAGTCAAGCACAATTACATAAAGATTACCATTCCTAGTTCCCTTATATATGACATCGTAGGTGAGGGAATCTAGGGCCAAGCCTTCAAAAGAAGTAAATAGCACAAGGTAACGATTATCACATAATTGACTAAAACTTATTACACTATGATGTATACCATCCACAAGGAGAATATTGTTTATAAACAAGGACTCGCCTACATCACCCACACTTTTTACCTTACCTTTTGTCCCCAAAAGTAACTAATATTCCTTTGTTCTTTGTGAAATTGTTGAAATGGCTTATATTACTTATCATGTGCTTTGTGTAGCCACTATCAATAATGCATTTTCATTTTTCCTATAAGAAAGGAGAATTTTAGTTCCCAACTCAAACCTTGGGATCTAGAGTTAGCTTGGGGACCCCATTTTATCTTTGGGTTGGTCATCTTAGGCTTGTAAGGACAATAAGTAGAATAATGATCGTCACTTTTGCAATGAGAGAAAATCATGGGGCTCTTAGAGTTAGAAGACTCTCCAATAAAAATAGGAGTTTTCTTACTATTTTTCTTATCTTTGGCCTTACTCTTAAGCAATTGAATTTATTTGAGATAAACATCCCTATCATCTCTACGAGCATCACTAATACGCTTAAGTTTAATTTTTTTAGTTTTAAGTAAATCAAGTTCAATTAGTCACTTTTAGTTGTCTTCCTTAAGAGATGCAATATTCTTAAGATAGATACCATTCTCTACTTCAACTCCATTATATTGGATATTAAGATCAAGAAACTATCCTTGCAAGGAATCAATTCTCTCAAGATGAGTTTTCCCATTTTTCTTAAGAATATCAATTTTAGCATACACGTCATCAATGATTTTACCCAAACTCTTGTTTTTATATTTACATTAAGAATAAGAAGAATGGGTAGTAAAAAGCATGTAAATAAGAGTTTCATTAGCTAACTCATGAAAAATTACCTCAACTCACTTACCTCACTAATATCTTCACTTGTGAGCCCATGAGTGAAGGTGGTACTCTCCATCTTAATTGGAGTTTGAACCACTAGAGGATGATCCTTCCCAAGCTACATGAGATGCGTCTTTGTGCCTCCTCTCCTAATTGTCCTTCCTCTTGTATTTTCTATTTTTCTTTTACTCTTCTTCCTTCTTGGAGCTTCCCTGACAGTGTGTCTTTCTAGCCTTAGGACATTACTCTTATAGTGTCCTTTTTTACCATATTTGTAGCATCTTGGAGTAGATGAAGAAGATTGATTTCCTTTGCAGTTCTTTAACTTGTAGAAGTTGGCTTCATGATCACTAGGGCCATCATATTCAGTATAAAAGGAGGGAGAGGTCTGGCAAGCAAGTTGTTGTTGAAAGATTAGAGCATCCACCAGAGTTTTGAAGGCACAATCTTTAATCTTCATTGATTCTTTTTCTTCTTGCTTTGCTTCCTCTTCTTACTTTGCTTCCTCTTCTTACTTGTCAAGTTTTGACTCATGAGGTTGTAGATTGCCAATAAGCTCCTTGGTTGGAAGATCACCAAGACTTCTTACTTCTTCAATGGAGGTCACCTTTGAATCCCATCTTTTTGAAAGAGACCTCAAGATGTTTTAGTTGATTGCTCCTCTATCCAAAGTATGTCCCAAAGTAGCTAGGAAGTTGATGATGAGGTTGAGCCTTGAGTACATCTCGACACATACTTCTTTATTCCCCATATTGAAGTTCTCTAGGAGGTTGTTAAACATGTAGATCTTTGCCTCCTTCACTTGCATTGTGCCTTCATAATTGATGCACAACTCGTCTCATATCTCGTAGGTTGTATCCCATGAGGAGATGTAGTTGAACTCGGATGGAGTGATGGTTTCATAGAGGATGCTAATTTCTTTGGTGTTGAACTATCCTTTCCTTAGAGATACTTCATCCCAATTTGATACAGCTCCAGTTGTCTTCTTGTAGGGTGCAATCATCACTTTTCACATATCAAAGTTCATTCCTTGAATGTAAAATTGCATCATCCGCTTCCAATAGAAGAAGTTGGTTCCATTGAAAACTAGGGGGAGCATGCAGAAGCCTCCCTCTAGGTTGAGGTACCCAAGTAGTTTTTCACCCATATTCTCGTCTTGTATGAGATTTGTTGGAGAATATCCTTGCTTTGATACCACTTTTTGGATCTAGGGCTCTAGAGGTGGGTGAATAGAGCTTCAAAACTCACTACAGGTCTTACCCACTCTTGCAACCAGCTCAATTCCTTCTCCTAGGACATCTCATCCTTGAAATAAGTCTTCAAACTTGAGGATTTACCCACCAAGCTCCTTAGATATTCCACCTTGTCCTTCTCCTTCACTTGGAGAATATCTTCACATCGTCTTTAGCCTTGAAAAAGAACAACAACTCCTTCACTCATAGAAGACCACTTCAGCCTTTGCTCTTTGAGAAAGGGGATTGGGAAGATGGGAAGATGAAGAGTTTTATAAGGTACTAATGAGGTAGCTCTCTTACAACACGCCTAACCCACTCATAATCACCAAATGCTTTGTAAATGAGATAGAGAAAAGGTCTCAAAGGATTGTAGCACACTCAACTATAGAAAGGACCAAGGATTGCATGAATGAGCAACTTTGGAATGAACTCCAAGAGGTCCTATTTATAGCTAAGGGTGTTCCTTTGAGTGTGGGATCACTTAAGAAAAAAATATAGTCATTTTACAACTTGCAACAAATCTATTTTTGTTTCTGACAACTCGCCAACTATTGGAATTACTTTTTCTGCATTTTTTGTACAGGGTATTCAGTCGAGTTTTAATAAAGGAAACTCGATGAATCCACTTTCCAAAATGACAATTTTCAAACTGTCGGTCGAGTTTGTCCTGGGGTAACTCGACCGATCAACCAAAATCAACTTTGGTTAGAAAATTAGTCATCGAGTTTTGTGAGTGTACAACTCGACCAATGCAACCATTTCCAAAAATCCAAACAGATTGGTCGAGATTCAAACTCAACCAATTAAAGTGTTTTGACAAATTTTCCAAAATGATTTTTAAGTGATCAAATGATTGAATTAAGTCACCCTAGTTTTTTATCATATTAGTTACAAGTCATATCATCAATAAAAAGTTACAAAATTATTCTAAGGCAGTTTGGAGTGTTTTCCACAAAAGTGCATTTGCATTGCTTTTGACTTGAACATAGACAAGCTAGGGCTTGTGTAATTTAATCATTTTCATGTACCTAATGTTTGAAATCAATATTAAACACACATATTAGATAAATATGAATGGAATGGTTAAGTCATTATCAAAATATGGACAATGTATAACTCTCAAGTCTACAATATATTTCTCATTATGCCTCATGTATTGGAGTCTAGGTTTCCAACCTTCTCCCTTTAACTAGTCCTATCACTAGAGCCCCCCTCTTTGTAGACGAGGTTGCGGTTCCTAAGATTCACATCTTATTCTCACCTGGCCTGCCTTATATTATTAAGTGTACATATTTGTATTATCAAATATTATGTCAAACCTTAAAACTATAGCAAAATCCTCAAATCCAACTGAGGTTATCATAACCCATATTATTCCATTGCATAATACTAAATTACTTATTTATTTTCTCCTACATGCCTATCTCATAATCTAAAAGGTATTACCCCTCTGGCCTTGGAACTAATCCAATTTCCAGCACTGATATCGTTTATTTCCACTTGGGTACATGCCTCTATCCGACTCATATCTGAGTGGGAACACCCTTGTTAGGGTTCCTACCTAGAAGATTTTAAACTTTTGGTCACTACTAACCTTCTGATTTAGGTTTTTATCTCTCTCAAAGATATTTTCTCCTTTTTAGGGACGACCCAACCTCAAAACAAAAGTTACACTGGGAGTCATGGAACCACTTTTTGTCTATGTTTCACACGCATACTCAAATCCTCCATGCATACCTAACCTACACACCTGCATGCATGGGCAAACTAAGGCATCCAACTTATTGGGTTCTCTCTTTCTCTATCCACTGCTTATTGCTTATTAGGGTGGAACTATTATTTTCCTTCTACTCTATTCATACCCCATGTTTACGATTGAGGTTAGGGTCTACAACATGTACGCTAGGTTCTTTTCCGATTCTCTTATCCTACTAAGGTTGTTTCCCAAACTGGCCTTAGTTCCATCTAGGGTTTACCTTTACACGGAGAAACACATCAAACATTTTCTCTATGTCACTATGTCCACTAATATTATTTGGCAGAGGATGGCTTACTCCCTATTTCTCACAACTCTAGTACTCAGAGAGGGATACAGAGAGAAGTCATAGGTACCTAGGGTTTTGTGAGTGAAGGGGGGTAGAGAAGAAGATGAAGATAGATGAAAAATCCTAGAGGTATGTTATTTTGAGTAAAGTCCTTGAACATTGGCCACGAAGAAAGTACAGGTCCAACAGTTCCCATAAGATGACTAGTGGTGCGGAGGAAAATATTTCTAGCCCTGGTTGTTCTCCTTTCTAAACACCATTTCCTTTGGAAAACACTCTAATAATTCCCTTTTGGGTTATCAAAACATTGTAAAATTCACTAATTATTAAAGGTTAAAAAGTAAACCCTACTATGATGCCAAAAATAATGACCCCCTACCCTGTTATCCTTTATTCAGGCCGACTGAGATGGCAATGGCCATTATCACTAATACATGATCGCAGGATTAGAATTTAACCATAAATAATTACTATATTTTACTAACAAAAGTAAGATAGTACAAAACTGAAGGGAAATCTAAATTTTCAACATAAAATAAAATCTAAATATAGCCTCCATGTTTTCATAATGTTTCTTCATCTTGTGCCTTCTTTCTAGATTTCCAATTTCATCATAATTGCAGATGGCAGATTATCCTAAAGCATTGACAAACAAAACTTATATTGAATTATATTAATAAGTGGGGGGAACAAAATGTTTGCATCTATTTGTCACAACATATTGCAACAAAATTATTGTTTAATAGATCAAACTTTACATCTTAAACATAACTACTCAATCCTGATCTATCCAAGCCTATGTGTTATCCCTACAGTGGACATGGAAACTACCTATCTCATATGGTAGATCCTCAATAGCCCTTTTTGGTCCTACCACAAAGGTAGAACAAGACCTCAAGTTGTATAGTCATATGATCCTACCTAAAGGTAGACCAAACCTTGACTCATGATAATATGTTGATCCTACCCCAAGGTAGACCAATACCTAGATCATCAATTTCTCACATATACACAAATCTATACAGGAGGATTAGGATCTGAGCTAGTTATGCACATATATATGGTGATAGCCACAATCACTTTATAGTTGCAAGAATTAAGTTTATCCAAGCACTAAATTTCAAGCAAACTGGTGAAACCTTGGAAAAACACGGTGATATTAGTCATAAGTGTAACCAAATACCTTGATCAGGAGTCTAAATGTCCAAGCAAGTAATCAATCAATCAACCAAGCAAGTTCACCCTGAAAGTTAATGCTACACACCCATCTATTACTATTTTATCCAAATCATCTGTAAGACTGACTTGGTCCTCACTAGTATAGAAATGGCTTATAACGTCACATTTACAGGTGTTAATTGTATCCAAGAAACTGACACCTAAACCCAACAATGTTGGCTGAATACACAAACTGACATCTATATTTGAAGATCGACCAACCAACCACGGGTATCGCTTTTTATTTAACGTCAGTTGCGCAATAAGAAATTGACGCCTAAAATCACCCACCAAATCTAATTTTTCCTGTGTAAAAAAATTACCTCTAAAATTTCGCATACGACGTCGGTTGTTGACCAAGAAACCGATGACTAAAGGTTTTTCATGAGACAGAAATTGAGTCCATTTTTGTCGTCAGTTTTCATACAATAACCGACACCGATGTGAGTTCGCGGGCTGTCCCCTCGAAAATTTTTACGCCCAAAATTGCCCAATTGGCGTCAGTGTTCGATGGAAACCGATGACTATGGTAATAATTCAAGTACTTTTTTTATAGATAGACATCAGTTTTTCTAGTTGAAACCAACGACTATGATCGAACATAGGTGTCGGTTTTGTTGTTGTGACTGATGTTGTTGGAGCTTAGTTGTTAGTTTTTGAAACAACTGACGACGATGGTTAACTTAATAGCACCCGCAAAATAGACTCTTTCCCATTCGTTCTTTGTTTCATATCATGATTTCACTACGTCTCTGGCGATTGTAGAGATTCCGCCGCCTGCTGCCTATTGCTCTTCCGCCGCATGCTGGTCCTCCTCTGCCTGCTGCTCCTCCGCCACATGCTGGCCATCATCCGCCACATGCTGCTCCTCTGTCGCCTACTGCTACTCTACCAGCCGTCCCTTCCCTCCACCGCCTACTGGCCATCCTCTGCCAACTGCTGGCCGTCATCACTGGTCTGCCTTCCCCGATGTCGGTCCTCTTCCTCCAGCCGCCATTCGGGCCTCTTCCTCCAGCCGCTAGCCGTCGCCACTGTGAAGGATGTCGCAGCTGTGAAGGTCGCCTGAGGAGCTGTTGCACCGTCAGAGCTCGAGCCTGAGGTCACCGGAGCTAGCCTCTGCTTCCCCTACTGCTAGGTAGGTTATATATCCACTGATTTGTATTTATGTATCTACTGATTTGTATTTACTTATCTACTGATTTGTATTTTCTTATGTGCTAATTTATATTTACTTATCTATTGATTTGTATTTACTTATCTACTGATTTGTTCATCTAATGATTTTTGATGCATCATATTATTTAAATTTAGGCCTTTATATTTGTTCATCTACTTTTTCAAATTATTTAATCATCTACCAATTTTTCAAATTACTTATCTACTGATTAGTATTTACTTATCTATTGATTTGTATTTATTATCTACATGTTTTCATTCATTTATCTACTGATTAGTATTAATGTACTATTTTAACTTGTCTAATCCTCATTCTTAACCTAATTCAGTAAATTTTGATGCATGTTGAAATAAGATTCAAACTTGTCCATTCTAGCATCCTAATTTGATTGGATTATGTGCTTTGAACCTTGAAACATGCATGTTAAAGATACATTGATGTTGAATCTCAAACTTATCTTCTATTTCTAAAATGATTATGTGAACTCCTAAATTAGTAACATATATTATTCTTTGTGCACCCAAATACCTTGTGAATCATGCATGTGCCCTAAGGTTATTAAATACCTAAATCTTGACTTGAAATATGACCTAGTATGTATGTTGATATATGAAGCTCTAGTTAAAACTTGAAATTGACCCCTAATTAATACATTATAACAGAATTGAATCATACATTTGTGTTGTTGCAGGTGTTGTTGACTTGCTATTGATTTGCATATATTTCTTCTTCAACCTTCAAGTGAGGTATAATATTCTCAGTCTCCCAATGTGCCATTAGGGTTCATTTTGATTCAAATCTTTGATATATGGAATCATGGTTTATTTACTATTTAGTATTTACTGACAAGCATGATTAAATGATGTTACACAAAACTTAGGATATGAATGACGAAACTAGGATTGTAGGTATAAGAATGACAACATACATGTATTTGTTAGACTAGAAACCCATCCAAGATTTACTCATTAGGAGTAAATCAGTCCCTGGTTTGGGACTGTTCTTGAACACTTAATCTCACTTAGGATGTAATTGTATAATGTGTATTGGGTTTTCAAGAAAATTTCAGTAGCATTTCCCCGTTTGTTCTCTAAGTACGTATGTACTTGGAGAATAGCAGGGAAATGTTGCCAAAATTTTCTTGAAAACCCAATACACATTATACACATTATACAATTACATTTGTACTTAGTTTCTATAAGATTGTGTAGTTGCTTAATATTGATTAATCAAGGTTAATTATGCATGAATAAGTTTAATTAATTGAGGGTGCTTTCTTATTTTTTTTTATGATGGATGATGATGATGATGATGGTCCAGTCGCCACCACTGGCCACTACCTGCACCTCCTCCGCTTCACCTCCAGCACCGACCACCTTCACCTCCATCCCAGCTACCTACACCTCTGGCTGTCGCAACCACAACCCACGCGATCCACCAATACGGTGAGTGGTTAATTAATCCATACTAGATTTGAATTTAAGATTAATGATGCCACCATATAGTTGATTACTATTGAATAATTAGGGTTAATGATGCATTAATGAACTTAATTAATTAGTTTTGTACTTAGTTTCTCTAAGATTGTGTAGTTGATTAAAATTGATAAATCAGGGTTAATTATGCATGAATGAATTTAATTAATTGGTAGTGCTTTCTTTATTTCCTTTTGATGATGATGATGATGATGATGATGATGCTTCAGTCACTGCCACTAGCCACTGCCTGCACCTCCTCTGCTTCACCTCCAATGCCGGCCACCTTCACCTCCAGCTTGGCCACCTCCACCTTCGGTCACCTCCACCACAACCTGCTCGATCCACCAGTACAGTGAGTAGTTAATTAATATGTACTAGATTTGAACTTAGGATTTATGATGCCACCATATAATTGATTACTATTGAATAATTAGGGTTAATGATGCATTAATGAACTTAATTAATTAGATTTGTACTTAGTATCTCTAAGATTGTGTAGTTGATTAATATTGATTAATCAGGGTTAATTATGCATGAATGAATTTAATTAATTAATAGTGCTTTATTTATTTATTTTTGATGATGATGATGATGATGCTCTAGTCGCCGCCACTGGCCACCTCCTGCACCTCCTATGCTTCACCTCTAATGCCAACCACCTTCACCTCCAGCCCAACCAATTCCACCTCCGGCCGCTGCCACCACAACCTGCTCGATCCATTAGTGTGGTGAGTGGTTAATTAATCTGTACTAGATTTGAACTTAGGATTAATAATTCCACCATATAGTTGATTACTATTGAATAATTAGGGTTAATGATGAATTAATGAACTTAATTAATTAGATTTGTACTTATTTTTTCTAAGATTGTGTAGTTGATTAATATTGATTAATCAAGGTTAATTATGCATGAATGAATTTATTTACACTATTTTAGCAAAAAAATTAACAACTAAGAACTAAGCTAAGCACTAAGGAAAGAAAAACCTAAATTAACCCTAACTAGAAAAACTAGGCAATTTAATTGAAGGAAGTAAAAGCAACTAACCTATACTAGAATTAACTAAGCAACAAGGCAAATGCTATAAGAATATACCCTATACTACTAGTTGGATAACTACGGTTAGGTGTAATTCTAATAGGACTTGTTAAGTCAAGGTCCCTAGGGTACTAATAGGAAACCCCGTATACACCCATAAGCTCTATTTTTGACATTCAAAACTGAAAGACGGAGTACTACAAAGCAGTGTGGTAATAGGGAAGAGCATACAAAACAAATTGTTATCGACTTATGAAACTAGAAAACTCAGAGGAGAGTGGAGAGGCAGCCCCACCTTCATTTTCTTGTTGGCGGTTGAGACTGAGAAATGGTAGAACAGAGAGAAGAGAGTGGAGCTCAAAGCAGGGAGAAGTGGAAAGGGATAGAGAGATAGAGGATGTGACTAGGTGAAGGCCCAATGTGTAGGAGTGGGAAATGGGAAGAATGTAGAGAGAGGCGAGAGAGAAATTTTGACGTTGGTACTTGTGCCCGCATCGGAGAAGGTTTACTGTTGGAGGTTGCCAGACACGAAATGTATTACTTATGTTCAAAGTTGGTGCATGAAAACCAAAGAAGCATGCAGGCACAACTCTCACCTCCACCCATGACCGCCGCTGACTACCAACCACCTCTCACGCCTCAAGCACCACTTAGGTATGGTGTAATTCTTATAGGACTTGTAATTCTAATAGTACTTGTCAAGTCTAGGTCCCTAGGGTAAGTGGTATGGTGGGAGGAGGGTAGGGGTGGGGTAGGGTGGATGTCCAGGGGAGGTGGAGGGTGAGGAGGGAGGGTGGTGTGAGGAGGGTAGGGGTGGGATAGGTGGGAGGAGGGAGGGCCAGGGGAGGAGGGTAGGGGTGGGATAGATAGTTTAAAAGATACAATGAATAACTTAGTGCAATGAATAACTTAGTTATCATCATCATCATCCTCATCATCATAAATTATTTCTCTGACATGAATATGAAATAATCCATCATTGTTGTGTGCTATTAGTACTTACATTTATTTTACTTTTTCTCAACATTTTACATCATTGTAGGCATAATGTCTTGGGCCTCTACCCCAATGTTACTATTCCATGTTGAAGAACAGTTGGACATCATTCTAGATGATTGTTCATTATCACAACTCACTATACCTAAACATTGTCATTATCTAAATGGAAGACGCCACACGGCTGGTGAAGTGACCCTAAATTTTGGAATTTCAACTTCTATTATCGAGGTTCAGTATGATGTTGACGGGAATCTTATATCCACATCCATTTGGTGTGAGTGGGTTCAGAAGATGCTATTGGGCCATAGTGACAAGATATTTCTTCATCCGGTTGGCTATAATACCATCAAGGTTTGAATAACCAACGTAAACAATGAGACGCCCGATCATCTAGTCCGATTTGAGTACTCCATAGAGGATAGCAATGATGATGATTGTTGATTCCGGACTATGTTGCTATTATTTAAGTTGTGTATCTAGTCAAGTGTCTCTCTCTTCTCAGTTATTTTACTTATGCACATGTTTAGGGGTAAAAAAAACCCCTTGTTTAGTTACTATTTTGGACAACAACACCGTTGCATGTTTATAACTATATTATGATGATGATGAAACTACAAGTTTCTACATGTGTGTGATGAATCATGTGATTAAATGTGCTTATACATGTGTGTGATGAATCACATGATTAAATGTTCTTATACATGTGTGCGAATCACACCATATATAATATTGTCCATCTTGTTAATTTTGTAGGTTTGTGGCCTATTGTTGGATGATATCAATGGATGATGTAAACCTATAGTTTAGAACTAAATAGAAGGTTCTGCATCCTGCTAACCAGCCATATAGCAGGCCTACAAACTGATAAGAAAAAAAATTAGAACATATGCATCAATTATTAGTATAAAACTGACAACAAAGACATACAATGTCAGTTATTAGCAAAAAACCGACGTCTATGTGGCTAGGAATTGTCAGTTATATATAATAACTGACGCCGATGGTGCCCTTACTGGCACGTTTTATTGATGGCAGGAAGGGTTATGCCATCGGTTTTTGTGAAACACCGACGTCTTTGACCTGTACATAGTGTCAATTTTATTAAATAACCGACGCCTATAGTGCCCTTGCTGGCACGTTTTTGGTGGGAGGAAGGGTTATGGCATCAGTGTTAAACTTGACGCTGAAGGTTTTGACTTTTAGCGGCGCCCACTTGGGTGTCATTTTGAAACTGAAGCCAAAGGCCTTAAATAACTTACACTAAAGGTCGGTTCTATACTAGTGCCTCAAGTTAGGGTTTGTAGGTCAACAGTAGGGTTTCATTAGGGTTTGGTCTTCCCAAAACCTAGTTTCCACATTTAATGCTTTATTAGGTTACAAACCCTAATCATTCATTAGCAAATTATGATGGGTTGTTGATATCAATTAACTTTCAAGCTGATCTTATTATTCATAAAAGACTAATCTTTGATCAACGATAACAATCTAACACATTAAGATCATCAATACATGAAACTTAGGGTTTCTAGTTCATTAACTACATCAAAGATAAAAGTTTTATGTACGTTTCTAAAAGAAAGCATAATAAGTTCCAAATATATAATTCTTTGCATTCCTCTAATTCTGAGGATCAATTTTCATATAAATTTTGTCTCAATCTCAGCTTCCTAGAATTATTTATGATTTACACAAATTAATTACCTTTTAGACCAATAATAGAGTGCCATGTCATTATTTGGCCCCTTCCTATTTTCCACGCGGATCAGGGTTCACTACTATAGAAAAGGCCTTTGGCGTCGATTATTTAGAGCCTTTAGTGGCGGTTTCCTAGCGACACCCAAGTGGGCGCCGCTAAAAGTCATCACCTTCAGCGTCGATTTCTAACCGACGCCATAACCCTTCCCGCCACCAAAAACATGCCAGCAAGGGAACTATAGGCGTCAATTATTAAATAAAACCAACACTATATCATGGTTAAAGATGTCAAGTATTAAACAAAAACGACGACATAACCCTTCCCGCCACTAAAAATGCGCCAACAAGGGAACTATATGCGTCAGTTCTCAAAGAAAACTGACACTATATCATGGGTAAAGGTGTTGGTAATTAAACAAAAACCGACGCCGTTACCCTTCCCACCATCAAGCCAGTGAGGGAAAAAAGACGTCAGTTTTTTGCTAATAACTGACATCGTATGTCTTTGGTGTCAGTTTCATACAAATAACCAACACCTAGGTTCTGATTTTTTTCTTAGCAATTTTTAGGCCTACTGTATGGCTGGTCAGAAGGATGTAGAACCTATAGCTCAGTTCTGAACTGTAGGTTTATATCATCCATTGATATCAACCAACAACATGCCACAAACCTGCAAAACCATTCACATTCAGACACATGTATTGATCAAATACATGTAGAAACTTACAAAGTCATTTACATTCACATTCAGTTCCATTCATTTCATCTCTTTTCACATTCAAACACATGTAGAAACATTCATGTATTGATCAGAAAAAGTCATTCACATTCACACATATGACAATTCAGAAAAAGTCATTTAGATTCACACAAAAATATAATTATGAGAACAAAGTTTAGAAATATCATTCTTTATTCATCATCGTCATCATTGTCATAAGAATCCCAATTATATTTAAAAATTCCCACTACTTGTAGGGATTTTTCCCATTCTTCTCTTACAACATCTAATTCCTCCCTCGTATAGGGAGTATGTACATCTAATAACTTTTCACCTGTACTGAAGTCAGTTTTAAATACCTTCAAAGAGAATGACATATATATATAATTAATAATATATAATAAGATTGATATATTTCATATTATCAAATGTGACTATATATAATACCTTATGTATGGTATCTATTTCCATTGTAGCATGTTTTATGATTAGGTCCATAAATCACATCACATAGTAGGCACATGCCCATCCGTTGTCTTGTGTTGCACACTATGAATTGAAATATACAAAATATTCAAAAATACATTGGAGTCAGGAAATTCCTTTCACATTCTCCCAAATTAGTGGCTGATTCTTTTTCCTAGGGACCTTTCCTCCAACTTTTTTGAACTCTTGTAAAGCCCTACATGTTAATGTAACACATTAAATTACATAATTATATAGTAATGTAATAACATATGTTAACAAATATAAAAATATGAAATATTTCTCACGGGAATAATGGCCTTTTCATTGTGTGTCCATATAATGTATTCAATTCTTTCGCCACATGATCTAGATAATAGACAATAAACGTCTTAGGGACAATAACTAGTAACTCCCAATGCCTACCACTACAAGTAAGTTAAAAATTAATAACTCAAAATCTACAATATAAATGTAATTTTCTTAAGTCCAAATTATAAGTGAAGTAAACTTTCTCGACATTGAATGGATCTATTATCACAATCTTCTTATTTTTACCAAAATATTTGAAAGCAGCACAGCAGTATGAAGTAACTGAAGAAGAATTTGTATCTACAAGACTAATCAAAGATGGAACCATAAAATCCCACATGGGAAAATGCAAAATCTATACATATCGTGTGTAAGTGGTTGCAAAACATGTACTATGTGTAACATCCCTGAACTGGGTTATAATTTAACCCTAGGTGTTTTGGTTAAGAAATGTGATTAAATGCTTAATCTCATCTTATGAAAAGTAATTAGGCCTCAAGAGGAACTTATGTTGCAATTCTAGTCCTTTTTGAACATTGTTGAAATCAATGTTTTATTTGTTTTGGACTAATGTGCAAAATACCCAAGTTGAGGGGTTTAAGTGCAAATCGTACATGATAATATGTTCCTTATGTGTTGAAGCATCATGAGAGTGAAGATGATGTTGAGGTGTGGCTTACGGAAGCCTGAATACCAAGAAAGAGCTGATAAAACAATGTATGTGCATGAAAACCCAGTTTTGGTGTAATGTGCAATTTACCCAAAACCTAGGGTGCAATATATAAATTAGCAATTCAATAAGGTCCCTAATGTTTCTTGGAATTATTTAGAGCAAAGAAAATGAGAGGGGTGCCTCATTTGAATTAATTTGGAGGAGAGAGAATCTTGATATTAAAATAATCAAGATTTAATCCTAATTGAAACCCTAATTCGATTTAGGGAAAAAATAAATGTATTAATGAAAGGGCCTTCAACCAAAATTAAAATGGTTGGATTCAGATGTATGTGTGACGTCCTTGAGCTTTGCAAAGACCACGAAAATATCCAAGGGAGTGGATAACTCACACACAATTTTATAAGAAAAAGAAATATCCACTCACATATGGATATTAATATAGTATGATTTAAGGTGCTTGATTTTCTTTTCTTTAAATCATGGATAATTGAGAGGGATAAAAGGAAAAAAAGATATCCTCGTCCCTAAGGAAGATAAGGGGGAAGAGGCAGCCACATTTTTGGGATTAAATGAAATTTTATAAGACACTTTCTCTCTCCTTGAATTTCTTATAAAAAGACCCTTTACAAGCCAAATGGAAGGCTTTTTCGACCCCACTTCTTCTCCTTGCTTGGGAAACGACCAAGGGAGATTGGGAGGATCAGGAGGACGACCCCCAACCTGTTGGTAAGGTTCTTGATCCATTTCACCTTGATTCCATGGTGGAAATTGAAAATAAATTATGGATTTCTTCCTATTTCGATCTCCTCTTCAATTCTAACCATTCCTTTTCACTCAAACCTTGAGGACGAGCCTTGGAATGGTGAAAGGAGTTGCATCCACCATTGTTGCCGTGGACATGGAGCTTTGGAGCTAAATTAGAGGTGGGTTTTATAACTTGAACCCTTTTTCATTGTTATTCAACCATTAATCTTGCAATTTCATTGATTGCTTCATTATCTTGATTAATTTCTGGTTGAAATTGATTAATTCATGAAATCAGAAGTTTTTAGAACATCAGGGACGAAGGTAGATGATGATGACATCATGTTGGATACTTTTCCCAAAGAAATCTTGTTCCAATAAGTTTCAACATGTTTGCTCATGCGGTTTCACCAAACCGTTTGAGAGCAAACGGTTTGAAATCGTTTGAGAGCAAACCGTTTCAAAACCGTTTGACAGGGTTGACCAAGGGTTGAACGTTTGATATTACTGCTCCTAATGATGTTGGTTAATAAATCACCATATTTTATGGATTAATTCCAAAGGAATCATGAGTTGAAGGTTAATCAATTAGGCAAAGCCTAATTGGATTAAGTGCTGATTTTCAACTTGATTAATTTGCCTTTTTGGGCAAACGGTTTCAAAACCATTTGAGAGGGTTGACCAAGGGTTGAACGTTTGATATTCCTATTCCTAATGATGTTGGTTAATAACTCACCAAATTTTATGGATTAGTTCTAAAGGAATCATGAGTTGAAGGCTAATCAATTGGGCAAACCCTAATTGAAATTAGCGCTGAAATTCCAATGAGTTGATTTGAGATTTTGGGTAGATTATCCCAAACGGTTTCAAAACCGTTTGGGGATCACCCAAACGGTCTCAAGACCGTTTGGAGGTCTAGGGTTGGATATGGTTAAGTGATTGAAGGACAAAAGATATGGTGTTAACCCTAATCGGCTAAGTGCTGATTTTGCATTGGAATGAGTTGATGTTTTGGGTTGATTGACCCAAACGGTTTCAAAACCATTTGGGAATAACCCAAACGGTCTCAAGACCGTTTGGGGATTACCCAAGACCGTTTGGAGGTCTAGGGTTAAGTATGGTTGACCAATGGAAGGTCTAAAGGTACCAAATCACTTTGCAATTAAGTGTTGATTTGATGATCAACTCAATAGCTCAAACCCTAATGATTTTTCACTAGAATCCAAGGGTTGGAAGAGCCAAGCGGTCTCAAGACCGGTTGGAGCTCATCCAAACAGTCTCAAGACCGTTTGGAGGTCACCCAAGACCGTTTGGAGGTCTAGGGGTGAGTATGGTTAAGCAATTGATGATCCAATGATACTAAGTTAAAGTGTAATAAATTGCTGATTTGGTGATCAATCCAATGATCCAAACCCTAATTGGTTAACTTGGATTTTTATGATGTGATGGGAAAACGGTCCCAAGACCATTTGGTGGTCATCCAAATGACCTCAAGACCGTTTGGGGTCAGGTCATGTTCAATTTAGATGATGGTTCAATGGTTTCAAAGTAACTAATCTTGCATTGATTAGTGTTGAAGGATCATCGATTCCAAACCCTAATTCAATTGATTCAAATCCTAATTGAGGACTAATTGAGGTTCAATTGAGGATCAAATCAGTTGAAGGTTGACCTATTTAACTCAATTGAAGTATGAGGATAGGTCTAATTGATGATTGGTTCCATGAATTCAATGATTGAAGGAATCAATATTGAGAACCCTAAACCGATTGGTATAGTTGAGACCATCTTTGGTCCATGCGGTTTTGAGGAGGTTTGGACCAAATGGTCTCAAGACCGTTTGGGACCAAACGATCCCAAACCGTTTGTGCCCATGCGGTTTCAAAAGTCAAACTTGGGCAAACGGTCTTCACCTACTTGCTTGGGCAAATGGTCTCAAGCACCACCTTTACCAAACAGTTTCAAACCGTTTGAACCTTGAAGGACCAAGACCGTTTGGGGCTCAAGTAGTCAAAGTTGATTGAGGACTCAATTGGTTAAACCACTTAGACACTTGTTGTGATTGAGGACTCAATTGATCAATTCAATTGGATACCTTATGAAATGGAGGTCCAAGGTGATTGAATCTCTTGAGAATAGAGATGATAAATGATTAATTCATCCAATGATGATTAGTGATGATGATCATTGAAGGTACAAAGGTTGAAACCCTAATAGTACCTAAGTGATTAGTGCCAATTAAGGGATGAACCCTAATTACCTATAGGATCAATGACTTGGTACACTATGTCATTCATAGTTGTATGTACTTGATTGAAGGGATGATATGACCTTATCAAGTTGAGATGATGTTAGCATGAATTAATAACATCAATATAATTCATGTGGTGATTAAGGGTATGATCCTTAAGCAGAGAGATCATGAAACCCTAATGATGAATATATACCCTAATTGACAGGGTTATTGAATTCTAACCCTAATTGAGGGCAATTCTAAATGTAACCCTAATCCAGGGTGAGGATATAACCCTAATATAGGGTAGTGATGTGTGAAACTCCAATTTAGGGAAATGAGATGTAAAACCCTAATTGGGATGAATAGTGAATCTCTAATTATGAATAATTGAATGAAATCCTAATGGAGATGGATTGTAGACCCAAATTGTGGGTGACTATAGTGGAAATATTAATCAGGGATGATTCCATGTGAAACCCTAGTTGAGGGTGAATCCATGTGAAACCCTAATTGAGGGTGATTCCATGTGAAACCCTAATTGAGGGTGAATCCATGAGAAACCCTAGTTGAGGGTGAATCCATGTGAAACCCTAGTTGAGGGTGATTCTATAAGAAACCCTGATTAAGAACTAACATCACATAACGTTCTGATGTTATGTTGTGATGAGAGGCCCTAAAAAGGGTGAAGGAATATGAGACTCTAATGTAAGTCATTATACATAAAGCCCTAATCCTGGGAAATATGACAATGGATCATAATTCTAATTTTAAATAAGGATGCAAGGAAATCCTAATGATGAGATAAAAGAAATGACCTTATAAAGGTGAAACATTTCATGTGGTTGATTATATGTAACCTAATTGTAAACAATGTCTTTAGCATTAGACAAGTCCATATCATTAAAGATAGATGTACAATTCTAATGTGTGGCCTATGTATTATATGCTAAAGGTGAGAGTTTTGTAATGGAATGTATTAAGAGGGAAATACCTTAATACAAGATAAGTTGGTTAACTCAAGAGAGTCTGAAATGATGAGAAAGTGATACATCAAGATATGATAGTTTTCACATTCTACATTTCAGGGTTTATATACCTGGATACACTCCAAATCCAATATATTTGGGTAAGAAACCTATGAAGTGTGTTATGAAACTATTAAAATGAAATGTAATGAGTTGTTGCACCTTGATTAGTGTTAATTAATGTACCTTGAGAATGGGGTTAAGCCCAAATGATGTGTATGATATAATCATACCATGATGAGGATGAGAAATGAACTCATACCTTGAATTGATGATCATTAATTATATATGATGAAAGTAATGTTCTTGAATAATTAAATATGATATCTTTGAATGCCCCAGAGGTATGGATTAATGAATTAAGGGTTGGATAGATTATATAATCATGAAACCCTAATTAATGAGAGAAGGGGAACCCAAACCCTGACTTGGGTAAAGGGAATGATAAGCCCTGTTTGATAGTAAACCCTAATTCCTGGAAAAGGAATAATGGTGTTACTATTGTATCACATGATGTAATGAATATCTTGTATGACTGTTATCATGCCTAATAACCATGCAGGTATGATGAGATAATGAACATAGCTAGATTTGAGCTATGACATTTATATAATAAATGTTGATTGGCATTATGAGCCTTAATGTTGTTGTTGCTTAGTAAAAGTAACAATGTGTAAGGATTCTATGAGTCATGCCTAGAAAGAGGTGATAAGATATTTCATGGCCTTGTGAGCCATGTCTGATGCTTATGTAACAAGTATCATGAATGCCTTGGTCAGATGACCTGAAGGTGATAGTTACCTGAAAAAGGTATAATAATGCTCAATGATGAGTTAAGGGTTTGAATACCTAGAACCATATGATTATGGTGATGAGAATGTGAAGGGATGAGAATTCCCAGTTTTGAAATGAGGGACCGAGTTCCCAAGGTCTTTGAAAGACTGATAAATATATGATGAAAGTAGTACATGTCTCTTTATAGCATTGTTGTAATAAGTTATGTTTGAGAACTTGACTGATGCTAAAAGAATATGCTAATGTACTTAATATATTCAAGTGAAATCATATCATGTAGAGCCCTGACCATAGATCCATCATTGTTAGTAGTTAAATGATGGTGAAACAGGTTTTCCTAAGGGAACTCCTGGAGAGCATACTTTTGAGTATGTGGGGGTTATGGACGCGAATAATCCTTACATCCTAATGTAGGAATTGATGTGATATGTACTTTAATCTCTCATTCCTTCATTATATGTACCGAGATGGATGTATCACGAATCTCCCGATGATTGGGTTAGATTTCGTACACATCTCCCAACAATGTTAATGCCTGATCGGTGGAGATAAACACGAAATATCACGATCGCAAAGAGAGTGCAACATGCCACTGTAACTCTGATAGCAAAGTTTCCAGTATACTCTAGAAAGCTATATTTAGCAGAGACACAAGATGTCTTGCATGTGATCTCACGCTGACCGAGATGTGGGAGGTCATGGGAATCTGGCTATTCCATTGACCTTGTTTGGTACCGATTTCGACTTCGCAGTGGTCGGTTGGAGCATGAGCGGTATATCTCATCTCCTCAGGGCATAAGTGTGTCTGTAAAATGAAATCAGCCGTATATCATATTTGCTTAAGGATTGAATACAAAAATTCATTGGCTGATGTTACATTTCTGTTATATATTTGTAGTTCATTGATGTTGTTCATATCTGTTGTATTCATTACAAGTATATGGATGAATTATGAGTCTACCATGAGTCGATGCAACGTTATCGAACATCTCTACTTCTTGCCAAAGATTCAGTGGCATCTCATCTCTCTTTGTTATATTGCTAGATCTTTGACATTTGTCACATGATAGGACAAAGTCATAGGAATCTTTGGATATGGTTGGCCAGAAGAATCCACATTGCAAAACCTTCAAGGCGGTCTTTTTATAGCTCATATGTCCTCCAACTGGGCCTGAGTGACACTGCTCCAAAATAAGTTGACCTTCTTCTTCAGCGATACATCATCTGTATAGACCATCAACACATAGTTTGAAAAGGTACGGCTCATCCCAGTAGTATCATTTCACATCATGCTTAAATATCTTCAGTGCATTTCCGATGCGTTGAGGATGGATAACCTCAGCAGCAAGATAGTTTACTTAATTAGAATACCACAGTGTGGCTTCTGAGACCTTCATTAGTTGATCATCTCGAAGGCAATCATTAATCGGAATCTTCTCAGTATCCGGAGTGTGGATGTGACTAAGGTTGTCTTCTACAACATTCTTAGTACCCTTTTATCTCTTATTTCCAGATCAAATTCTTGCAATAGGAGAATCCATCTAATTACCCTGGGTTTTGCATCTTTCTTTGTTAGAAGGTAACAGATAGCAACATGATCCGTGTACACAATGACTTTTGAACCAATAAGGTAAGATCTAAATTTGCCAAAGGCATACACAACTGCCAGAAATTCTTTCTCAGTAGTAGCATAATTCCTCTGAGCTTCATCGAGGGTCTTTGATGCATAATAGATCACATAATGTTTCTTTTCTATGCATTGGCCCAAGACAACACCCACAACATAATCGCTTGCATCACTAGTAATTTAAAAAGGATGGTCCCAATCAGGAGCTCTGATGATGGGTGTAGTAGTAAGGGAATGTTTCAGTTTGTTGAAACTTTCAACACATTCTTCGTCAAAATTAAATTCAGCATCCTTTAGTAACATGTTTGTCATCGGCTTGGTTATCTTTGAGAAGTCTTTTATAAATCGTCTGTAGAAACATGCATGACCAAGGAATGCTCGAACTTCCTTTATATTGATAGGGATAGAGATCTTGGAAATCACTTCGATCTTGGCCTTATGTACTTCGATCCCTCTATTGCTGACCCTATGGCTGAGGACAATGCCTTCTCTTACCATAAAGTGACACTTCTCCCAATTGACCACAAGATGTGCTTCTTCACACTGTTTGAGAACAAGGGAGAGGTGTTTTAGACATGAATCGAATGAATCTCCGTACACAGGAAAATCATCCATAAAAACTTCCATAATTATTTTAGTGAGACCTACGAATATGGCAGCCATGCAACGTTGGAAAGTTGCAGGTGCATTGCAGAGGTCAAATGGCATTCTTCTAAATGTATATGTTCTGAATGGGCATGTGAAAGTAGTTTTCTCTTAATCGTATGGATGTATGGGTATTTGATAGAATCCAGAGTAACCAATGAGATAATAGAAGTATTCTTGATGAGCCAGCCGCTCTAATACTTGATCAAGAAAAGGCATTGGAAAATGATCTTTTCAAGTTTCCTTGTTTAACTTCCATTAATCAATGCACATCCTCCACCATGTGATTGTTCGTCTGGGGATGAGTTCATTGTTTTCATTTCGTATCACTGTTGTTCCAGATTTCTTTGGGACTACATGCACTGGGCTCACCCATGGTGAGTCTGATATCGGATAGATTATTCTAGCAGTGAGCAGTTTAATGACCTCACGACGGACTACTTCCTTCATATTTGGATTCAATTTCCATTTATGTTCAATAGTTGTCTTGTGATCTTCCATCATAGGGATCTTGTGCATACACAATGCTTGACTAACCCCAGTGAGGTCACGTATTTTGTTACTGATGGCTTTCTTTCTTTCCCTTAGTTCTTTTAGGAGTTTATCTTCTTGCTCAGTCGTTAGATCAGAATTTATAATAACTGGACAAACCTTGAGATCGTCTAAAAACACATACTTTAGTCCCTCGGGCATGGGCTTCATTTCTAGGGCTTTTGGTTTTTTGCATGTTTCTTCAATAGCTTCCACAGATTTGAGTTCTTCCATTTTGGCTTTGGAGTCTTCTTCAGTAGTGTCAAGGTCGAGAACACATCCTTTAACTTGTTCATTGATTGAATTACCAGCATATGGGTTTGTTAGAGTCACTTCTAAAGGATCGTCTTGTTCATATTCTTCTTGTGTGAGGAGTGACATTTTTTCAATGCAGTCAATCAGATAGACTTCTTCTTGCATACTTGATCTTCTCATGCTTTCCAAAACTTTGAATTTGAGAGTTTCTTTACCAAGTCTGAGAAGTAATGTTCCTACTTCAACATCAATTAGAACTCTTGCAGTGGCAAGGAATGGGCGTCCAAAGATGAGAGGATATCTATCGTCTTCTTTTATGTCCATGATGACAAAGTCACATGGAACATAGGAATCTTTTCCTACCTTGACGGGTACATCCTCAATAATCCCTAACGGGTGTTTTATCGAATTGTCTGTGAGTTGTATGGTCATGCCATTTGGGAGAAGTTCAGAAAACCCTAGCCTTTTGCAAAGGTTGAGTGGCATTATGGAGATGCTAGCACCAAGATCTGCCAGTCCTTTCTTGCATGAAGAATCACTGATATGGTAGGAAATCCCAAAAGATCCTGGATCTTTCTGCTTCTTGGGCATCTTACTCTGGATGATATCCGAAGTGGTTTTAGCTAATTGGACTGTCTCATATTCTTCAGTTATATATTTCCTGGTGAGGAGTGACTTTAGGTACTTTGTCCAGGCTGGTATCTCAGTCAGCGCATCGAAAAAGGGTATATCAACATGAAGTTTCTTCATGGCTTCCTTGAACTTGTTGAAATGGGTATCAAGCTTTATCTGCCTTAGACGAGCTAGAAAAGGTATACAAGGTTTGTAAATAGGGATATCAGGTTCCAGTGTTGCTTCTTCCTCTCCTTGAGCAGCCTTCTCAAAATTATCTCTGTCCTACTTACCATTAGTTATTGGTTCTTTTGGTTGAGATTCAAGAGTTGTGGAATATTGTAAAATCATGGGTTCATCATTATCTATAACAACCTCAGGTGGCTTGACAGGAGAATTAGAATAGTCTTTTCCTGACCTGGTGGTAACCTCCTTCAATTGTTCTGGGTGTTTAGGATTGTTTTCCGGTTGGCCAGCAAAGACTCCAGCGGGTGGCTTTATGCTAGTTGCGAGTTGAGCAAGTTGAGATTCAATGGCCTTATGTTGGGCTTGCTGGTTAGCTATCATAGTTTGCTGAGTTTGCAACATCTTTTCAATGGTTGATAACTTGTCTTCAGGTGAGATGGGACCGACTTGTTGTCCTTGAGGTTGATTAAGATTCTGGTACTGAGAATTGTTTTAATAATTATTGAAGTTCCTATTCTGAAAGCTTCCCGTGAAATTTCCTTGATTTCTAAAATTGTGTTGTTGATTATACTGGAATCCTGGTGGGCCTCGTGGTTGATTGTTCGAACCAAATTGATGCGAGTTTATTGCTCCATAGGGGTTTCCATATTGAAACCCTGGATGGTTCCTATTCTGATTCAGATTGTAATAAACTTGACCAGGGATGGTATTAACAACATTAAGATTTTCCAGTTGACCATTATCTCCTTGTCCACATATGTTTCTTAGAACAACATCATAAAGAACATTGCATGCTAAAGTGGAATGATCAGTTCCTTTACATGCTTCACGGAACAGAGAAGCAGACTTGATCTGTTCTTGTTGTTGAGTGGGCGAATGTCCTCTTCCAATTGCAGCAAGAGATGGTTCAATATGGTCTTGCTTGGCAACTAAGAGTTTTAGGGTTTCAGCGATAGACTTGTACTCGGAAGTAGCTTCAGCTATAGCTACTTTTAAGAATCCTTTACCTACAGATCTACCCCAATTAGCTTGATTTTTAGCTGCAAGGGTGATGACCCTCAATGTGTTGTCATAACTTTGATGCATGAAGTTTCCTCCAGATGATGAATCTAAAAATATTTTGATATCATCGTCCACACCCCTATAGAAAATTTCGATGAGTCGGTTCTTAAGAATTCCATGGTGTGGACACTTGTGTAGAAGCTCTTTGTATCTATCCCATGCTTCAGTAAGGGTTTCTCCAGGGACTTGAGTGAAATTCATTATTCAGCCTCTAATTTCATAGGTGAGGGACGGAGGATAGAACTTTTCCAGAAAAACATTTTGGAGTTGTTCCTAGGTGGTGATGGGTATTTCACTTTGCAATGAATTGTACCAACTTATAGCTCTATCAATAAGGGAATACTTGAGGAGACGGAGTCGAATGGCATCATCAGATACTCCATTTTGCTTTGTCATGGCACATAGATTGATAAACCTTAGGAGATGTCCCTAACTATCTTCTCCTTCTTTGCCATAGAATGGGTTGTTTTGAAGCAAGCTGATCTAATGTGCTCGTGTCTCGAAATTAGGAGCGTTGATGGGAGGAGGTTGAATTGGGTGATGAACGTCAACAACTTTAGGGATCGAGAACTCCCTAAGATCCTTTTGCAGTTTTGCTACTTGTGTTGCTGCTAGGATTTCTTCTTGAACTATAGCTCTGGCTTATTGCATGAGCCTTTCTCTTTGTGCATTGATGGCTTGAGCCACCCTTCGAGCTACTTCCTCTTCTTGAGCCATTCTTTCTTGATTTTCTATGTTTTGATGATGAAAGGTTCTGTCAATCTCTTGATCAAAGATGGTAGTGAGTCCAGAACTATTCAGGCGGTGCATGCACTAGTTCTTGAGGGTACCTGAAATAGAAAGATTTTGAAAGTGAGATCCAAGGAGTAGAATCAAATTCAAGTAGATGATCGATTGTTTCAAAAAGAAAAAGTAAAATCCTAGATTAGCCTTAAATCAACTAGATATGACTAACTAATTCCATTGTCCCCGGCAACGACACCAAAATTTGACATGGAAAATATCGCACTAACAAATTCACTCAGGGTTGAAATCCCCAAGCTTTTACCAAAACAACGTGCAATAGTACCACCCGCAAGCGGACGGGTCTTATTGCAATATAGTTAAGGATTGAATCCCAAAGGGCAATGTTTTTAAGAATCTTTGTCAGTCGAATCTATCTCAAGTGAGACTAATATTTAGAAATATTGATTTGGTTGAGGTTAATTAAACTAATTGCAGGAAAGTAAAGAGTAGAATTAAAGTTGGATCTAGATTAATGATATGGAATCGCTGGGATGGTTCTCGGGTTTCACCACCACTACACATGCAAGCACATCCAAACATCAAACATCCAGACAAGATATAACTATCCAAGTAGAGCTGCTCCAAAACCCCCCATACGGGCTTTAGGTTCGCGTAAGCATCACCTTAGGCACCAGATGTCTCGTCACCATCCTGATCACACACTTACGACCTCAAGGAATACTATCAGAAGTTCTCGTCAAGGAGTCAACTGAACTAATCGATAAACAAGCTTACGATTAATCTACAAGCAAACATTGACGTTTAACAAAGAAGATACAAAATCCAACTGAGGTTGTGGGCCCCCTATACAGGCGTTAGGCACACAGAAGTGTCACTATAGGCTAGATGGCTCATCCCCTCATGGATCATACACTTACGACCCCAAGGAATCCCATTCTATTTCTAGTTTGGGAGTCAACCTCGTTAAACAACATCCTACCCTACATATAGAAAAACTTGCAACAAAGGGAAGAACAAGATGAAAGCAAGCAGGTATATAGATAGACTCGCAACATAGGGAAGAACAAAATGAAAGCAAGTAGGTAACCAAACTACTTAGCATGAACAATTAGCAACGAAATAGAAAGTTATATGCATTGCCATGGAAAGTTTAACAAGAGAACATGCTTGCATGGGCAGCGGGGCTAGTCCCCGCATCCCATCAAAAAGGTACTACTCGCTCATGGTGCGAGAAATAAGAGGAATAACAAAGAAAGAGGAATTTTCCATGAGCATGATGTAGAAGGTGGTCGCAGCTCAGTGAAGATGATGTGGTCTCCTACATAATGTCGGAGCAGATCTGGACGAAGAATGAGGGACGCCAAGACAGATCGGGCAATCTTTCTCACTCCTCCTTCCTTCTCTTCTTGGTCTACTTGAGTTGTAGTAGGAACGGCAGGTGAAGTGGTACTGGCAGGATCTGACAGATCTGGATCGAATCCTATGCTTGGGCAGCCTGGCGGTGTCCTGGATCTAATTCCTAAATGAGGACCCTTCTGGTCCTATTTATAGGCTCAGTTCTGGTCTCATGGTTTGGGCCCAGTTGCAATTTTTACAACTGTTGGATAAATTGGACATTATGATAAATCCCTTTGTTTCGATGATGACAAACATTTCATTCTTGTTGATCTAACATGCTACTTGAGTGTGCAGGATTAAGGTGGATGACAAAGCAACTAGGGAAAATCCAAAAAGCTTACATATTTATATTTCCATGCAATGCAATCACTGTTGTAAAAACTTGTACAAATATATAATGTACAAGTACTTAGATTGCATGTAAATCAAGCGTTGGATCTTCCTAGCTAATCACCACACTTAGATAGGTCATCCCCTTCAAATAGGATCACATATGCACACTCATACACATGCTTAGTGGTTAATTAAAAGATTGAAAACAGGGTCAATCTCGGTCGACCACACTCCTCGACCGAGACACTCTCGGTCGACAAACTTCTCGACCGAGAATGACCCAAGTAGCCGTTAGACACAGCTGATAAAATAGTTGGCAGTTGCAAATGAACGTTGATCCAGAGAGCCTGTCGGTCGACAAAACTTCGACCGAGTAGGTATCTCGGTCGACAAATTGTCGACCGAGATGGTCTCTGACAGCAACTGCAGAATAAAGTAACTAGCCGTTACTAATGCACCTAACTTATATCTAACGGCTAGTTAAGCACTTAGAAGCCCCTAGAAGTTGTCTAGAACGTCCTTAAGTATCCATAGGCCACTCCTATAAATAGGACATGCCTTAGGACACCAAAATACACCTAATCTATACTTGTGCTATACTTGAGCTTGAATACACACTTGCAATCAGTTTTAAAGCAATAGAGCAATTCCTACACTTGCCATTCATTCCTATTGCTCCCATTTCGTGTCCTATAGGCCAGTATCTCCTATCCACTACAATCACATTGTCATACACATTGGTTAGGAGATATAAACGCTTGATATAGGAAAATCAAGCCTTGTGCTTACAACGGTATTGTAATTTCTATTTTCCTTCTTGTTCCTTTTTATCTTTTGTACTCTCCTTGCTACTCCTAGGGTTGGAGGCTGCGGATTGGAGAGGGTTGACTTCTCAGGTGGAGAAGGGGACTTCAAGCTACTTCAAAGAAGGCTATCGCACGGGAAGCTACTTCAGAAGGCTGGTGCAACGGGAGTTGGTGCACCTACTTCAAGGGAAGGCTGCTTCAAGGTTGGGCGATTACTTCTGGATGAAGGCTGCTTGAAGGGTTTGGGAAAAGAAATTGTATTTTATGTAAAGTCCTTGCGAGGTAATAAAATAAATTTCTTTTCAAATCCCGGTTGGGTAAGCAACCGGGTAGTGGATTGACGGCTATAGTATTTGCTATAGTTGGAACCACTCTAAACCTTGTGTCTCCTTGTCCAATATTTTCATTGTGGTTGTTTAAGTTCAATAATTGTTAAATAATCTATAAAACTCTATTCACCCCCCCTCTAGTAGTTTTCAATTGGTATCAGAGCAGGCTTCAAGGAACCCTAACCAGGTCTTGAAGAATGGAGGGAAATGGTGAAAAGTGCTTGGACGAAACCACTACATGCTGTAATTGGTGTTTAGGAACAAACCACAAAACAACCGGATGCCCATGGAGATCAAAGGAAGAGGATAAACACAAAGAATGCTTTATTGCTACAACTAGTGAAGAAGAAGAAGAAGAAGAAGAGGTAAGTCTTTTTGATTTATCTAAAGAAGAACTAGTTGCTATTATTGAAGAAACACATAATAAATATGTTGAGTGCAAAAAGAAATTAAAGAAATCAAATAAGGAAAATGATGATCTAAATGTTAAACTTCTTGCTCTTGCATCTGAAAATGAGAATCTTAAAGAGGGAAATAAATTTTCTGATCTTAAGTTAAAATCTATGGAAGCCGATTGCAAGCTCCTTTCTGTTGAAAATTCAAACTTACAGACTCAAGTAAACAATCTTCAGAAACAACCATTATTGTGCACCCATATAGATTATGACACTATTGTTAAAGAAAGAAATTTATTGTCATCAAATCTAGATCAAGCAAAACTAGATATTAAGAAAAGAATGGATGAGATTGTAAAGTTGCAACAAGAAGTTAGTAGGTTAAGCAACAATGGAATCCTTGATAGAATATTGGATAATTCCTATCATCAAATAGGGAGAAGAGGACTAGGTTATAAGCCCAAAGGGAAAACTCATCATCAACCTAGTTGGAGAAAGACACGAGCACATCAAGCCACATTTGTACCAAAGAACAACCTAGAACAAAACCATAGAAAAAGACTTGAGGTTGATTCTATATGTTGCCATTATTGCTCTCGTCTTGGACATTACTCTTTTTCATGCCCATACAAGAAAAGGAATGTTGAGTTAGTATGGGTTCCGAAACCCCCAAATTGAATTGACTAGACTAAGTTGAGATATGACTGAATACTTTAAATTGCACATCCTTATGTCTATCTTGACTTAACAGAAAGGGGTAACAAAATGATTCAAGTAACTAAAATTTCTAACTTGAAAATTTATCTCAATTAAGGTCCTTAAAACTTAAAATTTTGAATATGATAAGTTGAGATTTGATCTAAATGTTACTTTGATATTCATATGTGTATCTCAAACTGATCTTTGAAATAATTGAATTAGATACAGTCTATATTGTACTTGAAATAGAATTCTGAACACTTTCCAGAAATTCGGTCGGTCGAGAATTTGTCAACCGAGTAAACCTCGATCGAGAAATTGTCGACCGAGCATGTCACTGTTTTTTTTTGAATGCTGTAAAATTGCTGAATTCTTTTGAAATTATTCAAAATTGTTATCTATTTGTGATTAATGACTACATAATAAAGTATCAATTATGGAAATGATCCTTGAAAGATTATGAGAAATGTATTTGATCAAAAACCAAAATTATTCTGAGTTTACAGAAAATTTCTGTTGTTCTATCATTACATAGGCAAGCAAAAGAATTTATTGGTGATATATCTCTTAGAAATGCTTGCAAAGATTACAATGTTTTCAATTGGTATCTTCAAAAGATTTGAAATATTCATTGTGTTTCCATGTTTAGTATCATTTAAACACGCATCAAAAATTGATATGAATGCTTAATTGAAAATCTGAAATTTCTGCCTCTTGGTTAAAACAAAATTTAGCCAAGGGGCACTATGGTCGTAGTCAAGGGCGACCTAAAATAAGCTTTGACAAAATGCTTATTTGGACATCATTTTATTGCACTTAATCTTAGTATACTTTTAATAAAGGTCAAAATCAAAATTTAAAATTATTTGTGACCTTAGAAGCATCAAACTGCTAAATTTGTAAGATTAAGGGGGAGCTCATAACAACAAAATGGTTTAATTAAGAAGCTTAGAAAAACATTGTAAACATCATTTGCAGATTTTTATGACCTTAGTATTTTTACTCTTGATTATGAAGCAATCTATGAATTTCATAAAAATGACATATCTTGCTCTTAAAGGAACTCTCTAAACAAATCAGGGCTTAACATCCCTTGTTTTGGTTGGAGACATTTTTTTATGTACTCTAAGATTAAAGGACTCTCATTTAATTTAGGGCTTATCATCCTTTGATAGATGAGAAATAAATATACATTCATCATAAGCTTAAGGGAATCTCATATAATTTCAAGGCTTAACATCCTTTGCAAATGATTGAGAAACAAATTGTGGATAAATTAGACATAAATCCATGTTCCTTATAGGATATCTATTTAAGGGGGAGCTTAATAGAAAATTAAGGGGGAGAAGAAATAAAATGTTTAACCTGGATATCTTTTTGAAATGACAAAGGGGGAGAAAGAATATAAAATCAAAAATATAAATATAAATGAGTTTCATCTTGATGGCCAACACTCACTTGTAAAACAAGAATGGCTACAAAAGGTAATCTTCAGGTATGAAACTCACATGCTTTATATTTCCTTATTTCATATTTTAGGAAATGTTTGTCATCTTCAAAAAGGGGGAGATTGTTGGATAAATTGGACATTATGATAAATCCCTTTGTTTCGATGATGACAAACATTTCATTCTTGTTGATCTAACATGCTACTTGAGTGTGCAGGATTAAGGTGGATGACAAAGCAACTAGGGAAAATCCAAAAAGCTTACATATTTATATTTCCATGCAATGCAATCACTGTTGTAAAAACTTGTACAAATATATAATGTACAAGTACTTAGATTGCATGTAAATCAAGCGTTGGATCTTCCTAGCTAATCACCACACTTAGATAGGTCATCCCCTTCAAATAGGATCACATATGCACACTCATACACATGCTTAGTGGTTAATTAAAAGATTGAAAACAAGGTCAATCTCGGTCGACCACACTCCTCGACCGAGACACTCTCGGTCGACAAACTTCTCGACCGAGAATGACCCAAGTAGCCGTTAGACACAGCTGATAAAATAGTTGGCAGTTGCAAATGAACGTTGATCCAGAGAGCCTGTCGGTCGACAAAACTTCGACCGAGTAGGTATCTCGGTCGACAAATTGTCGACCGAGATGGTCTCTGACAACAACTGCAGAATAAAGTAACTAGCCGTTACTAATGCACCTAACTTATATCTAACGGCTAGTTAAGCACTTAGAAGCCCCTAGAAGTTGTCTAGAACGTCCTTAAGTATCCATAGGCCACTCCTATAAATAGGACATGCTTTAGGACACCAAAATACACCTAAGCTATACTTGTGCTATACTTGAGCTTGAATACACACTTGCAATCAGTTTTAGAGCAATAGAGCAATTCCTACACTTGCCATTCATTCCTATTGCTCCCATTTCGTGTCCTATAGGCCAGTATCTCCTATCCACTACAATCACATTGTCATACACATTGGTTAGGAGATATAAACGCTTGATATAGGAAAATCAAGCCTTGTGCTTACAACGGTATTGTAATTTCTATTTTCCTTCTTGTTCCTTTTTATCTTTTGTACTCTCCTTGCTACTCCTAGGGTTGGAGGCTGCGGATTGGAGAGGGTTGACTTCTCAGGTGGAGAAGGGGACTTCAAGCTACTTCAAAGAAGGCTATCGCACAGGAAGCTACTTCAGAAGGCTGGTGCAACGGGAGTTGGTGCACCTACTTCAAGGGAAGGCTGCTTCAAGGTTGGGCGATTACTTCTGGATGAAGGCTGCTTGAAGGGTTTGGGAAAAGAAATTGTATTTTATGTAAAGTCCTTGCGAGGTAATAAAATAAATTTCTTTTCAAATCCCGGTTGGGTAAGCAACCGGGTAGTGGATTGACGGATATAGTATTTGCTATAGTTGGAACCACTCTAAACCTTGTGTCTCCTTGTCCAATATTTTCATTGTGGTTGTTTAAGTTCAATAATTGTTAAATTATCTATAAAACTCTATTCACCCCCCCTCTAGTAGTTTTCAACAACTTGCCTAAATGGTCTTGAGTTAAGTGACCACACGGTTTGGTTGCTTATGACCAAACGGTCTTGATAAGTAACTGTAACATCCTAGGTTTGAGGCCTTGGATAACATGATCTTAAAAGGAATGATTGGACTACCCATAACACCAAGGTGCACCTCCATTTCCGAGAGCCCATCTCTAAAGAACTCCATAGTTAAGCGTGCTCAGCTTGGAGTAGTACTAGGATGGGTGACTAGTCGGGAAGTTGATCCTGGCTTGCGCGTCAGTGTGGACAAAGTGCGCAGTTAAGGCTAGTGGTGGTCTGTGGGGCCAGTCGTCATTCCTGAAACTCTACTAGAGCCTAGGGAAGTGGGCCCAGTCATTACAAATGATATCAGAGCCATAACCCCTCCAGTAGGTGGGCCCCACATGGGCATGTGGCATGCCCGTCTTGAGCCGTGCGGTCCAACTAGGTAGGAAAGGGTTGTCCATGGTTGACGTAGCCACCCCTACGCTGGTATTCCGTGATCGGGAGCTGGGTGTCCATGGGCCATTGTGGGTCTGCACTGAAATGGGGTCAGATTATGAGGCCATATGGTTGATCCTTGACGAGGACGTCAAGAGTCTAAGTGGGGGAGATTGTAACATCCCAGGATTTGAGGCCTCAGATAACATGATCTTAAAAGGAATGATTGGACTACCCATATCACCAAGGTGCACCTCCTTTTCAGGGAGCCCATCTCTAAAGAACTCCATAGTTAAGCGTGCTCAGCTTGGAGTAGTACTAGGATGGGTGACCAGTCAGGAAGTTGATCCTGGCTTGCGCGTCAGTGTGGACAAAGTGCACAGTTAAGGCTAGTGGTGGTTTGTGGGGCCATTCGTCATTCCTGAAACTCTACTAGAGCCTAGGGTAGTGGGCCCAGTCGTTACAGTAACTTTTCCAAACGGTCTCATAGTCCTTGTGTAAACAGTTTGGTGTTGGTAACTTTTCCGAACGATCTGTCCCATTCGGTCTCATGGTCCACTTTTCATACGGTTTGATACAAACCTTTTTCATACGGTCTTTCATGTTACTTTTCCAAATGGTTTGCTATGTATATGACCAAATGGTCTTGGTATCTTTATCAAACGGTTTGGAGGACATTACCCAAACGATCCTGAATACTCGACCAAATGCTCTTGGATGCTTGCCCTCATACGATTTGGCTTTGATCGTTCACATATACCCAATCCGTCTTGTGCTTTGGCGAAGCAAACGGTCTAGGCAGTCCGCCTCCATACGGTCTTTGGCTGGGTGTCGTCCAACCGATCTCAATTATCCAGCCTCCAAACGGTCCTGCGGTGACAACCTCCAATCGGTCGTCGTTCCTTTCCCAAACGGTCATCGCTCCTACCCATATGGTCGTCGTGATCGATCTTGGTCTAAGCATGCTTAAAGATCAAACGGTCCTGAGGACCGGCTGCTACAAATGGTCTTGGAGTCCCTTGCGTCCAAATAGTTTGAGACCGTTCGGTTGCAGGTGGCGGCGTGGGCAGTGGATGATGGTGACGGCTACCGTGGGCGGTAGATAAGCGATTGCAGGTGTTGCTAGGGTCACAGGTTGGGTGCAAGGAAGAAGAAGAAGGAGAGCAGGTGTCGATGTTGCTAGCGTGTCGGCGGTCGGTTGAAGAAGACTGTGAGGATACAGACAAGTGGTCAGGACAGAGGAGGTGGTTGTAGGTCGTATAGATGCCGACACTGTAGGTGGAGCTAGGGTTCCTGTGGTTGAAGATGACAGACGAAGAAGATGAAGGCGGAGGCAGCAATCGATCCAGGTTCGATATTGCTCAAATGGTCTTGAGATGAGGTAGCTCATACGGTCTTGAGGGACCATTAGGAGGGGAACGATAGGGAAGACTGTTTGCCCAAAAGAACGAGGGCCATAGATCCGAGATCCAAGGCTGTGGAGAGATAGAAGTCCAAACGGTCTTGAATGACTGTGATCCAAACAGTTTTGAGGTGAGGTTTCCTATACGGTCTTATGACCGTATGGTCAAAACCGTATGGTTAAGACCAAGGATGAGTGTGGGCAGATAAAGGTGGGTCCCACTCATTTGGGTTTGATGTGGATGATAGTTGTTTGAGATGAAGATCGAATGGTGGTTATTGTAGTAGATTAGGGTTGAATGGAGGTAGGTGACATATGATGGTTGAACCTGATAATGATATGCATAAAATCAACATAAACTCATTTAAAACCATGAAAATCAAATCAATTAAGTAATTTTGCACTTTGTGATACCTTGTGATATTTAGTGAGTGAAATTGGATGTATTGAGTAAAATATGAGTTCAAGATGGCAAATGAATAACATGATGAATATGCATTCATCAGGTACAACATAATCATGAAGTGGAGGGGCTGGGTAGAACTAACTTCATTTATAAGAAGCATAGTCAGCTCATGGGTAGGGCAGGTAGGAGGGGTAGGGATGGCTGAAGGATAGGTTCATGTGTGACATGATCTAAATTAAGTCATGGTGTATGTGGTCATGAACTTGAAGGTTATAAACCTATTGTTGTATCATATATCCCATGAGGGCATCACTGGACACCAAAAAACGACATGATCTGGTCTAGGAGGTGGTGGAGGGGCATGGGTGGAGGTTGAAGCACCTAGTGTGGTACAGGCAGTAGGGTGGAAGGACTTCTTGATGGTAGAGTCACTAATGCAAACCCCTTTCTATCTTGGTTTGTATCCAAGATCATGGAAAAGAGATTTCTTAGCATGGTAAATGAAAAGACCACATATCAAGTTAGGATAGGGGGACAAGTGTCAGTTGTGTTCTTCCATGAGTTGAAAATGGTCATATGGTGAAGAATATAATGAGACCATTTGATTCCAACATTATTCAAGAGACAATACATTATCGTTATAGTGTTATCTGAAATATCCATTAGATTTTCCTTGAGATGGATACTTCAATTAAAAACTAATGCAATAAGATGATTCTTGATTTTGAGGGAAGAGGTGGGAAGGATGGATTTCTTCGTATATGGGACATCATGTTTCTTCAAAAACTTATGGATATCAGGAAGGGTAAGAACATGGTCAAAGATTTTGTAGAAACCTTCACAGTTAAGTAGGTCATGATAGCTAGGATAGAAAGAGATCCATGAACTTGGAAAGTAGATACCATTGAAATGGGTATTCCAAGAATCCTTGGAGATTGTAATCTTGGTATCAAAAATCGTGGAAGTCAATATGACTTTGCACGATAGTAGTGTAGTTCCGCATGAGATTGCCATAAAATTTGTGGACTACCATTATGCTAGATAGGGAATTTGAGAAGTGCAAACACTTTATAAAAAAGCACTAAGATGTTGTGCTTTTAATACCTCAACAAACTCTTTTATCACCTCACTAGTTGCAAAATGTGGTTCAAACAAGACATGGAAAGGAAAGGGATTCCTAGAAAGGAGTTCCTTGTACCTATTCATCACTTGTGCGGAGATGAAAGATGTGTCGTCAATGGGGACATGCCTAGGAGAAGTGGAGGCGGATGTAACTACAGCAGGTCCAGTGTGTTTCCTATGGTTGCCATGGAAGTCGAATTCAGAAGAAAAGACCATCAACGAAGGAGAAAACACAAGCAGTGGGTCGCCTAACCATCTAGGTTGAGGTTGGGAGAGACAAGGAGGGTTTATATAGGGTTAAGAATGGTGTGGGAGAGGTTGGTTTATCCCTAGGGTTGGAGGACAAATGCCAGAGAGTGGCTACTAGTTGATTTTATCTAGTTGAGAGGGAGTAAAGTCGGTTGACACCCTTTATAAAATCTGCCCAACAACATTGTTGGTCGAGTTTTATGTTTTGGAAACTCAACTGATATTGCATTTAAGTTTAGTCCTCATCCAGGGACTGGTCGAGTTTCTACCAGGTCAAACTCGACCAATTGTTCAGTCTATCCAAAAGATAAGAAATTTAATTCTAGGCATCTATAGTGCAATATAAATTTATTTTTCTCGATTGTCATGCATTTGGAACATATTGGAGAACATTCTACTCATCAATGGATACTATTTTGTGGTAAAACATGCATTTGTGAAAAAATAACCAAAACAAGTGAAATAAGGCATTAAAACTAGGTTAATTGAGCACTTAGCAAGCATAAGGTGAGCAAGAACACATAGATGTATGAACAACTAGCTAGAAGACATATCAACATCATCAACAACATTTATAAGAAATTTTGATCTAATAAAAGTAAATTTCTCTCTAGCTAGAGGTTTAGTGAAAATGTTTGCAAGTTGATTCTCTGTGTCTACATGTGTGATACAAATATCCTTTTTGCCAATGTTCTCATGAAGGAAGTCGTGACAAACCTTTATATGTTTCTCTCTACTATGAAATATATTATTATATGAGAGATTCATTGCACTAGTATTATAACATTAAATAGGAGGAGCATCAAAATGAATATTAAAGTTATGGTTTGTTTGCTTCATCCATCTGACTAGAGCACAACAACTCCTAGATACAATGTATTCAACCCCGATAGTTGAAAAAGACATTGTGCTTTGTTTCTTAGAGAACCAAGAAACCAAACATGGTTCTAAGAAGAATCAAGTGCCACTTGTGCACTTTCTATGAATCAGGCACCCTACATAATCAACATCACTATAGGAAGTAAGAGTAGAGTCCCTTGACTTGGGACACCATCTTCCAAAAAAATTATTTTTGGCTATATACCTTAAAATCCTCTTAACCGCTATGATATGTGATTTTCTAGAGCTTGATTGAAATCAAGCACATAGGCCAACACTAAACATTATGTGAGGTCTAGCGGTAGTTAAATACAATAAACTACCAATCATATCTCTATAGAGATTCTCATCCACTTTCTCACCTTCTTCATCTTTGTCAAGTTTGGCGGTGTTTGACATGGGGGTATCCATTAGCTTGGCGTTCTCCAACCCAAAGTGCTTCAATTGTTCACTTGTTTACTTGCATTTGTTTATAAAGTTAACTTCCTTAGTTTGCTTGATTTGGAATTTCAGGAATAAAGTAAGATCCCCCACCATGCTCATCTTGAACTCACTCTTTATAAGAGAACTAAACTCCTTGCTAAGATCAAGATCAGTTCCATCAAATATAATATCATCAACATAAATTTGAATTATCAAAAAGTTTCTAGAAGTGTGTTTAAGAAATAGAGTAGAATCGACTTTGCCCATGATATAGCCATTATCTAGAAAAAAGATCTTTAGTTTCTCATATCAAGCTCTAGGGGTTTGTTTGAGTCCATAGAGAGCTTTTAATAACAAATAAACATGGTTAGGGATTTATCATGTTCAATGTTGGGAGGTTGAGACACAAATACTTCCTCCTCTATTGTACCATTTAGAAACATACTTTTAACATTTGTTTGATAAAGAAAGAAATTCTTGTAACTAGCGAAGCCAAGTAGCATTCTAATAAATTCAAGTCAAGAAATAGGAGCACAAGTTTCATTATAATCAATACCTTCCTATTGGTTGTAGCCTTGAGAAACTAACCTTGCTTTATTTTTTACCAATTTTCCACTTTCACCTAGCTTGTTGCGGTAGACCCACTTGGTGCCAATGATCTCCCTATCATTTGGTCTTGGCACTAGGGCCCATACTTTGTTCTTTTCGAAATGATCTAAATCTTCTTGGATAACTAGGATCCATTCATCATCTTTAATATATTCTTACACATTCTTGGGCTCAAGTTGTGAGATGAAGGCATTTTGTGGTTGGTCTTTGTTGTATGCAGCCCACATCTTCACCCTTTCAAAAGGAATTCCTATGATGAGCTCTTTAGGATGATGTTTTTCAAAGCGAGGAGTTGGATCCTGCTTTTCTTCTTCTTTCTCTTATTCATCAACTATAATTTATTTTCCTTTGTCCATGATGTTGAGATCATTCAAGTGAGGGCTCACCTCATCTACAAAAACATCATTCACAATATTCTTGGAAATAGAGGGGTTAGTTTCAACAAATTTAACATTGATAGATTCTTCAACTTTATACAATTCAATGTTAGATACTCTATAAGCTCTAGGTAGTGCTACATCCAAGAATAAAGCCTTGTAAGATTCCTCATCAAATACATCTAGGGAATCTTTGGTGTTCAAAATAAAACAAGGACAAGCGAAAATATGAAAGTAATCAATAGAAGGATTTCTACCACACCATAACTCATAGGGGGTTTTCTCTAAATATGGATGAGTGAAAACCCAATTTTGCACAAAGAATGAGGTGTGAACGGATTTGGCCCAAAACTTTTTTGGAGTGTCATTTCTACAACCCCAACTTTTGGGTTCTTTTGGTGAGAAACATAATTTCTCCTATTAAAGATATTTGAACAAATAATGATATAATTTGTTCTGAATAAATGGAATTCGTTTACAATAGCCTTGTTAGTTGCTTTGTGGGCTTATTGGCTATTGGGCCCAATAACAAGGAAATTCGATTAGTAAATGAATAATTGAGAATTTGAGAAAAGAAAGATATAGAAACCTCTAGAAGGCAAAGGAATGTTATCCAAAGATGGATTTCGTGCCTCTTGGGTTCCTTCAGTCCCAGGGAGTCCAAAGTTGCAAAGATAATGCAACAAGAAAAGAAAAGATCAATTAAGTATTTCTTTATTAAGAAAGAAATTGAAAACAATGATAAAATGTGGAAAATAAGTGGAAAGAGGTATAATTGAGTTATCCTTGGTGGATTTTCGTATCCTTAAGGTTCCTAATGTTAAAAGGAATTTTAATAAGGAAAATAAAAAAGAGAGATAAAGAGAAATCCTCAAAAAGAGATATTTTAATAAATAAATAAACAAGATAATGAGAAATAAGGGATATAGATGCATCTAGAAGGATAATAAGTATCCACTAAAAAGGATTTCGAAATATTAGAGTTTCTTGGGTTCCAAGGAGCCTCAATGGAGAAAAAGAAAAAGAAAATAAAAATAATAACAAAATAAGAGAATAATGTGATACATCATTAATGACTTTTTGATAATATCAAAAAGAGATGTTATTTGTTTTAATAAAATAGATTGTCATAGCCAATAGAGTTAAAGGCAAGGCTAGAGATAATGAAAGAGATCATTTTCATATTTCTAATTATCCATGAAATAAAGAATATTAGAGAGGTAATTAAGAGAGAGAAGCTTTCTTCCTAATGAAGGAACTTGGGTTCCTATTGGGAAAAGGACTAGTTGACTCATAGATGGTCATCTTAGGGTGTGGATATCCACCCCTATATAAAGGGTAGAGCCCCTGGTTTGAAGGGAAGAGAGATCCCACGTAGCTCTCTCTATTCTTCTTCTTCTTCTTATTTCAAACCCTAGCAGAGGGGAACAACATGATCATGAAGCCACGAGGTGGTAAGAGGGAGTTGTGAGGGAAGCCCGATGCTTCGTGATAACAGGCAGCAGCTTCACCATCGAAGTCATGCCCTAATGTAGGCGCGGCAGCAAGGGCCGCAAGTTGCATGTCTGGTTCTCCTAACCTATCCACCTAGGCCACATGTTGGGTGGTGCCCCAGGTGCAGCGAAAGGCGGCGGGGCTAGGGCAAGGAGTGACGGCAGTCGTCGGGGTCCAAGGAAGGGAGGAGGAGCCACATAGGTCGTGGCTAGGGCTACTGCGCCGAAAGCAAAAGGCAATCGCGAGGTTGAAGACAATGCAGGTCATGTTGGCCCGATTTGCCCTCCACTAGATGAAGAGCTTACCAACTTAACCAAGGACAAAATCGTCATTTCATTATATTTCCAAAACCAGCAACGTTCCATGGGATAGGTGATGTGGCACCCTCTGATTGGCTTTGGTAAGTAATATCTTGCAAAAATCATATTTAAATATTGGTAGCTCTGATGGTAGCAAATAATATATGCATTTTGCTCAGAAAAATGAGAGGAATTCAATAAAAATGGTTTTTAGAGGCTAATTCCTCATGATATTCGGAATTTAATGGATGTTATCAACTTTAATGCTTTAATGATTAAGAAACCCTAGTTTGGGATGATTAATGGATTTAGTAGGGTTTAATGGATGATTAAAGTTGATATTAACCTATTAATGGTAAAAAGGTACATTAAGAACAAAAAGGATGAACTTTGCACGTAATTGGTTTAATTTAGAGTTTTATGTGCATAAATATGCTTTAATGGGCCTTGAAACCCTAATATTAGTCAATGTGACTCTTAATGGCTTTAATTGTTCAATTTCATGATTAAAGTTGAGATATGATAATTCTAAGCTATTTCAAGTATAAAAGTTCTTAATTATGGATAAATACCCTTAATGTAGAAATTAGGGTTTTCTAATGGATAAAGGTAGAATTAATGACAAATAGAGTTCATATGTGAATTAGACCATAGTGAACTATGAATTGATGATAAATGAGCATAATGATCTTTTCATGGATTAAAAGGATAAAAATGGTAGCTTTCATGTAAAAGAGGCTTAATGGATTTAATTGATGTTTAATTGTGCTTCTCTGGAATTAGGGTTATATGTTGCTAAAAGATAACCTTAATATCTTTCATAAAGAATAGATGAGATAATTAGGGTTTGTGAGTAATTGTATAAAATTAGGGTTTAAACTATTAAAAATTAAGTGAAACCCTAATTGCAATGGAAACCCTAAAAGTGGACTAGAAACCCTAGGAAGTGAGATAGGTTTAATAGATCTTGATGGCATGAACAATAATAAGAAATTGTATGCATATTTTAGGATCTCATTGTGTGCTTGCTTGTCAATTTGGATTTCTTGATTGATTGTTTTATTCTTTCTCAAATCAACCTAACAGGTATGTGGTTACGCTTATGAATAATCACTTTAGTTTCACGGTGATTCCTGAACGTTTTTATCGGTTGCCTAAAAATAACTACTTGTATAACTTTTATTTCATGCAACTATAAATTGAATATGATTATCACTATATATATATATATATAATTGGCTTAGATTTGGGTCCTCCTCTGTGGCTTTGCAAAGGCTAAAAAGGGTAACCTAGAGCAAGGTCTAGGCTATCATGAGTTAGAAATTGGGCTACCCACGTGTAGTGCCACGAGACTCTTTAGCACACCATGAGTTAAGGAGTGGGCTACCTACGGGTAGTGCCATGTGACTCAACGCTAGAAATTGATTCACCTGTTAGGTAGGATCATGAGGGGTTTAATGGGGATCTACCATAAGGAAGGTAGCATCCAGGTCCACTGTAGGGAGAGCGCAGAGGATAGGATATGCATGGATCACACACTTATATTTAAAATGTAAAGTTGTTTGCTAAATCATAGTTGATTGCAATATGTTGTTACAGTTAATTGCACAATTATTGTTTCCCCCACATACTAGCATAATTCATTTATGTTGATCGACATTTTGGCTTTCGAAATTTTAGGTTCAATTCAAAAGAACAAACAGTAAAGTGGCATATGTGGAATTAACTGAGAATTAAAGTACAAAGGAGGATTAGTTAGAATAGACTCCATATGTGGATAAAAGTAGATATCCAAGCTTTTGGAAAAAAAAGGTATGCAAAGTTATTTTTTATTACAACCTTTCAGTTTAGTTTAGTAGAATTTGATAATTATTAATGATTATGTTTTGAACCTTTGATCTGGAAATTGGGATAATGACTCTAACCTCTTGGTCTCCTGTAATTGGGGGTTACTGGGAGGCAGGGTCGTTACATTTTGTATCAGAGCATAGGTTCCTCATTTAATCCTTAATAATTATTAAATTTTACAAGGACTCCAGGATTAGTGTGACTTCCTGGCCAAAGTCCCAGGATTTGACTCGAAATAAGATACCTTTAAGATTCTCTCATCTTGTTCATCCCTTCTCAACTCAAATGATGTTAGGACCTTAAGGATTAGGGTTTTCTCTCTTTTCCTCACCCTCTTGAGGTATGGGTAAGGTTGATAAGGTCTAAGGAATCCTCCACCAAAATAATGAAAGGCATGCAAATAAGATGTCATGGACATAAGCTTTATAGATTAAGCATAAACTAAAGAATAAATACATGCTTAGGTCATATGACATGAGTTGTCATTGCCCTCCGGAGAGACCTGAGGCTAGACCTCCTTGTCAGGAGGATGAGTGGAGAAAGTTAGTCTTGGAGGTAGAGACCTCCATTATAAGTAGAAACCTGACATATTCTTTGAGGATGATGCTAACCCTAACCCTAATTGAAGGTTAGAGAGAGAGATGACATAATGAGTTAGATTTCATGATAGACCAGGTGTGTGGACATGCTTTTGGATGCCCATGACGTTATGAACCATGTGAGGTTGGATGACCTAGTGCCTTTGGCGACCCAACCTTGGAAAGGGTCGTGCATGTGAGAGAGAATGATAGCTCCTTCAATGATGAGGTTAGAGAAGAACCTATAGAAACCCTATGGGCTTATATGAGCATGGCATAGTATGCACCCAGAATCCGTCAATAGTGCGAGCAGTAGGTTGAAACCCTGGCCAGGATAACTATGGATAACCTTGAGCAAACATAAGTTTGAACATAGGTATCACCCATGTAGGGGTATGCTTGTGAGCGTGACCCACCTTCATGGAGAGAGGACCTCAGGTAGTAAGGTTGTTTCTAGGGTTAGCTCTAGAGAGAGAGATAGCAGGACCCATGCAAGAGGGTTGGAAGCCTAGACTCCGAGATATGAGGAAAAGTGGGGAGTGGAGGACGATGCGACCTAAGTGGATGGTTATAGTTGCCTCATGCATGATCCCTGGAGGCTGATGATATCTTGGTTGCCTTTAGAGGGACCAAACCTTAGAGAGAAGATGAGGCTTATGGTACCTATGTGCCTATGGTATCGATGTTTACCTTCTAAGATAGGAAGAAGAGTTCCTTAGACCCTGAAGAGGTTTAGTAACAGGTTGTGAGGCCTTATACCTTGTTAGTGGTCCATGAGGAGGACTCCACTCTAAAGTATTGTTCGAGTAGGAGGATCATGGGAAGTGTGTGTCATACCTTGTACTTGCATGGCTCATGGTTAAAAGTTGAGCAGGAAGTTGGTCATCAGAAAGGTGAACCTAGGGTTCCTAGGCCTAAGAGGGGAAGTGGTGTACCCGATGCTCATGATGAGATTTGAGTTTCTATAGATTCGAGCATAGTACTCCTCTTGTTTAGAGGAAATGGAAACCCCTTAAGTTTAAGGTATGTTTGATGAACCCCTCACAACTAAGTTGATGACATGGAAAGGTATGATCTTGATCCAATGATGAGGAATGAGAACAAGTATGACCTAGCATGGTTTAGTAGGTAGTCTGCTTGTGCCTTAGTAGCTTGCTAGGGTTAAGCTTACTCATGTGGATGTAAACCCTAAACCTAAGGACGTTTGTGACCTTTGTTGTCAAGATGTAGTTTCCTCCCATCATGGGAGAGAGACCATCTTGTAGAGTGTATACCAGTTTTGCTGGTTTAAGGCAACCTAAAGAGGTCTCATAGGATCTTGAGAAGGTAAGTGAAAGTTACATGGTATGAGAATGAACATGTAGACCCATAGATAACCCTCTCTAAGTGCATATGGATGTGTTACCGTTGAGGTAACTGGTATGGGGCCTGACCAAGGTAAGCAAGTCGTCATAACTCCTATGAAAAAATGAGAGTCAACCCATGAATGCAGAGAAAGATGATGAAGGCTTGGGTAAGGTTCGAAGTTTGATATGTACTATGTTAGAATCCTAAGTCTATCCTAGGGTCGGGTAGGGATATGACCGATGGAAGTAGGGGTTACCTAATTCCTTAGTTGCACATGACCATAGGGTCAGGAGGTAACCACTATCATTTTCTGAGGCCCATGGGTTAGGATATTGATCACTTTCATGAACTCATGGGACCCAAAGGGAAGATGAGTAGGGCACACTCTAGATGCATAAAGGAAGAGGGATGACCCCAAAAGTGCCAGCACCCTATAGACCTAGAGGAGATGAACAAGGAATGTGTGTGGACCCAAGTAGGTTCGAAACTAGTTTTCAATGGAAGTAACTTTGATATCAAGATGTTTGTGATGTACAAACATATGTGGCATGTTTCAACTTAGAATTAAAGGTGTACTGGAAAGGTGGGATGTACCATCTCTACTCTTGAAACAGGAAGAACTCTATATTTGGACTGCATCCAAATGCTTATTTCCTCTTGTTATGGGAGTGAGGGATAGGACAATATGCATGCCATACACCAAGGATAAAGATGATGTGAGTTGGAACGTTGCTATGAGGTATGAGGACGGAGATGATAACATACCCTGGTGGAGTGAACGATACATGAATGGTTTACAAACACTAAGAGGAATAATGTAGTCATCTTATGAGGATGTTTTTATCATGAGCTATGAGTTATACAAGGTTGAGTTCGAAAAACAAAGAGAATAAGCTCAGAGTTTTGTTGATGAAGATAGACTTAGAGCTGAGATGAGATAATAAGTGGAATACATGGAGGTGTATGTCTTCAACATTACCTTACACCTAAGGATGTGAAGTGGTAATGGATGCTCTGGATGAGATGCAACTGCCTAGTTTAGCTAGAGGATAAAAGAAGTTGTTGGGCTAACCCTAAGATTGAAAAAGGAGATATGTTTGGCTAACACTCAGATGTAACGAGATCTATTGAACAAGTTAGTAGTTGTTTGGTTAGACAACCTAGGATGTGATGCAATAAAAGGATGGTTGTAGAACCTCAGATGCACTTCTTTGGAAAAGAAGGTGATGAAACCCGACTAGAGTGGTTTAGTTTTTCGAGGAATCGATCTTGAGGAATCATGACATATAGGAGATCATGATTTTACGATCACCATACACCGTGGTACTACAAAGATAATAAGTGACAGTAGTACTTTGGATGCTTAACATGACATTGCATGTGGTATGACGAACACCAGTAACCCATTGTTTTGATATAGAGAATAAAGAGAGTTCCTAGAAGAGAAAGGGAGTTCATCACTATGGATGTTGTAAGTCTCCCCTAGACTAAGGAAGGTCGAGATGCAATATGGGTTATGGTAGATCGCCTTACCTATATGACATGAGAAAGAAAGAGTATTGTCAGGGGACAGATCCGGTTGAACTACATATGAGAGAGATGGTTCAACTACACCATGATGCAAGTTCAAAAAGTTCTTGAGTATAACCTAAAGATTCACTTCCATAAGGTGGAAGTAGGTACATGAAGAACTCGATGTTAGTACAATTTATCACCCCTAACTAATGGTTAGTATAATCCAGACTAAAGGGTCTGATGAGAGCATGTGTGCTCATTTAGGGTGATATCTAGAGACAGTTCTGGTCATCTGTAAGATGTGATAATAACCACCATAGCCAGTTTCGGGATGTAAAGGAGCTCTGTAAGGGAGGTTGTGTCGGTCACCACTTCATTAAGATGATGTTGGTGGAGGGACCTCGTGAAAGCCTGAGAAGGACCATAGTGAGTGCAGATGAAGTCGCTTTGATCATATGATGGCTGAAAGGAGCCCAGGGATGACATGAGTCATAAGCTGATGCAAGGTAGACTGACATGCAATTCACTATGGGGGAATATGTGACATGAAAATATGACCCCTCTAAGTTATAACTAAGAGAGTTGATTCCCTGATGCAGGGGTTATTTTTGAGATGGTTTGGTGGATAAGGTCAAGTTTTCCCTTACCCCTCAGGATGATGTGATGTGTGATGAGTTCCATGTATCTAATTTAGAGCACTATGTGAGGTACCCAGGCCATGTGCGGAGCAATGAATCTAGTGAGCCGTAAGGGAGGCTGAAATGACTTGAGTCACCTGTGAGGTTTATAGATGCCAAGGTGAAAGAACTCAGAGAAAAGAATATGTGATGATAAAGGTTCTTTGGAAGCACCATGGATAGGACAAAGCCACATAGGGGCCAATGATTGACATGTAAAAGTCTTATCCTGAATTGTTTGTTTGCTTGATGGAATTTTGAGGACAAAATTCCTAAATGAGGGGAAGGATGTTACAACCCCAATTTTTGGGTTCTTTTGGTGAGAAATGTAATTTCTCCTATTAAAGATATTTGAACAAATAATGATATAATTTGTTCTGAATAAATGGAATTCGTTTACAATAGCCTTGTTGGTTGTTTTGTGGGCTTATTGGCTATTGGTCCCAATAAGAAGGAAATTCAATTAGTAAATGAATAATTGAGAATTTGAGAAAAGAAAGATGTAGAAACCTCTAGAACGCAAAGGAATGTTATCCAAAGATGGATTTCATGCCTCTTGGGTTCCATGAGTCCGAAGGAGTCCAAAGTTGCAAAGATAATGCAATAAGAAAAGAAAAGATCAATTAAGTATTTCTTTATTAAGAAAGAAATTGAAAATAATGATAAAATGTGTAAAATAAGTGGAAAGAGGTATAATTGAGTTATCCTTGGTGGATTTTTGTATCCTTAAAATTTCTAATGTTAAAAGGAATTTTAATAAGGAAAATAAAAAAGAGAGATAAAGAGAAATCCTCAAAAAGAGATATTTTAATAAACAAATAAACAAGATAATGAGAAATAAGGGATATAGATGCATCTAGAAGGATAATAAGTATCCACTAAAAAGGATTTCGAAATATTAGATTTTCTTTGGGTCCAAGGAGCCCCAATGGAGAAAAAGAAAGAGAAAAGACAAATAATAACAAAATAAGGGGATAATGTGATACATCATTAATGACTTTTTGATAATATCAAAAAGAGATGTTATTTGCTTTAAGAAAATAGATTTTCATGGCCAATAGATTAAAAGGCAAGGCTAGAGATAATGAAAGAGATAATTTTTGTAATTCTAATTATCCATGAAATAAAGAATATTAGAGTGGTAATTAATGGATAGAAGCTTGCTTCCTAATGAAGGAACTTGTGTTCCTATTGGGAAAAGGACTAGCTGACTCATAGATGGTCATCTTAGGGTGTGGATATCCACCCCTATATAAAGGGTAGAGCCCCTAGTTCGAAGGGAAGAGAGATCCCACGTAGCCCTCTCTATTCTTCTTCTTCTTTCAAACCCTAGCAGAGGAATACACCATGATCATGAATCCACGGGGTGGCAAGAGGGAGTTGCGAGGGAAGCCTGATGCTTCGTGATAACAGGAAGTAACTTCACCATAGAAGTCGTTCCCTAATGCCGGCGCGGCAACAGCTGTTTGGCGGCAACAAGGGCCACAAGTTGTAGGTCTGATTCTCCTTACCCAGCCACCTAGGCCAAGCGCTTGGCGGTGCCCAGGTGCGGAGGAAGGCAGTGGGGCTAGGGCAAGGAGTGGCGGCAGTCGTCAGGGTCCAAGGAAGGGCAGAGGAGCCACACAGGTCAGGACTAGGGCTGCTCCGGTGAAAGAAAAGGGCAATTGCGAGGTTGAAGACAATGCAGGTCGCGTTGGACCGATTTTCCCTCCGCGGGATGAAGAGTCGACCAACTTAACCAAGGACAAAATCATCATTTCGTTATATTTCCAAAACCAGCAATGTTGCATGGGATAGGCGACGTGGTGCCCTCTGATTGGCTTTAGTAATTCATATCTTGCAAAAATCATATTTAAATATTTTTAGCTCCGATGGTAGCAAATAATATATGCATTTTCTCAGAAAAATGAGAGGAATTCATTCAAAATGGTTTTAGCGGATATATCCTCATGATATTCGAAATGTAATGAAAGTTATCAACCTTAATGCTTTAATGATTAAGAAACCCTAGTTTGGGATGATTAATGTATTTAGTAGGGTTTAATGGATGATTAAAGTTGATATTAACCTGTTAATGGTAAAAAGGTACATTAAGAACAAAAACGATGAACTTTGCACGTAATTGGTTTAATTTAGAGTTTTATGTGCATAAATATGCTTTAATGGGCCTTGAAATGCTAATATTAGTAATTGTGACTCTTAATGGCTCTAATTGTTCAATTTCATGATTAAAGTTGAGATATGATAATTCTAAGCTATTTCGAGTATAAAAGTTCCTAATTATGGATGAATACCCTTAATGTAGAAATTAGGGTTTTCTAATGGATAAAGGTAGAATTAATGATAAATAGAGTTCATATGTGAGTTAGACCATAATGAACTGTGAATTGATGATAAATGAGCATAATGATCATGTCATGGATTTAAAGGATAAAAATGGTAGCTTTAATGTAAAAGAGGCTTAATGGAATTAATTGATGGTTAATTGTGCTTCTCTAGAATTAGGGTTATATGTTGTTAAAAGATAACCTTAATATCTTTCATAAAGAGTAGACGAGATAATTAGGGTTTGTGAGTAATTGTATAAAATTAGGTTTTAAAATAGTAAAAATGAAGTGAAACCCTAATTGCAATGGAAACCCTAAAAGTGGACTAGAAACCCTAGGAAGCGAGCTAGGTTGAATAGATCTTGATGGCATGACCAATAATAAGAAATTGTATGCATATTTCAGGATCTCATTATGTGCTTTCTTACCTATTTGGATTTCTTGATTGATTGGATTATTATGTCTCAAATCAGCATGACAGGTATGTGGTTACACTTATGAATAATCGCTTTAGTTTCACGGCGATTCCAGAATGTTTTTATCAGTTGCCTAAAAATAAATATTTGGATGACTTTTATTTCATGCAACTATAAAGTGAATATGATTATCACTATAAATATATATATATATATAACTGGATTAGATCCAGATCCTCCTTTGTGGCTTTGCAAAGGCTAAAAAGGGTAACCTTGAGCAAGGTCTAGGCTATCATGAGTTAGAAATTGGGCTACCCACGTGTAGTGCCATGAGACTCTTTAGCACACCATGAGTTAAGGAGTGGGCTACCTACGGGTAGTTCCATGTGACTCAACCCTAGAAATTGATTCACCTGTTAGGTAGGATCATGAGGGGTTTAATGGGGATCTACCATAAGGAAGGTAGCATCCAGGTCCACTACAGGGACAGCGCAGAGGATAGGATATGTTTGGATCACTCAGTTATATTTAAAACATAATGTTTTTTGTTAAATCATAGTTGACTGTAATATGTTGTTACAGTTAATTGCACAATTATTGTTTCCCCCACATACCAGCATAATTCAATTAAGCTGACTGACATTTTGGTTTTTGGCGTTTTAGGTTCAAGTGAAAAGAACAAACAGTAAAGTGGCATATGTGGAATTAACTAAGAATTAAAGTACAAAGGAGGATTAGTTAGAATAGACTCCAGATGTGGATAAAATTAGATATCCAAGCTTTAAAAAAAAAGGTATGCAAATTTAATTTTTATTATAGCCTTTCAGTTTAGTTTAGTAGAATTTGATAATTTTTAATGATTATTTGTTGAACCTTTTTTCCAGAAATTGGGATAACGGCTCTGACCTTTTGGTCTCCCATAATTGGGGGTTACTGGGAGGTAGGGTCATTACAATCATACTCTAGAAGCATGCTCCTAGCTATTTCCTATAGCGATCTATTTTTTCTCTTTACAACCTTGTGTTGTTGATGTGTTCGAGGTGAAGAAATGTAATGTGCAAACCTGGATTCCTCATAAAAACGTTCAAACAAGTCATTTTCACATTCTCCCTCATGGTCACTATAGATAGAGATGATCCGCAAAGAAGCTTTGTTTTCAACTCTTTACAAAAAGTTGAGAAAACATAGAGAGAATCACTTTTAAAACAAGAAAGAAGTTCCAAGTATAGTGAGAAAGTCAGTGACAATCACAAGGAAATACTTGCTACCACAAAGTGATTCAGTTCTCAATGGTTCAAATAGATCAATGTTAATAAGTTCAAGAGATATATTGGTAATAAGGACTCCTTTGTATTTAAAGGAGGATATAGTTTGATTTCCTTGGGTACAAGGCTGAAATTCCTCATCCTTTTCAAAATTCAATTTTGGATGTCCATTGACAAATTCCTTTTTGGTCAACTTCTTCAACTGATGCATATTTACATGACCAATCCTATAGTTGCACAAAGATATATCATTTGAATTAACAACAAGGCATGTACTAACAATAGGGTTAATAGAGTCAAAAATAAAAACATATAGATTACAATTTCTAGTTCCCCTACATATAACATTGTAGGAGAGGGAATCTAAAAGCAAGCATTCTAGTAAGGTAACAAGAACAAGATAGACATTATCACATAATTGACTAACACTAATTAAATTGTGATGTAGGCCATTCACAAGAAGAACATTCTTCATGCATAATGAATCACCTACATTGTCCTCACCTATTACTTTACATTTGTTGTTGCCACCAAATGTTATTGATCCTCCTTTCTTCTTTGTGAATTGGTTGAAATGGTTGATTTCACCTATCATGTGCTTTGAGCAACCACTATCTGTTGGTGTATATGCACATAAATCCATCCCAAGCGATTACATGGAGTCGGATATTAATTAATCAATTAATGTGATTATTTGGTTAATTAATGAATTCTGGAATATTCTAATTAATCCACGATCGTTTTAATTAACGCAACGTTTCTATTTATCGATGAGTTTAGGAAATCCTATTTCCCTTCGTATCCTGTATAAAGGAGGATTGACGACCGATATCTATATAAGATAGATAGACGCTTTTCCATTTACGCTCACGCACGTAAACCTAGTTGTCGCCGTCCTTAGGAGAGAAACACACCGCTAGCACGCCGCAGCAGAAACACACTCCTTCCCGCCGGCTTAGGAAGTGAGACGTGGAGTTCCGTCCATCCGCGTGGACGAAGTAGAGACGCAGACGCCTTGACGCCTGCATTCGGAGGACGTCGATGACCTCCTGTACGCGCTACGAGCGGCGGACATCACTGCCGCAAAGGAGCGCCGCCAGATCAACCTACGACAGTGAACGGGAGAGAAGTTCCGTCCGTGTCGACAAGCAGCGTTGCACCATCGTGCAGCGGGACATCGCCGGACTTGCTCCACGATAAGGTATATCCCGCAAACAATCCTTCTAAATACGTTGTTGTCGACGAGATCCTGTTTTGGGTTGCGTGGATTTTATCGCTTCCGCCGCGCATGTTTTCTCCACAAAACCCAATAGTGGTATCAGAGCCAGGTTGATCTACGACGTATTTGGATTAGTTTCGATATGATCAAATCGCTGTATACTATTTTCTATATTGCATACGATGCGAATTGAAACTGTTAATGTGCAAATCTAAACCTAATTCCACATACGCCGCAAGCTTCTATTTTTGACATTTCGGATGGGGTCGACTATGGAAAATACTGAATTTCCTTAGTGCACGGAAGTAAAATTCTGTAGACCTTTCAGGGGCTCTGCCCCTGAGACCCCACGAGGGGCGGCCTCCCCTCGACCCCCGCCCGCTGACCGCATAGGGGCGCTGCCCCTGTGTACCCCGCATAGTCTGTGTGGGAGTCAAAAATTTATTTAATGGGGAATGTCCCGCATTAAAAGTACTGCAATTTTAATATGTATATACGTATATGTAGATATACCTATGATAGCATACATGTCACCTTTAAAATTTGTTTTATGTGGTGAGTGCATGCACAGTTATGGCCTAGTATCCCCTTGTGTGAATGTTGTGAATGAATGTGGATGTCAATCTTGTGGATATGGTTGTTTATGAATTCTATAGATGTATAATGGTTACATATGGATCCTTTGTATAAAGTATTCAGCTTGCATGCCAAGCCTCATCTCTTATTTCAAAGTGTAATTAATTCTTTCCTTTTATATTTGTACTCATATGATGTAATAGAGATAGGATTAGTTTTAGTTTTTGTATACTTGATGTAAGGAGGCCCTTTGAAGATCCAACTCCAAGCAGTGTCCATGGAGAAGCAACATGAAGATCTAATTCCAAGAAGTAACCTGAAGATCCAACTCCAAGGAGCGTCCATGGAGAAGAAACAAGAAGATCCCATTCCAAGAAGCAACTTGAAGTTCCAACCTCACGATGCATCCATGAAGTTGTTCATTGTAATGTTGATCATTACAGGCTTACAGGTTGATTCACAGGTGTTGCATGAGATGCATAAGACCATATGTGGATCGTAATCCTTTGTTGCTCCAAAGGATTACAATAGTATGGCCATAACCGATGTATTTGTGTTTGTGATTGCATGTCTATCATTTGTGATTGTGGATATAGTAGTATATGATATGTACTATAAGTATGTGGTGTTTGGATATGTATATGTATTAATAAAACCCCTCAATTAATAATATTAAGTTTTAGTTGCCTTCCATAAAGCAACACACATGAAAAGCTTGATCGACTATGTGTGGGCACGCCTCCGCATGGTACACTGTCTATCTCGTGGAAGTGTGATGGTGGGTGTGTGGGTCTGCCTCCGCAGGGTGCACACTCATCGTGTTGGCTTATGGATTGGACTTAACTAGGGAACCTTGATAGGATCAAGTACCTAGAGGCACACAGATGCATCATGGCAAGGAGTTGTGCATGATCATCTATCCAAGAGTTGCATATGATGCAATTGGCAAACGTTGCCTACCTTAATATTTGGTCTTTGACGCCAGCGTTGGCTGGGCATGGATCCAATTATTTTGGGTCTTGGCTCACTGGAAGGTTGTGCGTTGCAATCTTCCAAGTTGATAGTGAGGGCTATCAGTTTGAATAAAATAGTGGGAGTGTAATTAATTAAAGGCCTAATTAATCTCGTTTATCAAATATTTACAAGTCAAAATGTTTTGGACTAAATGCAAAATTTTCTTTTGTAGCAATCAAATGGAAACCAACACTCACACTTTCTCATTGCGATCGGTCCTTGAGAAGGACAAACTTACCGGAACCAACTTTCAAAATTGGTTTAGGACGCTGAGAATTGTTCTCACACATGAGCGTAAGCTCTATGTCCTTGTAACACCAGAGCCAGAGGAGCCCGCCGTAAATGCACCTAAGGCTGAAAAGGATGCTTACAAGAAGCACCTTGATGATGCCGTCGATGTCAAGTGCCTGATGTTGTGCTCAATGAACTATGAGTTGCAAGAGCAACAATAGAACATGAATGTCATGGAGATGGTAACACATCTCAAGAACATGTATCAACATCAAGCAAGACAGGAGAGATATGATGTCTCAAAGGCTTTGTTCAAAAGCAAGATGAAAGAGGGAGACTCAGTTGGCACCCATATACTCACCTTGATTGGGTACGTGGAAAGCCTATCCAAGCTGGGATTTCCCCTAGGTCAAGAGTTGGCCACTGATGTGATTCTACAATCGTTGCCTGAATCATATAGTCATTTTGTCATGAACTACAACATGAACAATTTTGATAAGCCATTGTCAGAATTGTTGGGCATGTTGAGGATAGCTAAAGCACAGATGAAGAAAGACAAGCCCAAGTCTGTGATGGTGATCAACAAGGCAAAGGGAAAGTCAAAAGGAAAAAGCATGGCTAAGAAAGGTTCTAAAGCTGGGCAGAAGCCAAAGTCATCCGCGCTCAAAGCTAAAGGTGGGATCTCCAAAGAAGGCAGTTGTCACCATTGTCACCAGCCTGGACATTGGAAAAGAAACTGTCCTCTCTACCTGGAGGAACTGAGGAAGAAGAAGCAGGGGATAGAGATCTCCACTTCAGGTATATACGTTATTGAGATAAACTTAAATACTTCTTCATCATGGGTACTGGATACCGGATGTGGATCTCACATATGTTCTAATATGCAGGATCTGATAAGAAGTAAGCCTTTACGAAAGGGCCAAGTCGAGCTGCGGGTTGCTAATGGAGCAAGAGTTGCTGCCACCGCAGTTGGAGTTATTAGTTTATCTTTGCCTACGGGCCTTGTAATAGAATTAGAGAATTGCTATTGCATACCTGCCATTAATAGAAATATTATTTCTGTATCTTGTATGGACAAGAGTGGATTTTAATTTCACATTAAGAATGGAATTATTTCTATATCTAAAGATGAGATCTTTTATGGCAATGCCCCTATGTCTTATGGTATCTACTTCTTAGAACTTGAGACTAGCATATATAACGTAAATACTAAAAGGTTAAAACTTGACAACTCAAACAAAACATTCTTATGGCATTGTCGTCTTGGGCACATAAATGAGAAGCGCATATCTAGACTCCATAAGGATGGTTATCTAGACTCTTTTGATTTTGAATCATTAGATACTTGTGAGGCATGTTTATTAGGGAAGATGACCAAAACTCCTTTCACTGGACACAGTGAGAGAGCCAGTGATCTTCTAGGGCTCATACATACTGATGTATGTGGACCTTTTAGATCAAATGCTAGAGGAGGCTATCAATACTTCATTACCTTCACTGATGACCTCAGTAGGTATGGCTATGTATATCTTATGAAACACAAGTCAAAAACTCTTGAAATGTTCAAGACTTTCATGAATGAAGTAGAGAAGCAACTTGGTAAGAGTATTAAAGAACTCTGTTCAGATCGAGGTGGTGAATACTTAAGCCAAGAGTTTGAGGACCTTCTGAGAGACCGTGGTATTGTATCATAATGGACTCCACCTGGTACACCACAACATAATGGTGTGTCAGAATGAAGGAATCATACATTATTAGACATGGTACGATCAATGATGAGTTCAACCGAACTTCCAATATCGTTCTGGGGATATGCTCTTGAAACTGCAGCGTTTACACTTAACTGTGTGCCTTCCAAATCGGTTCAAAAGACACCATATGAGATATGGAATGGGAATCGTCCCAATTTGTCTATGTTAAAGATTTGGGGATGTGAATCTTATGTTAGGAAACAATTTCCTGAAAAGCTTGGACCCAAATCAGAAAAATGCTATTTCGTTGGATACCCCAAGGAAACTAGGGGATACTACTTCTACACACCAACTGACAACAAAGTATTTGTTGCTAGGACTGCTATATTTCTTGAAAAGGAATTCATTTCCAAAGGAATTAGTGGGAGGAATGTAGAGCTCGAAGAAGTTCGAGACCAACAAGAAAGTAGAGAACCTGAGGAGGTACATAAGGAACATGAAGACTCACAAGTTGTTGTGGAATTTCAAGTTCCAAATGTAACACAGGAACCTCGTAGGTCTAGTAGGAAACGACTTGAGCCTGATAGATTTGGATTTCTCGCGACTCAAGATAGTGATGAATTGGGCATAGCAGATGAGCCAACTTCCTATCTAGAAGCTACTAAGGGACCAGAATCTGAGAAATGGCTTGAAGCCATGAGATCTGAGATGGAATCCATGTACACCAACAAGGTATGGACCTTGGTGGATCCACCCGAAGGGGTAAGACCCATAGGGTGCAAGTGGGTCTTCAAGAAGAAGACTGACATGGATGGAAATGTTCAAACCTATAAAGGTAGATTGGTTGCTAAAGGATTCCGTCAAATTCAAGGTGTTGATTATGACGAGACCTTCTCACCAGTTGCCATGGTTAAATCCATCAGGATCATGCTTGCCATTGCAACTTATCATGACTATGAGATTTGGCAGATGGATGTTAAAATAGCATTCCTTAATGGGAATTTACTTGAGGATGTGTATATGACACAACCTGAGGGTTTTATCGATCCAAAGGAAGCCAATAAAGTCTATAAGCTACAAAGGTCAATCTATGGATTGAAGAAAGCATCTCAGAGTTGGAATCTACATTTTGATGAAGTAGTCAAAAAGTTTGGCTTTAGTCAAAATGAAGATGAACCTTGTGTTTACAAAAGGGTTAGTGGGAGCACAGTCGTATTTCTCATATTGTATGTGGATGACATACTATTGATGGGAAATGACATCCCTACTCTTCAGACAGTAAAAGGTTGGCTAGGGAAGACTTTCTCTATGAAGGATTTAGGCGAGGCATCTTATATACTAGGGATCAAGATCTATAGAGATAGATCTAGAAGGCTTCTAGGCCTAAGCCAGAGCACATACATTGACAAGGTGCTAAAGAGGTTTAGCATGGAGGGTTCTAAGAGAGGTAACTTGCCCATGTCCCATGGGGTTACAATCTCTAAAGCCCAGTGTCCTAGTTCATGTGATGAACGGGAACGCATGAGTAAGATTCCATATGCATCAGCAATTGGATCTATCATGTACGCAATGTTATGTACTCGTCCTGATGTGTCGTATGCTTTGAGCATGATGAGCCGGTATCAGTCAGATCCAGGTGAATGTCACTGGACAGCCATAAAGAACATCCTAAAGTACTTGAGAAGGACTAAGGATCAATTCTTGGTATACGACGGTGAGGAAGAGCTTGTGGTAAAGGGTTACACCAATGCTAGCTTCCAAACTGACAAAGATGACTACAGATCGCAATCTGGATTTGTGTTTTGCCTGAACAACGAAGCTGTGAGCTGGAAGAGTTCCAAGCAAGAGACGGTTGTGGATTCTACAACAGAGGCTGAATATATTGCCGCATCTAATGGTGCAAAGGAAGTTGTGTGGATCAAGAAGTTCATTTCTGAACTTGGAGTGGTTCCAAGCGCTGGTGATGCAATTGAGTTGTTTTGCGACAACAATGGAGCAATTGCACAGGCTAAAGAACCAAGATCGCACCAACGTTCCGAACATATTCTACGGCGGTTCCATCTCATACGAGAGATCGTACAATGAGGAGATGTGAAGATTTGCAGAGTACCTACAGAAAGCAATGTGGCTGACCCGCTCACAAAAGCACTTTCACAGCAGAAACATGACGGACATGTACGATCACTTGGATTGAGATTCATGAGTGATTGGGTATAAGTGCAAGTGGGAATCTGTTGGTATGTATGCCCATAGAGACTATCATTCGATGATTGTAATGGGATACTATGTAAATGATTTGTAATACTACATTGAACATATCAATAAAGGCAAGTTTCCAATCTATATGTTTGTGTTTTATATTGTGAGATGACCATAAAACTTATAGATGTCTATAGAATAATATACTCAATGACATATGTCTTCGGGTTGATGACCTGAACAATGAGATCATATGTATGGTAAGAGTATGTATTCTTGTTTTGTCCCTAATCGGTTGTTATTGTGGAAATATCCATAGACATCAATAACACATAAGATTAGAATGTATGTTGGTTGATGGAAGAATCTCATTTTCCATGATATGGAGATATCAAACCAAATACATAGATACTTGTTAGAGAACAGTGTATCAGATAGACCCACCTTGAGAGTGACACATGGATACCATGATTGGTAGTTAGAGTCACATCTCATAATGATGGTGGTGATTGTGGTTCTTAGACCTGAAGTCACTACACTTATCACATGTCATTCGGTGTACTTTGACATCATCCACCGTGGTCCTGAATAAGGATTGCTATAAAGATGGTGCTTGGGTGCACTGTGACACATGGGGATGACTGTGAGTGATGTAGATGGAATTTTTCCTTTTGACGGGAGTTTGATATTCCGACCACTTGATAAGCGAGACTGAGAAATGCATGGCCATGCTGATGCGAGTCAATATGTGATATTGAGCTTACATATATCTCAGACAGTCTGCACTAGTTCAAGGAACATGGATTGAACGTTGAAAAGGATAACAATTCCATGACTCGAGTTCAATCCGGATATCAGTGATAAAAGAACTATACAATCACTGTAACACCAGTCATGAATAATAGGTCAAGTTGTTCTCCAACTTCTCCAATTACTTGGGTAGCAATGAAGTCTTTCTAGATACCAATCATTGCTTATGAAATCATAATATGATTATGGATATCACTGCCAACGTAATTTGGAGCCTACCGGGTCACACGCATAGGATGTGTTGGAATAGGAGTATAATTGTGGATTTGATTGGAATTGCTCCAAATCACATTGATTACTAAAATGTTTATGTAATGGATTAGAATAATATTGGAGTGACTGGCTCTAAGTGCAAGTGGGAGTTTGTTGGCGTATATGCACATAAAGCCATCCCAAGCGATTTCATGGAGTCGGATATTAATTAATCAATTAATGTGATTATTTGGTTAATTAATGAATTCCAGAATATTCTAATTAATCCACGAGTGTTTTAATTAACGCAATGTTTCTGTTTAACGATGGGTTTAGGAAACCCTATTTCCCTTCGTATCCTATTTAAAGGAGGATTGACGACCGCTATCTATATAAGATAGATAGACACTCTTCCGTTTACGCTCACGCACGTAAACCTAGCTGTCGCCGTCCTTAGGAGAGAAAGGAGAGAAACGCGCCTCTAGCACGCCGCAGCAGAAACACACTCCTTCCTGCCGGCTTAGGAAGCGCAACGTGGAGTTCCGTCCATCCGCGTGGATGAAGTAGAGACGCAGACGCATTGACGCCTGCGTTCGGAGGACGTCGACGACCTCCTGTACAGGCTACGAGCGGCAGACATCACTTCCGCAAAGGAGCGCCGCCGGATCAACCTGCGACAGCAAACGGGAGAGAAGTTCTGTCCGTGTCGACAAGCAACGTTGCACTGTCGTGCAGTGGGACATCGCCGGACTTGCTCCGCAATAAGGTATATCCCACAAACAATCCTTCTAAATACGTTGTTGTCGACGAGATCCTGTTTTGGGTTGCGTGGATTTTATCGCTTCCGCCGCGCATGTTTTCTCCACAAAACCCAACACTATCAACAATCAATTTTACTTTTACCTAAAATAAAGGAAGATGTGGGTGCCCAATTCAAACCTTAGAATCCAGTGTTAGCTTGCATTTCATCTTTAAGTTGATACCTTTCTCTCTATAAGGAAAATAAGTAGAGTAATAGTCATCACTCTTGCAATGCACATGAACCATAGGGCTCTTAGAGCCAGATGACTCTAGATAGAAGAAAGGTTGTTCCTTTCTCTTTTTGTTACCATTTCCCTTGTTGTTGCTCTTTGGTGCCCCCCTACATATCCCAAATCACTAGTACCAACTTTTTTGGTAGAATGATCTAGAACTTCATTGAGGCACTTTTTCCCTTAAAGGAATTTCTGCAAGGAAGCTCTAAGTTTGTGATTATCATCAGTAAGAGTAATGACAGTAGAAGATATGCTAGAAAGATCATATTGTACATGAAGTAAGTCAACGTCAAAACATAGGGATTTAGTGTGATAAGAATCTCTCTCAAGAGTAACACTAGCTACATCATTACTTGGAAATAGAGGTCTAGAAGAAAGATCATTAATTTGAGCAAAAAAACAAGCATTTTTAGTTCTAAGAAATATAAGCTTACCAAGATAAATCCTATTTTCATCTTTAATAGCATAAAAAGCATGTATAAGATCTTCATTTTTAGTTCTAAGTAAGACAAACTCATCAGTTCGGGCTTGGTTTTCCTCCTTAAGACTATTAATGTTTTTAACGTAGATACCATTCTCTACTTCAACTCCATTTTATTGGATCTCAAGATCAAGAAATTGCCCTTGCACATAATCAGTACTATCAAGATGCAATTTCTTATTTTGACCGAGAACATGAATCTTAGCATACAAATCATCTGTGGTCTTCTCTAACCTCTTCTTCTTAGATTTGCATTTAGAATAAGAAGAGAGGGAAACATTAAGCATATAAGTTAGAGTTTCTTTAGATAACTCATTTAAGCTTAACTTACTTAACTCACCAATATCTTCACTAGTAGAAGACATGAGTGCAAGGTGACATTCTCCCTCATTGGAGTTGCAATCACTAGGAGAAGACTCCTCCCATGCGGAATGGGCCGCATCTTTACTTCTTCTTTCCTTCTTGTCCTTCTTATTGTCCATGCCATCCTTCTTGTGGTCCTCCCTTTTATTGGGGCTTCTTTGTGCTAAGACTACTTGGTCTTGAGACTCATTCTTGTAGTGTCCCTTTTGCCCACATTCTTAGCACCTTGGAGTAGAGGAGGAGGATGGATTTCCTTTGGAGTTCTTTCCCTTAGAGTAGTTACCTTCATGCTCATTAAGGGCTTCATCTTCACTTGAGGAAGGATGAGAGGACCGACAACAAGTTGTTTTTGGAGAACAAGTGCCTCAAATTGAGTTTTGAAAGCACTATCTTTGATCTTATTTGATTCATTTTCTTCTTTCTTCTCATCTTCTCTTGCTTGTAAAGTTTTGGCTCATGAGCTTGAAGATTGCCAATGAGCTCTTCAGTGGAAATATCACTAAGGCTTCTAACTTCTTCAATAGATCTCACCTTGGATTCCCATATCTTAGGGAGAGACCTAAGAATATTAGAGCTGATGGTCCCTCTATCCATTGGGTAGCCCAATGTAGAAAGTCCATTGATGATGGTGTTCAGCCTTGTCTACTTCTCTATCACTCTCTCCTTCTTTCCCATCTTGAAGTTTTCAAGGAGACCCTTCAGCATGTAGATATCGGAATCCTTGACTTTCTTTGTGCCTTCATAGGTGATTCACAACTTGTTTCGTATCTCATGGGATGTGTCCCGAAAGGAGATCTGGTTGAACTTGGAGGGAGTGAGGGCTACATAGATGATGCTTATAGACTTTGCATTCAGTAGTTCCTTGTTGAGTGTAGCTTCATGCCAAGTAGCTACATCTCCAGTTGGATCCTTGTATGGAATGATAACTGCTTTCCACGTGTAGTACTAATCCCTTGAAGGTAGAATTGCATCCTCCTCTTTCAACAACGAAAGTTTGTGTCGTCGAAGATTAGGGGTTTCATGGAGAAACCACCTTCTAAGTTGAGAGACCCAAGTAGGTTGTTGCCCATCTTATCATATCATAGTAGATTTGTTGGAGAAGACCGTGTCTCTAATACCACTTGTTGGATCAATGGGATCTTGAGGAGGGGGTGAATAGAGCTAAAAAGCACTTAAACAAGATTCATTAGACCTTCAAGTTACTTTAAGATATGTGATTGCAAATATTAATTTTTAGTGTTGCTAAGCATACGTAGAAAGGAAGCGAGAGATTGAACAAATACAAAAAGAGGCTATGTAGAGTGGTTCCAACCTCCAAACTAGGAGAAAGTCAATTCACTACCTAGAGAGTGTTGGCTGAATTGACATTAGCATAATTCCTTTGTTTCGATGATGACAAACATTTCATTCCTGTCGATCTAACGTGCTACTTGAGTGTTGCAGGAATAAGGTGGATGACTAAGAATTGGGAAATCTATATGCTTGAATTATTGTTATTTCATGAATGTAATCAATTGTAAAACTTGTACAAACATATAATGTACAAGTACTTAGACATCATGTAAATCAAGCGTTAGATCTTTCCTAACTAATCACTACACTTAGATAGGTCATCCACTTCAATAGTGTCACATATGCAAACTCATACATACACTTAGCACTTTATTTGAAACACTGAAACAGGGTCAATCTCGGTCGACAAATTCCTCGTCTGAGACACTCTCAGTCGAGAAACTTCTCGACCGAGAAAGACCTAAGTAGCCATTAGACACAGCTGACAAGGTAGTTGGCAGTTGGAGATGAACGTTGCAAACACTTGCTCTAGAGAGCCTGTCGGTCGACAAATCCTCGACCGAGTAGGTATCTCGGTCGACAATTCCTCGACCGAGATTGGTTCTGACAGCACCTGCAGAATTAATTAACTAGCCATTGCTAAAGCAACTAAAAGTGTACCTAATGGCTAGTTAAGCACTTAGAACCCCCTAGAAAGTGTCTAGAACGTCCTTAAGCACTTGTAGGTCATTTCTATAAATAGGACATGCCTTAGGACACCTAAACTCACTAATTCTACACTTGAGCAATCTTTGAGCATACACTTGCATTAGCAACCTATTTTGAGCAATTGAGCAATACTTGCAATTGGCTACTCTTCTTCTTGCTCTAATTTCATGTCCTATAGGCTAGTAATCTCCTATCCACAGCAATCACACTTCCATATACATTGGTTAGGAGATCTACACGCTTGATATAGGCAAATCAAGCCTTGTGCTTCAACGGTTAAGTGTAATTTCCTTTTCCTTTCTTGTTCACTCTTATTGCTTGTACTCTCCTTGCTACTCCTAGGGTTGGAGGTTGCGGATTGGAGAGGGTTGTGATCTTCTTGGTGAAGAAGGAGGCTTTGGACTACTTCAAGAAGGCTGGTGCAACGGGAGGCTACTTCTAAGAGGAAGGCTACTTCAAGGGGGAGCTTGGAGTTACTTCAAGAAGGCTTCCTCAAGTTGGTGCATCTACTTCAAAGTGAAGGTTGTCCAAAGGGGTGTAAGAAAGTATTGTATTTTATGTAAAATCCTTGAAGAGGTAATAAAATAAATACTTTCAAAATCCCGGTTGGGTAAGAAACCGGGTAGTGGACTGACTACCTTAGTGTTTGCTAAGGTAGGAACCACTCTAAATCGCTTGTCTCCTTCTTGCTTTTTCATTTGTGGTTGTTTGAGAAAAATAATTATTGAATTATCATTAAAACCCTATTCACCCCCCCCCCTCTAGTGGTTTTTCAATTGGTATCAGAGCAGGCTTCAAGGAGCTCTAATCGAGTCTTGAAGTATGAAGGGTGGTGGTGTCTACAATCGCAAACAAAGGAAAAGTATGGACCAATCTTCAACAAGTTGCAATTGGTTCTTAGGAACAAGACACACAACACTTGGTTGCCCGTGGAGGTCAAAGAAGGAAGATACGCATAAAGAATGTCTTATTTCTACAATAAGTGAAGAAGAAGAAGAGGTAAGCCTTTTTGATTTATCTAAAGAAGAGCTAGTTGCTAGTCTTGAAGAGACACACAATAAATATATTGAGTGCAAGAAGAAATTAAAGAAATCTAATAAAGCAAATGATGAGTTACATGCTAAGCTTCTTGTTCTTACATCTGAAAATGAAGATCTCAAAAAGGTTATTGAAGGTCATGATATTAAGCTAAAATATATAGAAGCAAATTGCAATCTTCTTTCTCTAGAAAAGTTAAATTTGCAAACTCAAGTAAATGATCTTCAAAAACAACCTGTTCTGTGTACACATCTAGATTATGATACTATAATGAAAGAAAGAGATTCCTTGTTATCTAATCTAGATCAAGAAAAGTTAGACATAAATAAAAGAATGGATGAGATTGTTAAGCTACAACAAAAAGTTAATAATTTGAGTAACAATGATACTCTTGATAAAATTTTAAATAATTCTTATCATCAAATTGGAAGGAGAGGACTAGGATATGAGCCTAAAGGAAAATCTTATCAAAAACCTAGTTGGGGAAGAACACAAGTGCCAAAGAGTCAATCTATGTATGTACCCAAAGGCAAATACATACCCAAGAACAACCTAAAACAAAATCATAGAAAGAGATATGAGGTTGATTCTATATGTTGTCATTATTGTTTGCGTCTTGGACATTATTCTTTTTCATGTCCTTACAAGAAAAAGGATGTTGAGTTAGTATGGGTTCCAAAATCCCCAAACTAAATAAGTAAGATTAAGTTGGGATATGACCAAGGACTCTAGTTGTATATTTCTATGTCTATCTCAACTTAACATAATGGGATAACAAATTAATTCAGGTATTTAAAACTTCTAATTTGAAAATATACAAATATGCAAAGACAAATCTTTGAAATTTTGCCTTGATTAGAGTAATCTAAAGTATAAAGACTGAAATATAATTAGTTGAGATTTGATCTAAATACTACTTTGATATTCATATGTTCAATCTCAACCAAGCTAAGTTTTCGAATTGCACAATTGAATTGAAAATGAACTTTGTTTTTACGTGGAAGCAATTACTGAAAATAGCTTTGAAATAGCATAGAACTTTTCTCGGTTGAGACAATGTCGACCGAGAGAACTGTCGGTCGAGAAATAGTCGACCGAGCAAGTTTCTGTTGTCAAATCTGAAAATAAATCTACTGAACTTGTTTTCAATCAACCTATCTTGCTATCAATTTGTTATTAATGATTAATTTAACATGTAAATCAAGAATAAAACCTTGGAAGATGATTTTTAAGTAAGACATATCGATCTTTTGTATTATATAACATTATGAATATGAAATCCTTAAACATATTGCAAAAGTGTTATAAGAAGACTGATCTTGAACCAACTTTATTCATTGATTGAAAAAGTTTATTCTGTTTTCAAAATTGAAAGCATGAATGAAATTATTTTGGTATTATCCTCTACATGGTTTGGCTTAAAATTATGAATAAGTTTTAGCAAAGAAAATTATTGTTTTATCACAGTCCACGTGGTCTTTCCTAAGTACTCCTTGGTATACTTTTATGGGAACCATATGTGTTGAAATAATCACAATCATTGCATTTATATCTTGATCACTGTATTGAGGATATGCACTTATCATAATTTATGTGCCATGATTACTGTGTTTCAATGGTTTGTCTAAAAAAATCTTTGATTCATATGTACAAACCATGAATGGATGTTACTCTTGATCATTATGTTTTAGATCATTGAAAATGACATTAGCTCAAAAGCATCTTGACATAATAGATAATGACTATTGTTGTGACAAACCAAATAGTGTATCTTAGAACAAGAACATTGATGTTTTATCTAGTTGTTTTGTTCTAAGAAATCTAAAGCACAATCTTGACTTTAAGATATCTATCTTGCTTTCAAAAATACATAAAGAATACTAAAATTAATCTAAGGAACTGAAATGCATACACCCATAGCAAAACGTCTTCATACCAGGTATCACTTATTGTGCTTCAAATTGATATTTATTTAAAGCTATCTGCAGAAATTATACTTCAAAAATTGAGTAGTGAAATATGAAATCTGCAAAATTTGCCTCTTGGTTGAAATTAAAATTGACCAAGGGGCGCCATGGTCGTAGTCAAGGTTGACCTAAAATAAACTTGACACAATGCTTATTTAGGACATCATTTTCTATACTCAATCTTAGTAAAAAAATGTGATTTTGATAAAAGGACAAATTAAAATTATGACCATAAAAATTGTCAAAATATTGGTAATGATAATCACATTATTACCCCCGTAGAAAACCTATACAAGCTCTACATACATAGTCTATCACTTGGTTTAAAAACTAGCTTAAAATTCCATTCACAGCAAGTCTGTCGGTCAGTAAAATGTCTCGACCGAGACAAACTCGGTCAACGAATTCGTCGACCGACAACATCTCGGTTGGCTATCTCTTTCGACTGATAAACTTCAAGTAAGAACTATACGGGCAACACTGAAACACACTTCCAGTCGACAAATTGTTCGACCAAGCAAGTGTCGGTCGACAAATTGCTCGACCGAGGGCCGACCGTTGGAATATAACCGTTTGAATATGACCGTTGCCGGTTGACCGTTGGGCGACCGAGAGGAGCATCTAGGAAATGACCGTTGTGGTCGTCGGTCGACAATTGGTCGACCGAAATCGGTACTGATTTGCTATAAATACGACCAAAAATGAGCCATTTCCTCACACCTTCACATTCTCACTTCTCTAGCTTCTCTCTAGTGTATTTTTGTGCAAATCTTTAGCTTCTCTACATCCAAGTCATTCTTGCTACTTCTCCATCTCAAAGCAACGAAATGGCTTCATCATCTGCGCGTGGAAAGAAGCAAGTTGCAGCTAGTCAAGGAAGGACAATCTCTCCAGAGCTGCCGATCATCAACGACATCCCTTTCATCGACGCAGCTGCAGGCGACCGTTACCTCAGGCTCTCCTAAAAAACTCCTCTTCCACGATGGCCAGTTGACGTCATGGACTTCCACAGCATTGTCAACTTGGAGGAACTCTTCGAGGTGCAACATTTGACTAATTTTCTAAATCCTTCCTTTCCCTCCTACTCTTCCAAAGTAGTTAATGAATTCTATGCAAATTTAACCCCACATCCCGACCATTATTCCTTTTCTTCCATGGTTAATGGGTATGGATTCCATTTTACTAAGGAGGGTATTCTTGATATGCTTAACATAGACGTACAAGAATATAAAGACTTTCTTGACCTCACCACAGGAAATCCACTCAACCAACTATCCCAAGATAACACTACAACTAGCCTTAGTGATGTCAAACGAGCCATATTTCAATCCAATACAACATGTCATGAAGATAGGGGTACCTATTATGCCATAAATCTAAAACCTGAAGCTAGGATCATCAATCTCTTTTTTTCTACTAATATCCATCCTAGATCAAACAAATCTGAAGTACCCACCTTTCGTATGTATCTTATCTATGCTATTCTCAAAGGTATTCCCATAAATTTTATTCGCATCATCCTTAAGAATATGCTTGAGTTTTCTAGCAATCCACCTTATGCTGACTTTGTGTGCCAAATCACTCAACACTTTCTTAAGAAGAATATTTAGGATCTAGGCTACATATGGGATAGAAGACCTCAAAAGATAAGCAAAAATACGGTAGAGAAGATGGGAATTGACATTGGTCACAAAAGGGCTAGGACTGAAGGAGAGACATCCACTCAAGACATACCTCCACCACCTCCTTCTACCAACCTACCCTATGATCCCATCACAAACACTTTAACCTACATTGCAGGATCCCAATATCATCTGAGTAGGCAATTAGATTACAATCACCATGCTATGACTTACTTAAACCAAAGGATGCAAACTCTCTCTCCTAATCAACCTGATGAATATCCTTACTCTCTAAATCCTGGCATGATAAATCCATACAATCCTTCCTACAACTACTACCAAATTCCACCTTCACCATCTCCTGATCTCACATATACTCAGTTCTCTCAAATGCAACTTCAAGACATTGTTGCCAATTTTCGCTTTGATCGTGTTCCCACCTTCTTGGAAGCCTATGCCTTAACCAAGACAGGTGCATTAGAGTGTTAGACATTGGTCAAGTATTATGGATTTGAGCCCTTTCTTGGGAAAGACCCAGATATTGATGTAATACTTCGGTCTTTTCAGTGAGATTATGATTATTTCTTGTAATAGTTGTAATGGGATGGTTATCTCTACAATGATTGTAATGGATATCTTTTAAGAAAGCATGTTTTATGAGTTATCTTGTCAATTGTAGAAGCACTAAGTTATTATTAATAAAAGTGTTTCTTCTATGGTTTCATTTGAACAAATACATGGCTATTATAGTAGAGCATACAAATAAAGGGGAGTAATATATGCAATGTATTATAAAGGGTAAAATTTTTGCAAAATGATTGAAAATTCAACTATGGCTAAATTTACCATTAATTGGAGTGCATTAATCCTTCGATTTTAAGGAGGAACTCACACAAATTATCTTGATCATAAAGATAAATTGAAACAAGTTATGACCTTAGTATTTTTAATCTTTGTTATGAAAACAAAGGAATCTACAAATTTCATGTTCTTAATGGAATTCTCCAAACAAATCAGGGCTTAAAATCTTATGCATTTGGTTAGAGATACTTTTTATGTACTTTAAATATAAGCTTAAAGGGATCTCATATCATTTCAAGGCCTAACATCCATTGCAAATGATTGAGAAATAAATTGTGGCTACAATTAACTATAATTTCTTTGCATTAATCCCTTGCTTTTAAATTGACTATCTCTTTAAGGGGGAGCATAGCATAGAATTGAAGGGGGAGATATAAAATTATTTTCCTGGATATCCTTTTGAAATGACAAAGGGGGAGAAATAAAATAAAATGAGAGTTTCATAATATTTCGGCCAGCATTCACTTGCAAAACAAGAATGGTTACAAAAGGTAAAATTCAGGTATGAAACTCACAGATTTATATTTCCTTATTTTATATTTAGGAAATGTTTGTCATCTTCAAAAAGGGGGAGATTGTTGGCTAAATTGACATTAGCATAATTCCTTTGTTTCGATGATGACAAACATTTCATTCTTGTCGATCTAACGTGCTACTTGAGTGTTGCAGGAATAAGGTGGATGACTAAGAATTGGGAAATCTATATGCTTGAATTATTGTTATTTCATGAATGTAATCAATTGTAAAACGTGTACAAACATATAATGTTCAAGTACTTAGACATCATTTAAATCAAGCGTTATATTTTTCCTAACTAATCACTACACTTAGATAGGTCATCCCCTTCAATAATGTCACATATGCACACTCATACATACACTTAGCACTTTATTTGAAACACTGAAATAGGGTCAATCTCGGTTGCCAAATTCCTTTACCGAGACACTCTCGGTCGACAAACTTCTCGACCGAGAAAGACCTAAGTAGCTGTTAGACACAGCTGACAAGGTAGTTGGCAGTTGGAGATGAACGTTGCAAACACTTGCTCCAGAGAGCCTGTCGGTCGACAAATCCTCGACCGAGTAGGTATCTCGGTCGACAATTCCTCGACCGAGATTGGTTCTGACAGCACCTGCAGAATCAATTAACTAGTCATTGCTAAAGCAACTAAAAGTGTACCTAACGGCTAGTTAAGAACTTAGAACCCCCTAGAAAGTGTCTAGAACGTCCTTAAGCACTTGTAGGTCATTTCTATAAATAGGACATGCCTTAGGACACCTAAACTCACTAATTCTACACTTGAGCAATCTTTGAGCATACACTTGCATTACCAACCTGTTTTGAGCAATTGAGCAATACTTGCAATTGGCTACTCTTCTTCTCGCTCTAATTTTGTGTCCTATAGGCTAGTAATCTCCTATCCACAACAATCACACTTCCATATACATTGGTTAGGAGATCTACACACTTGATATAGGCAAATCAAGCCTTGTGCTTCAAAGTTTAAGTGTAATTTTCTTTTCCTTTCTTGTTCACTCTTATTGCTTGTACTCTCCTTGCTACTCCTAGGGTTGGAGGCTGCAGATTGGAGAGGGTTGTGATCTTCTTGGTGAAGAAGGAGGCTTTGGACTACTGCAAGAAGGCTGGTGCAACGGGAGGCTACTTCTAAGAGGAAGGCTACTTCAAGGGGGAGCTTGGAATTACTTCAAGAAGGTTGCCTCAAGTTGGTGCATCTACTTCAAAGTGAAGGCTGTCCAAAGGGGTGTAAGAAAGTATTGTATTTTATATAAAATCCTTGAAGAGATAATAAAATAAATACTTTCAAAATCCCGGTTGGGTAAGCAACCAGGTAGTGGACTGACTACCTTAGTATTTGCTAAGGTAGCAACCACTCTAAATCCCTTGTCTCCTTCTTGCGTTTTCATTTGTGGTTGTTTGAGAAAAATAATTATTGAATTATCTTTAAAACCCTATTCACCCCCCCTCTAGTGGTTTTTCAGAGAGGTCAAGCTCTAGGATTTTGCAACCAATGTATACTCATATTCCATTATAAGACATATGAAACAACCTTCCTTTTCCCAACCAAGGATACCCAACCCCCTTTTTAAGGACTAAAAGGAGCCAATAAACCAACCAAGGACTTACCTACCATTTGATCTAGAGACTTATACCTCTACATGGTCTTACCCACTCTTGCAAACAATTGGACACCTTTGCCAAGGAGATCCCCTTCTTGCACCGAGTCTTTTGCCTTGACAGATTTACCCACTATACTCACATGTCTTCATCCTTGACCTTCCCCTTCACCTTGAAGAAGATTTTGCACCTTCTCCTTCCACTTAGAGAAGCCTCACACCTTCTTCTTCACTTGGAGAGGCTTTATCCAACTTGATCTCTAGAAAGGGTTTGGGGAAAGGGAAGCTTAGAGAGCTTTACAATACTACAATGGAGAAGATCTCTCACACATATCATATCTCACTCATATGGACATTTTGATTTGCAAATAAGAGAGAGAAAGGGATAGAAGTGGACAGAATGCACTCAATTATAGCTAGGAGCTTGCACAACATGGAGGAGCAACCTTGGAATGAACTCTAAGAGGTCCTATTTATAGTTGGTGATGTCCACTAAAGGCTAGCAGCACTAAAGAATGTTTTCTAGCCATTTGGAGTGTTGAAACAGATCTAATTTTGAGTTGTGCAACACTCTAACAGTTAGAACTTTTTTTGTACATTCCATAAAGTGTAATCAATCGAGTTTCAATTAAGGTAACTTGACCAATTGCACTATGCAACAAAGAAAATTTGAAGCATCAAGCAAGTTTATCTTGGATGAAACTTGGTTGATCGGTTAAATCTAATTTTCCAGTGTAGGGTATTGGTCGAGTTATCTTAGGATAAACTCGACTGGTCATAACTTATGCATTTGTAGAAATCAATTCAAGGCATTGGTTGAGTTTCTAGGAAGGAAACTCGGTCGATCATATATCCTGTGATGAATTTTGGAAAATGACATTAGAGTGATTAAACTTTCAAATTAAACGCTCCTAGTTTTTTCTCATCTTAGTTACAACTCATAACATCAAGACAAATGGTTACAAAATTGTCCTAAGGGTTTTAGGGCATTTTCCAAGAAAGTGCATTTGACTTGACTAGATCAAGCTAGGGATTGATTGAATTGATCCTTTTTTGTACCTAATACTTGATATCAATCTCAAATAGACATATTAGATACAAATGAATGGAATGGTTAAGTCATCATCAAAATATGGATAATGTATAACACTTAGGTCAACAACAAAAACTCACCAAAACAACACCATGCACCAGTGTAGGCCCTCATCATGAGATCCCCTTTCACAAAAAGTGTGAGAAATCTCATCAACAAGTAACACATTTTCCTAGGGGGGCTGGTAAGGAGAGCACTTCAATATTAGATGAGGAAGTTCCCTCATGAAAATTCACTAAATCCGTATTGAGATTATTTTAGGCCCACATCATTAGTCTAGCCTCTCACAATAAGTGGCGTAAATAACATTAAAAAAGTATCAAAATCCCAAGGTGAGATGAGGGATCCATGTCACATGATAAATCACACTGGAAATGATTAGTATACAAAGGTGGACTAGGATGGTGGGGTCTTCTATTTTCGGTGAAGGCATGTCCTATCATAGAAAGATACCAAAATTCTGTCGAGCATTATATTAGACCATTATTGTGAGAGTGATCCTCATGATACGTGAGAGGAATCCCATAATGGGGGATTCTATATGCTAAGGTGAGAAAAAACATAAGGGTATTCCATTAAGAACGAGGAATTGCCCTCTCACATAAAGTCACCAAAATTTCACTGAAGATTATCTTACGCCCTCACCATGTTAGTACCCTCTCATTACAAGTGAGAGAAGTCACAAATTAGGGGATTGGTATGCCAAGGTGACCTAGGGAGGAGGATCCTTCCATGTCATAACGGGATGTTGCCTCTCACAAAAAGTCATTGTAAAAACACTAGGGACATATTTCATCCCACATCATGAGAGTTTCCTCTCAAGACAAGTGAGATAAATGTCATTGCAAAGAATTGTATAGCACATTGATCCTCAAAGTAGAGACCATCCATGTCGTATGAGCTAATGTCATGTTATGACAACTTACAAAAACAACATTAGAAAGAAGTTAGGAACACATAATGAGAGTTTACTCTCATGATAAGTGAGAGAAACCACATCATGTAGGACTAGAATGCCAAGGTGACTATGGGAGGAGAGGCCTTCCATGGTGGTTGAGGAAGTATCATCTCACAAGAAGTCACTCATACAAAACTTGGGATGAATTTGTGTCCACCTCATGAGAGTGCCCTTTGGCAACAAGTGTGAGGATTTTTTTGGGTTTTAGGGGAGACAGAGAAGGCAGCGGAAACAAAAAAAGTTCTTCTCCAAAACCTAGAAAAAGGAATCACGTCTACGTCTATACAATAGGAAGGATGGTTTGTGGAGGCATACATTATCCCAAGGCTTGCTCGGCGACGTTACCTCATGGCTTGCACAATCTTGACCTCTGGTCTTGGACAGTGTCTGAGAAGCTCCTAGTCTCACCGAGACTGTCGGCATTGACAGCTGTCCTCTGAGCGGCAGAAGTCTCCTGCCTCTGAGGTAGTCCACACGGACCACCTGGACTCTGATATCCTTGTCCCACAAGGAATCGGAAGGAGTCGCACCCTCCTGTTGGCGTACTAGTCACCAACACATTATCCTGCAACCAGTTATCTTTCCCTTGTTGTGCCTCCCTTATCGCGTAGCACTTGCTCGGGCTCAATCTCGGTTACCAAAACCAGAGAGAACGACAACTTTGCAGAGCAACTGATGCACTGAGTTGTTCACCAGAGAATCCCCCAATACCACTAAATAAAAAGGAGGGTCATGGGACATGGTTCTCTATCCCGAGCAATGTGGGATTAAAGAAGGAGTAGAAGGGTTTGAGTTTTTCCACAAAACAACCAACTTGTGCCAGCTAAAACAATCGTTTGGTGACCTCAACCGATCATTTCAACCTGAACCGATCGTTTGGGACACCTCAGCCGATCGGTTCATCACATGAGTCGATCGATTTGTGGTCCTAGTCCAACTCAAATTGACTTTCAAATTTGTCTCCGATTAATCAAATATTAATCCTTGTCCAAATTGAATTTGTACAAGTGAAACAAATTGTATTTGCAAAATCGACTTTCCAAAAATCTCCATTGGTCACATGAGCCGACCAGTTCAACAATTGAGTCAATCGGTTCATTGATACATGAGCCGATCGTCTCACTAGTTGAGTCGATCGGTTCGGCAACCTGAGTCGATCGGTTCATCTCATGAGCCGATCGGTTGGAATAGCAGACTTGTGCAAATCAGTCAATCATAGTTTCAATCAATCTGATACTCCGATCAATCAGTCCAACACCTTGAACACTATGATATTGAGCTATCAATCGATTGAGTGTTTAATTGAACTACTAAACTCCTTTAGTAATCAATCTAAACATGGTTTGTGGATAAACTCCTCTTCCAGGTTAAATCATATGTGTGTGACCCTACAGGTCCATTTCACATTGGCAGTAAAAGTTCATAACACTTATGACTTCACAAGCAGAGAGCGGTGCCTAGTCGCACATCAGTGCTACCCAAGTGAAATAGAAAGTTGGAGAACAACTTTCAATCCTACAATCTGTGAATGGTGTTACAGCGAATGTATAATTCCTTTGTCACTGATATCCCGAATGAACTCAAGGCATGGAACAGTCATCCTGTCAACGTTCATTCACTTTCTTGATCTCATAGTAGATTGGAGGAGATATGTATGACATCAATATCACATACTGATTCACACATGCGCGTGCATGCCTATCTCAATCCTACTCATCAAGTGGCCATGGATATCAAACTCCCTCAGGAGGGACAAATTCCATATCTATCACTCACCCCTCAAAAGCCCCATGTGTCAAAGCCACCCAATCATCACCTTTATAACAACACATGTTTCAGGACTGCGTTTGATGATGTCAAAGTGTACCCAATGACATTTGTTGAGTGTAGTGATTTTAGGTCTAAGTATCACACTCACCACCATCACTGTGAGAACTCACTGTGACTACCATGTCATGGTTCCATGTGTCAAACTCACGGTGGGTCTATCTGGTAAACTTGTTCTCTAACAAGTACCTATGTGTTTGGTTTGATATCTCCATATCATGACTAATGAGATTTTGTCATCAACCAACACCACAATCTAGTCTTGTGTGTCATTGTTGTATATCTACCTTCCACAATTACATCCGACTAGGGACATAATAAGGATGTACAAACTCTTAGCATCTGTATGATCTCATCATTTAGGTCATGAACATGAAGACATACGTCATTGAGTATTGTCATTCTCTAGACATTCAATCTGTTCTATCACTATCTCATATGACTAAACCAGAAATAATTGGAAGCTTGTCTTTGATGTTTATCAAATCAATCTTAATGTTTCCCACCAATCATCCCATGATTGGCTCTCAGGGCATACATACCAACAGACTCCCACTTGCACTGTGAGCCAATCACCCTTCAATCATATTCATAGTGATCATCAAACATGTCTCATATGTTAATGTGCTAACATAGTGAGTTATGACAACACCTTTCTAAAGTTGGTATTAGTTGCACGTCTCTCATCTCTTCATTGTACGTCACACGTATGAGATGGATTTGTCCTAATATGCGATCTAGTATTCCTTTGCTAACCTTTAGCCACATTGCATGATCAAGTACTCCTAACATGTCATCAATGACCGGAATATTTATAAGTTCATCTCATGAACTTCTAGATCCATATAGTATCCACTGTTGTTCTCTAACACAAAGATACTCGACATTTCCTTCTAAAACGACTTTATAGGAATGTTTCCAATTATCAACAAACATTCACTTTTATATATCCCATATATATATTGTGATTAATTCTCTGTCCTTTTCAGAAGTTCGCATCAGTGTAACTCTTTACAGTGAACCCTTCCGCATTTCCATAGAACTAGTACTTCTAAAGTACTTATCAAGTTCTTATGGTATTCCAGTAACCCTTACTGGAACTAGACAGACATCTACTCGTCATGTCCCACATATGAGTTATCAGGATGAGCACATCATATTGTCATGTCCTACATACAAGATGATGAATGCATTTTATTCTTGCTATGTCCATACATGCAAGATAATGGGATGATTACATACATGATAGATCCATATCTATTCTTAGTGTTCCCATTCTTCATAAGAATTGGACACCTGGCCTTGGGATACTAACTCCATGTAACATGGACAAGTTTTCTCCCACTGAATCTATGCATACTGAACTCTTCAGTATAGATTGCCAATGTATGCTTTCCTTTTTCAGGTCAAGAGGTTTTCGAGAACTATCTCTATATATCTCTATTCCTATCACATAGGAAATGTCTCTATCTTCCTTAAAGATAATTTCCACTTTGGATTTCCATTCTAGAACATTTCATTTAACATCAACATGTGGAATGTGAATACGCTCCCACTAAATCACAGATCCCTTCTTTATCTTTGACATATCAGTCAAACCCTTTGACTATATCATCAAAGTAAAGATCCAGCTTTGAGTTGCTTGTATTCAATCAATCACATTGCTTAGTTCATTTTAACTTATAGACTTCATTTGCATTAATGGATTCATAAACCTTATAGGTTGTGTCACGTACACATCCTTGTTTTATTCCTCATAGGAATGTGGTTTTAGTAACCGTTATGCCAAATGTCTTAGTCATTAAGTTACAATCAACAAGCATCATCCTTCTCAAAATGTTATCCATGTATCTTAATGCTTAAGACTCATTTGTACTTATGGATTTCATCCCAATGGGTGCTACCATCAAGGTCATACCTTGTAGTTTACATGGAAATCATTTAGGATGTAATGGTCAGAAACCATAACTCAAAATCTAGTTCTTCATATTCATCTAGATGGTTGACTCGTCACATGACCAACTCACCACATATATAATTGAGGTGTATCTGTCAAGGATATATAAGAACTCACAACTTGTAATTCTTAATGTCCTTTATTAGTGTGGGGTATTCTTTATTTAAGAAGAAATTAGTTATTTGATAATCATCCTCTAACTCCTTAGAGTATGACTCCCTTTTTTATTTAGACATCACCATGTCTTAATCATGACTTTACTATGATACATTATCATAATCCCTCAAAAGGATCTCAAACATTTGGTCCAAGTATTTCATTCATTGATTTCAGCAAGAATTAATACTTTACCAAATCCGTACTTCATCTATGTTATTCTTGAACACTTCAAGATATTCATATTGGTATTTCTCTAAACACCATTTGAAGTATTAGCATTAACTGCAGTAGGTATGTAAATACATCACATGTATTATACCTAATAGGATAACCATTCTCCCACTGCCATTAGTGAAGATTGATTAACCATGTCAAAGAGATTCATGTCTCTTATTGGTTCTCTAACCAAAAGAGTCTAGATGTATCCATCATATGGAAACTAGAAATGAATTTCTCATGGTTTATGCTAATCTTGAGAGATGAAGACGCCTTGCGCTCTTGGCTAGCATCAGAACCCTTATTAGATTTGCCCTTGCCAATACTACAGAAATAGCATTCAGTGTCGCTTTTCTGGGCGTCGGTTATTAAGGAAAACCGACACCTATCATATAAGGCGTCGGTTGTTTAAGCAAACCGACGTCTATATTCGAAGACCAGCCAGACACGGGTACCGCTTTGTATTCAGCATCGGTTGACAATAACAAACCGACGTCTAAAAGCTCCCGCGAAATCCAATTTTTGAGCGAAAAGAAAAAGTGTCACATATTGCGTCGGTTATTTAAATAGCCACCGACGCCTATGTGTGATGAAACTTTGCGCGAAAAGTGTCACTTTCAGCGTCGGTTATCTGTTGATAACCGACGCTGAAAGTGGTTCCCGCCAAACAATTTTGTGAAAATATCATCCACTTAAGCGTCGGTTGTTTGTCACAACCGACGCTAAAGTGGTTTAGGCATCGGTTGTGACAAACAACCGACGCTATTGGTGAACTTTATATCCTGCGATCACCGGACTCTTCCCCTTTCTTCTGTTTCATCACCTAAACTGCTCCCGCCGCAACCACCCCTCTGCTGTCGCCCAACCTTCCACTCCGCCACACCCCTCCACGACAGTGTCGCCGCGCCTCCTTCTCTGGCGCCGCCTTCTCCTCTGGTGCCTCCACGCCGCCTTCTCCTCCGGTGCCTCCACGCCGCCAGTGCCTCCAAGCCACCGCCGCCAGGCCGACAGAAGCTGCTTCTCCACCGCCGTCGCGCCGCCGCCAGGGTTTAGGGTTGCTAGCTGCTTCTCCGCCGCACCGCCGGTTCGACCACAACTCCTCTCCACCGCTGTCTCCCACTCTGTGCCGCCGTCTACAGACCACAGCTCCTCTCCAGACCGGTATGCCCTCTTCTTTGTCCATTATTGAGTTCATCACTCCCGCTTCCCTTATACTATAATAAGCTGCAACTAGTAGAAACCATTATACAATGTTGGGGCATGCCCTTTTCCCTATATGTTGGGTGAGGTTTGTGCCTAAGTCGGTCCATATTTAACTCCCCCACTGCCACAATAAGTTTTCCTCATATGTGAGGTAGTATGGGGACCCCATCATCAACAAGTTCAACTTATTCCTAGTTTTATTTTTTATCAAATAACAACAGAGTTTTTAAATCAGAGTTTCACCTTTTTATTAATGCATGACTATATCAAGTAAAACAGTGCCATCCACCTTTTTATTAAGTTTTCCTCATATATAGAGTATGATGTACTATGTAGTCTCCTTTCTATTATGTGTGTTATTCATCAATTCTTTTGTGTAGTTTCCTTTTTACTTTGCATTTTTCTTGTTTAGCATTTTCCTTATTTATTGTAGTTATGAAATGTGACAACAAATTGTCTAAGAAAGGTGTTTGTGATGTTTTGGACTTTGCTCATAAAATTCTTCCTCCTAACAACACCCTTCCGAAAAATTGCCATGAGTGTAAGAAGATAATGACCAACATAGGGCTGAAATGTCAAAAGATTCACTCTTGCCCTAATGATTGTTTGTTGTATTATGCACATATTGTATAGGGTTTTAAAGTTGATAAACATGTACATGCGGAAATAGGGTTATTAAACCAATATTGGTTATAACATAGTATGATCTTAATCTGATCTGGATGTCCATAATAATGTAGTATGTTAAATATGATGATTAGGGATACATATAATGTCTAGTACACAAATATTAGATGATATTCAAGAAAACCCTAGTTTGATGAGCATGTTGTTAATCATGTTAATTATGTTTCTTCTATATATTCTGATGTCATTATATAATTATGTGATCCCAACATATTAAATTGAATTAGAATGATTTCATGAATTATAGGGTTTTAAAGTTGATAAACATGTACATGCGGAAATAGGGTTATTAAACCAATGGTTATAACATATAATGTCTAGTAAAGATTCCTAGACCTTTTGTTTGAAACTATTTATTTCTTGATTTATTATTTAATAATGCTCTGTTGATTAGGATTAACCATGTTTCCTGTAGTTTATAGACATTTATTATATATAAGAATGACAACACATGTATTTGTTGGCCTAGAAACCCATCCAAGATTTACTCATTAGGAGTAAATCTTGGATAGTCCCCAGTTTGGGACTATTCTTGAACACCTAATCTCACTTAGGATGTAAGTGTATAATGTGTATTGGGTTTTCGAGAAAATTTCGGTAGCATTTCCCCGTTTGTTCTCTAAGTATATATGTACTTAGAGAACAGCGGGGAAATGCTGCCGAAATTTTCTTGAAAACCCAATACACATTATACACTTACTAGTGAGATTAGGTGTTCAAGGATGGGATAGGTGGTACATATTTATTATATATAAGAATGACATCAAATGTGTTTGTTGGCCTAGAAACCCGTCCAAGATTGACTCATTAGGAGTAAATCTTGGATAGTCCCCGATTTGGGACTATTCTTGAACACCTAATCTCACTTAGGATGTAAGTGTATAATGTGTATTGGGTTTTGAGAAAATTTCGGTAGCATTTCCCCATTTGTTCTCTAAGTATATATGTACTTAGAGAACAGCGGGGAAATGCTGCCGAAATTTTCTTGAAAACCCAATACACATTATACACTTACTAGTGAGATTAGGTGTTCAAGGATGGGATAGGTGGTACACATTTATTATATATAAGAATGACATCACATTATACACTTAGGTAGGATGTAAGTGTATACCCTAATCTTTTCCTAATATATACTTGTTTCCTAATATATACTTGTTTTCTCTGATCATAGAATGGATAGATCATGGATGTCCATTCGTAATCGTTGCACCCCAGAGTTTATATCTGGTCTTGATCAGTTTATTAGATTTGCCGAGGAACATAGGAAAAAACTTACATAGAATGTTTGCCTTTTTAATGACATTTTCAGATGGCTGACCATGATGAGCATGATGTCCATGATGAGCATGAAGTCCATGATGAGCATGTTGTCCATGACGAGCATGGCAAGGATACCAATGTAAGTTCTAAAAACATATCCTGTATTTCTATAAAATTCATTATCTTCTAGTTATGTCATATATCCTATATTTCTATATTGGGCTAATTCAGTGTGTTTATTTTTGTCAAACTTTAGGTTGATGATGCACATGTACCCACTGAAGCACTGGAGAAACTTAATGCGCAACACCAAACACTTAACAAGAAAAGGGGCATCACTCTGTTGAAGAAGTTACTAGCGCTAAGTGGCAGTGGATCCAAATTGGTTGTGGAGTTTGATAATGGAGGAAATGCAATTGGAGTGAACCGCAATAATTTTGTAAACTATCTTGGGTGTACCACTCAGAGCCATTGTGGTGTTAAGTATGATAATTGGCATAAAGTTCCTCAGGGGAAAAAAGACTTGATATGGAAGGATTTATGCGTGAGTTATTATTATTTGCAATTCTATTTTGTAGATTACAAATTCTATTATTTGCAATTCTATTTTGAATACTAGTTAATAACATTTCTATTTTACAGAATCTGTTTGCATTGGATAAGAAGTTGCATCGTAAAAGTGTGATGCAACGTGCTGGAAAGATGCTTAGGAATTATAGGACAAATCTGAACAGAGAATACATAAAAGAGGGTGATAAGAAGAAGAAGTCAGCCCTTGAACAATGGAACTTCTTGGACAAAGAAGATTGGGACAATTTTGTTGCTTCAAGAAAATCTGAAGAATTCAAGGTATTAGGCGTCACTCCCAATTTAATTAATATACATTGTATTCACCTATTCAAGATTAACATTTAGTGCTACTAACCAAATCATTAATGTGCATACTAACTAGGCCCTCAGTGACGCACAAAAAGCAAGGCGTGCACTGAATGTGCATGACCACACTATGGGTCCAAAAGGCTATGCAAGCGCTCGCCAAAGACTACAGGCGGAGTCTGCGGCTACTCAGGAGTCTGCTGCTACTGAGGAGTCTGCCACACCCATGCCTCGCCATGATATCTGGATAGCTGGGAGGCAAAACAAGAAGGGTGAAATAAAGAAGCCCGTAACTGCTGAGGCGGCTGCGAAAATGGTAAAATACAACTCTTAGAGCAATCGTTTGAATATTGATTATTTGTTAACTTACCAATTTCTGTTGATGGTGATTAGCGGGAGCTGCACGAGCAGAGGAAACAAGGCACGTTCATCCCTCAGGGCACACGGGATGAATTGACAGTTGCTCTGGGTAACCCAGAGCATCCTGGACGTGTTAGGGGTGCAGGCGCTGGTGTGGGCATCAAAGCATTCTTTGGGCCATCCCAGCGCAAACCCAGAGCGGGACTTTCATAAGAAGAGGTAACCTATACTTTTTTTAGAATGTTTCTGCAAAAGGAAATTCAATAATAAGAAGCTAATGTTTCTTTTATCCATGTATAGAAGAATAAGAGAGTCGAGGATATAGTTTCTAAGAAGGTCAACGATGTAGTTGCTGAGAAGGTCAAGCAAGAATTGCTGCGGTGGCAGGCATCTCAGGCTTCCAATCCACCTATGGCGACCCACTCTTCTCTTGATGTACAGACTACAAGTAATCCTATAGACCCACCGCCTAACACGTCTGTTGTAAGTATTGTTTATGACATTGTAGTTAGTATTTTCAAGTTGTTATGTTTTCAAGATGATATGTATATATGTATAATATTCTTTACGTAAATTTGTAGGCATTGAAGCCATGCCGCTTAAGAATGCAAGACTACGTTGTTGCAGAGGCGTAGGCTTACCCGTCCCTTCCTGGGGCAATGTTTCACGGGACTCCAATGCCACAGGGCTACGTTCGTGTGAGCCCGATACGTGTGTTACCCGATTGGAGAGAAGCTACATTGCCATATCCCCACCCGGATATTGATACACTTGCTGATGCAGAAGGCAGGGTGATATTGTGGCCCAAAGCAGATGTCGTCTACACTACTGAAATTGTAAGATAAATTTACATTACTTTAAATTGTTAATGTGTATATATGAGGTCAACTGATCTGAAATTATATATACATGTTAAAAAGAAGACAACTGGAGCACCTAGGCCTCCACCTCCACTTCCCGCATTACCAAGTTGGGTTCCAACTGACCTAACATACCCGTTAGGTCCTGCTTGTAGGGGAATGGCATGTTGGCTACGGGCACATAATATACATTTCCCTATAATTGTTTCTTTAGATGCAGATTATGCAGGACAATCATACGATAGCTCTTTATTTATACAAGATATTATTGAGTTGTTTATGTATGAGTGGTTGAATACATCAATGATAGAGACATGGATAAGGTGAGATCTTATTTATACATCCATATACCTTGTGTAAGATCCGGTGAGCTGGTTTCTTATATATTAATGCATACATAATACATGTTTTGCAGCTACTTAGTCGAAGATCATTGCAAACAATTTGCATTTGATCATGTGGGATTTTTGATTCCTTCATTAATTAGTTTGGTAGCTAAAGACCCTGATAATGTTCAACAATACTGTATAGATGCTTTTATAATTTTTGGTCAGCAAAAGAAGACGATAATAATAGCTCCATTCAATGTCAAGTAAGTTTACTTTAATTATAATTTGGACTTAAGAAAATTTCATTTTTATTGTGCATTTTGAGTTATTAATTGTTAACTTTTTACCTCTAGCGGTAGACATTGGGAGTTACTAGTTATTGTCCCCGGGACGTTCACTGTTTATTATCTAGATCCCGCGGGAAGTACATTAAACACTAAAATTGGACACGTAATGAGAATGCCATTATTCTGGTGAGAAATATTTCATTTTTGTATATGTTAACATCTCTTATTACATTACTATTTACTTATGCAATTTATTGTGTTATATTAACATGTAGGGGTTTAGATGCATTCAAAAAGGCTGGAGGAACGGTCCCAAGGAAAAAGAACCAGCCAATAAATTGGCAGAACGTACAAGTAAGTTCCCGACTCCAATGTATATATTATTGATGTGAATTGTACTTAGTTGTATTATTTTGTATGTTTCAATTTATAGTGCGCTACACAAGACAATGGCTGGGCATGCGCATACTATGTGATGCGATTTATGCAGATGATTATCCGATATGCCGCATTGGACATCGATACCATACATGAGGTATTATATACAGTCTCATTAGTTAGTATGAAATATATCAATCTTATTTTTATATTATTACTTATATATATACATCATTCTCTTTGCAGGTGTTTAAAACTGACAACACTATAGGTAAACACTTAAAAAATATACATGCTCCATATATGATGGAAGCATTAAATGAAATAAGAGAAGAATGGGCAAAAGCCATACAAGCAGTGGCAACTGTAAGATATAATTGGGATGTTGATAGCGATAATGAATGATACTTTGTAAATGAATATTTATGAATGTTAATACATGTATTTGAATGTTTCTATATGTGTGAATGTGAGAATTGAATTGATGTCCGAATGTATCTACTTGTGTGAATTATTTTTTGTGAATTTTGCAGGTTTGTGGCCTGTTTGTAGGCTGATATCAATGGATGTCGTAAACCTGCAGTTCAGAAAACTAAACTACAGGTTCTCATCCTGCTGACCAGCCATAGCAGGCCTGCAAACTGATATGAAAAAAAAATAGATATAGGCGTCGGTTATTTACAGAAAACCGTCAGCAAAGACCTACAGCGTCTGTTATTGGATAAAAACTGACGCCTAATAGTACAAACAACCCGACCGTGCAGGATAGCACGGCCGTGGTGGAACCCCCTTTGGCGTCGGTTTCTGAGCGACGCCTATGTGGGCGCCGCTAAAGGTCGAACACTTCGGCGTCGGTTTTTTAACCGACGCCTATTTAACATATAGGCATCGGTCTTTTAGTAGATAACCGACGCCAAAGGTTGTTTCTGTAGTAGTGTGCCCTTGCGCTTGGACTTTCCTTTCTTGCTACTGATCATCATCACTGACATAGGCTTGTCCTTCTTCATCTGTGTCTCGGGTGTCCTCAACATGCCCAACAACTCTGTCAATGGCTTGTCAAAGTTGTTCATGTTGTAGTTCATCACAAACTAACTGTAGGATTTTGGTAAAGATTATAGTATCACGTCAGTATCCAACTCTTGGCTCAGGGGAAATCCCAGTCTCATCAGGTTCTCCACATACCCAATCATCTTGAGTGTGTGAGGACCAACTGGATCTCTTTCTGTCATGATGCACTTGAACAGTGCCCTGGAGACATCATATCTCTCTTGCCGTGTTTGATCTTCGTACATGTTCTTAAGATGCTGAATCATCTCAATGACACCCATATTCTCATGTTGTCTTTGCAACTCATGGTTCATGGAGCACAACATCAAGCACTTTGCATCAATAGCATCATCAGAATGCTTCTTATAAGCATCCTTTTCTGCCTTTGGTGCGGTAGGAGTAGGTTCCTCTGGAACTGGAGTATCCAAGACATAGAGCTTTCGCTCTTGAGTGAGAACAATTCTCAATTTTCTAAACCAGTCGTGGAAGTTAGTCCCATTTAGTTTGTCCTTCTCAAGGACCAATCGCAATGAAAAGTGATTGTTGTTTGTCATCATTTGAACTACAAAAACTAAATAAATACAATTTTCGTCCAAAACTCAATTTTGACTTATTTGATTGATTTGAAAGATAGATGATATAATTAGGACTTTAATTAATTATCACTCCCACTATTTTGTTCAAATTGATAGCCCTCACCATCAATTCGGAAGATTGCAGTGTACAATCTTCTAGTGGGTCAAGATCCTGAAATCCTGTGAGTCATGGACTAGCTAGGGATGTCACCCACAACTTAGATCTTCCAGGTAGGCAACTTTTGCCAATTGCATCATATGCAACTCTTGAAAGATGTCATACACAACTCCTTGCCATGATCACCTCCATGCCTCAAGGTGCTAGATCCTATCTTGGTCACCTTGTTAAGTTGGACCCAAAGCTAACACGATGAAATATGCACCCTGCTAGGATAGACCCACATATTCATCCTTCACGCTTCCACGAGATAGACAATGCACCACGCTAGGGCATGCCCACACTTGGTTGATCAAGCTTTTCACATGTGTCACATTTGGAAGGCATCTAAAACTTAATATTTAGATGAGGTATTTGGTTTTATAGGTACATATGCATATCCAATCACCACAATATATAATATGTATCATATACATGCTATATCCCACAAAAAACCTGTGAAATGATAAAAGAGATGATTATTTCCATCCTAATGTGATTCCTCAAGACAAGAGGAATCACGATCATCTAGGTCTACATCACATGCAACCTGTCCAAGATGAAGTGTTATAGCTGTCTGAGTTGATCAACTAATCACATGAATGACCTGCTCGCCTTGGCCGGTCGTCCGAGTGCCACCAGCCGATCGGTTGGCTCCTCCAACCGATCGGTTTGTCTGGTCATCGTGCATCTCCTCATGGCCGCCACCCGATCGTCTTGCTCCTCAAACCATTTTTTTGGATCGCCAACCGATCGATTCACTCCTTGAATCGATCGTCTCAGTCATCATCAGATCGTCCTCCATTCTTTGACATAACAGGAAATAAAAGGATCTATCCTATTTTACATTTGAAAAGGGAAACCCCGAGTTACAGTCGGGAGGAGCACAGGTAGGAAAGAAATTCTCGAGCTATCTCGAGTCACATTAGGAATAGGAGATAGGGAATCGGTGCGTAGATCGAGATGCAAGCAACCACATACAACCAAGCACACAAACATAGGGTTTATTGGCCATAACCACATTATATATCCACCACAAAACTCATTTAAGGGTGACGTGTATTGAGTGCATTCATATTACATATCATATATGTATATTGGGATTTGTGGATTTGGGATTGGACATGCAAAAAGCCAATTTTATTCGCATCGTATGCAATAAATAAAGGCGACAAACCAAAATTGATCATATCGATAATGCTAAAGTATAGAGCAGTTGACGTGGTTCTGATACCACTATTGGGTTTTAGGGGAGAGAGAAGGCAGCGGAAACAAAAAATTTTCTTTTCCCAAACCCAGAAAAAGGAATTGTGTCAACGTCTATACCATAGGAAGGATGGTTTGTGGAGGCATACCTTGTCCCGAGGCTTGCTCGACGACGTTACCTCGTGGCTTGCGCAGTCTTCACCTCTGGTCTTGGACGGTGTTTGAGTAGCTCCTGGTCTCACCGATACTATCGGGATTGACAGTTGTCCTCCGAGCGGCACAAGTCTCCCACTTCTAAAGTAGTCCACACGGACTACTTGGAACTCTGATCTCCTTGTCCCACAAAGAATTGGAAGGAGTCACACCCTCCTGTTGGCGTACTAGTCACCAACACACTCTCCTACAACCAGTTGCCTTTTTGCAGTTGTCTTTCCCTTATTGTGCCTCCCTTATCGGGTAGCACTTGCTCGGGTTCTCTCTCGGTTACCAAAACCAGAGAGAACGACAACTTTGTAGAGCAACTGATGCACTGAGTCGTTCACCAGAGAAGCCCCCAATACCCCTATATATATATGAGGGTCATGGGACATGGTTCTCTATCCCGGGAAATGCGGGATTAAAGCAGGAGTAGAAGGGTTTGAGTTTTTCCACAAAACAACCAACTTGCGCCAGCTGAACCGATCGTTTCAAACCTAAAACGATCGTTTGGTGACCTCAATCGATCGTTTCGACCTGAATCGATCGTTTGGGACACCTGAGCCGATCGGTTCATCACATGAGCCGATCAGTTCGTGGTCTTGGTCCAAATCAAATTGACTTTCAAATTTGTCTCTGATTAATCAAATATTAATCCTTGTCCAAATTGAATTTGTACAAGTGAAACAAATTGTATTTGCAAAATCGACTTTCCAAACGATCTTCGTTGGTGACATGAGCTGAATGGTTGAACAATTGAGTCGATCGGATCATTGATACATGAGCCGATCGTCTCACCAGTTGAGCCGATCAGTTCAGCAACCTGAGCCGATCGGTTCATCTCATGAGCCGATTAGTTGGAATAACAGACTTGTGCAAATCAGTCAATCGCAATTTCAATCAATCTGATACTCCGATCAATCAGTCCAACACCTTGAACACTATGATATTGAGCTATCAATCGATTGAGTGTTTAATTGAACTACTAAACTCCTTTAGTAATCAATCTAAATATGGTTTGTGGATAAACTCCTCTTCCAGGTTAAATCATATGTGTGTGACCCTACAGGTCCATTTCACATTGGCAGTGAAAGTTCATAACACTTATGACTTCACAAGCAGAGAGCGGTGCCTAGTCCCACATCAGTGCTACCCAAGTGAAATAGAAATTTGGAGAACAACTTTCAATCCTACAATCCGTGAATGGTGTTACAGCGAATGTATAATTCCTTTGTCATTGACATCCCGAATGAACTCAAGGCATGGAACAATCATCATGTCAACGATCATTCACTTTCTTGATCTCAGAGTAGATTGGAGGAGATATGTATGACATCAATATCACATACTGATTCACACATGCATGTGCACACCCATCTCAATCCTACTCATCAAGTGACCATGGATATCAAACTCCCTCAGGAGGGACAAATCCCATATCTATCACTCACCCCTAAAAAGCCCCATGTGTCAAAGCCACCCAATCATCACCTTTATAACAACCCATGTTTCAGGATTGTGTTTGATGATGTCAAAGTGTACCCAACGATATGTGTTGAGTGTAGTGATTTCAGGTCTACGAATCACACTCACCACCATCACTGTGAGAACTGACTATGACTACCATGTCATGGTTCTATGTGTCAAACTCACAGTGCGTTTGTCCGGTAAACTTGTTCTCTAACAAGTACCTATGTGTTGGGTTTGATATCTCCATATCATGACTACTGAGATTATGTCATCAACCTACACCACAATCTAATCTTTTGTGTCATTATTGTCTATCTACCTTCCACAATGACATCCGACTAGGGACATAATAAGAATGTACAAACTCTTAGCATCCGTATGATCTCATCGTTCAGGTCCTGAACCTGAAGACATACGTCATTGAGTATTGTCATTCTCTAGACATTCAATCTGTTCTATCACTATCTCATATGACTGAACCAGAAAGAATTGGAAGCTTGCCTTTAATGTTTATCAAATCAATCTTAATGTATCCACCAATCATCCCATGATTGTCTCTCAGGGCATACATACCAACAGATTTGCCCACCATGGATGATCAATATGCCAAAGTGAGCCAGGAAGGGGCCTTACATGTCAAATGTGGAAGTGCTAAAAGTGTAGTATAGGACCGATCCTATACTTTTCTTATAGGACAACCAATCATAGTGAACAAATCTTCTTCTCTCCTCTTCAAAACCCCACCCCTTACAAAAAATAAGGAGAGAGAAACACATAATGTACACTAAAATTAAGTTCTATTAGATCCTACCAACTTATTATATGACCAGTCATATACTAAGTTTTTTTAGAAAGTATCCCCTCATATACCATGCAACTTGATGAATGAAAGCAATTTGTAATTATATTATCATCTTTACAACATATTCTCAAGTCTCTTAAAAATGATAATTCTATTTATTCTCTCGCTTACTCATTTTTTCTCATACCGCTTCTCTCGCCATTATCGTATTCCTAAATATTTTAGTGGTTTTAGTGAATACATATGAACACACACACATGTAGATACATATATTTGTTCGTGTGTGTATTCTTGGAGAATGTGTATTTTTAATATATGTTTCATTGTTGAATCTGGTAAAATAAATAAATTCGTCATGTATAAGTGTTTTTTAATTATAAATTTTTACTTTTCTAAATAATTCATTTAATTTTTTTATTTAATATTGATGTTAGAAAAACCTAATGTGATCTATGTTTATGCTTATTAATAGTTAGAAGATGTTGGAGGGATGCATGTTTGTTACCTAAAGGTTAGGTGACAAGCATGTATGTCACTAAATGTTTTGTGTCAGGCATGCATGTCACCTAAATAATATACTCCCTTGTAGATCACATGTGACTCATAGAAGTGTCACCTAAATGGTAAATCCCCATTAGAACATAGGTTTTTGAAATGTATGTCCTATAATGTGTTATCCTTTCAAGTATGGTAAAATGTATGTCAGCTATGTTACACATGTTTATACGAACTAGATATGATGTACATGAATGCCGCTTAAAGTATGTAACCCATTCAAATATGTTAAAATGTATGTCATATATATGATATAGGTCTATACAAATTATAAGTGATAGACAAACATGTCACCTCACATGTTTTTTGGTAGTGCAAGTCAAGGATGACATGATGCATTTTATGTTTTTTGAATTTGTTTAATCTTTTACATGGTGGTATGTATTCTAAGTTTGATTGTATTAAGAAGGTGAGTTAATTGAACATGTTGTTTGTTTTCATTCTTTTGTTACCATTTCTGATGTAAAACATAGACCATAACTTCTGCTTCAGCTATATAAAAACACCTCATGTAACACGCCTAAAGAAATTCCTTCATAAAGGCACAAGATACAAAATTGGGTTAGTAAACCTTTTTTAATGGAAAATCTCAATGATCTAAAGACAAAATTTGAAGATTTAGAAGATGTCATCATGACATTTCTATGTATGATATATCAAAACATAAAAGATATATTTCTTACCTATGTAAAAGTATTGCTCAATGTGAGACAGAATGTCGCCAAAGTAGACGAGTCAATGAACTACCTGAAGATGTGTTTCTTACTGGATACTTTAATCTGTTAGAAGATATATCAAAAACTTTTGGCACTTGGTAAGTGGTAGTTAACTTTCAAAAGCCTTAATGATTTGATTCTCTTATCATATATTAACTAGCTTTTGTATTAAAACTTGCTTCATTATTAGCAATCTTTCTTTTATTGTTTAAATTTGAAGTAACAATGAACTATCTACTATTTTCATATTGTAATTAATAGTGGATAATATTTCTTGAGGCTTGTGGGATCATGGAAAATTATTGCATACTTGTATCATAGTGCCACTTATTCTTGATTTAAATAATTTTTATGCTCATGGTGTTATTTTTATGTATGAAGAATAAGGTTTCGTTCTTCTATTTTTTGTTTATTTCCATACAATATTGATTTTTTTGTATCTTCCATATCCATTTTTACTAAATTAGAAGATGGAGATAGTACTTTTTAATCATGAATTCATCTTAAACATACAACTCTGGGCTGCTCTACAAAACTAAAGCATTGCCTTAGCAAAAACATATGCATATTATTTTTTGTTAATGCAAAGCTATTTTCATTTTTGTTTCTACTTCATAAAATGTATGCAACATGTAGGGTGAATGTTTCTTTCATGTATATAAGTCATGTCAACATTAACATAACTCCAAAAGTCTAGAATATGATACCTTATTCTATGTTCTTGTCTTCTAACATTTTTTTATTACTTATCATTTGAGTAATAATGAACAAGCCTATAGTAATGAAGATGATAAAAATGATGCTTTTGAAGGAACTCCTAATGAACTATAAAGGGTCAGATGAAGCAAAATGCAATGATAACATATGCTAAGGGTAGTATGTTCAGACAATTATATCCTATAATCATATACCATTAACCTATCTTCCAATTACATGGATCATTGTTTCAATTGAAACTCCTGAAAACAATAGCATTGATAATCAGTAGTTTTTAGCCTATGGACTAGGCCAAGACTTACTTTAAAATAACCCTTCATGTGCAATACCAAATTAAATTATCATAAAAAATGGTTCTTATAGTAATCATTTTTAATGGTTTGGCTTACAAATTTGTTTTTCATAGTCTACATATATTTATTGGTGAACACCGTCCCGATTCCCAATTATATATATATATATATATATATATATATATATATATATTTATATATATAATTGTTCACAAATTTTTCTTATAATATAAAGGACATAAGGTTGTATTTAATTTTCATGACATCCCTATAGTTTTTATACCAGCTCTTTCTAGATTTCCTACTCAAATAAATTGAAGGGAATTTTGAAATAGGATTTTTATCAATACATGCTTTTTGAAATTGGAATGTTAAACTAGGTATTATATGTTAAATTCATGTATTGCCTCTTCCTTTTATAATCATTGGATATTAGATATAAATATTAAAGATTCTATAAAAGGAAGTGCATGAGTTTATCTTCCTTACATGTTTAGCATATCTACTTTTATTGTCGAATAGACTAAAATGTTAGAACTTATTGATATTGATAGAGAATTTTTTCCAAATGGTTTTCCCCTTTTTAATTTTTTATTAGATTATATTCACGTGATACATCACCTGGCAAAGATAGGCTACAAATGCGCACAAAACTCATAAATACATTTTTTTTATAATTCTACACAGACATATTTTTGCTTTTCAAAATGTAAAAGTCAATTGAGATGAGTTGGCACAAGTCAATTTAGGTCAATATTTTTCATGTGTTCATGTTTAGAATTACATATTTAACTTTCCCTTTTGTATAGATGGGAACAGGTGCATTAATAAATCACTTATCACAAAGAATTTCTTTACATGGTTGAAGCGAAAGAAGTGTTGGCATGGGTTTCTTTGTAATATAGTTGTTAAGGATATGGTTCTACTTATCAAGCACTACAAATCAATGATTGGGGTGTAGTCCACTATGGATGATAATTTTTATAAGGATAACTTTGTGTTGAGAGAGTAAATTATTGTGAATTCCACTACAATGTAGGGAAAAAGTTCTCTGATTCATAACAAAAATGTAGTCAATCATAACTAAGGGATTTTTCTTAGATTTTTCTCTATATATTATCATATTGAAGTATGCTCTAAAGTTGTTGTCATTATGTAACATGCATATTTGCCATATTTTAACAAGGTGATGTCAAGCCACTACTAATGTGTTGACTTCATTGTTCAAAATATACAACAATTATACTACTTCATCTTTGAAAAATGACATGGAATATATAAACTTTCTATTCATGAAATTAATCATAGAGGCTGATGTTTGTATAAACATATCACTAGATGCAATTTTTGCATGAAAGAAAATTTGGGAGTGTTGAAATATTTGTTTCTAATTTTGTAAAATTCCTTAGGGTCATATGGTAAGGTCAAGATAGGGATTGGACTAATATATATATATATATATATATATATATATATATATATATATAAAATTAACAAATTAATTAAAAGGTAAAAATTAAGTATATAAAATGAATGAATAAATGGAAAAGCATATTTCTTATATTTCCTTTTCATATTCTTAAATTTTCATGTAGCTTACAACTTCTTAGAATAAAATATACCCTTGTTCTTTATAATAGACCTATGAGGTTACTGAATATGTGTATAGTCCCATCTTGTTGTAAAAAAAGGAAATTTAGGTTGGTCAACAAATAATAGTATTTACAAAAATCTACATGATCGTGGTTATTCAAGTTACACATTCCATTTATTACATTTATTATAAACAATAAAAACAATTATATCTTGTTTGAGGTGTTCATTTTCAATTTCATGCTTCTCGCATAACTACCACGGGTTTCGTGAAAATTGGGCTTAGTGAGTCTTTGTTCCTTATCTATGGATTAGGGCAACTGAGCAGATAAGAAATGAATATAATGATCTTATGTGAACCAAACCATTATAAAAACATTGAAAATACATTGGGAATACACTTGTTTGACAAAAAAGACAAGCTTTTGTAGGTGAGAAGGCCAATATTTCAACCTTTTCGATGTGAAACTACTCCACATAAAATTAATAGGACCATACATTTTATTGCTGTGGTGGAATATTCAAATAATAATTGACATCATGGAGTTCATTTGTCATGGGTAACAAACTTAACTAACGAAGACGTAACTCTTAATGAATTCATTATTTTCTTATGAAGTCCAACATATGACATTGGATATTCATTGATTGTTATTCCCATTGTATTCTATGCTTGTCCCAATTCATATTCCTCAATCAATATGTTAATTGGCAACACACTTCAAAAAATAAAGCGAACACTAAAAGTCACTCAGGTTATTATGATTTTTATGTAATGTGCAACATAAAATTTTGAAGGCATGTAGGAATACAATTTCATATCCTTTGAGAATATCTCACATTTTACCAACAAAAATGTGAAAGACATGAAACGTGGGTGTGATGAAAGAGGAAAATAAATAACAATCAAATTTATTTGGTAAGTGACGATAGAGTTCCATTTTTTGTATATAATTGGCAATGACATGTTATAGAAAAATCTATTGAGCTGAGATCTACAATATCAATAAATAGCATGTACCTATTGTAATCTTCATGTCCATTTCAGGTCTTAACTACCACGAAACATTAAAAAAAATTGTTGGACCATATTCCCTAAGAATAATATCTAGATAATTTTTAGAACGACTATTAAACCTCAGATCGACATGTTAAATATACATGCTTGTTTCAATTTCTTGAAACGTCATTAAAAAAGGTTCATGACCATATTTATAATATGTTTTCAAATGAATTGCATTAGCGAGAAAAGAATGTAAGAAAATCAAGAGTCAAACAAACAAAAAGAGAGACAAGATACAAAAATCCAGAAAAATAAGAATATCAACTTATAATCAACCAAGTAGTAAAGATGTGGAAATATTGTTTTCTTCATGACACCATCATGTATATGACAAGAGGGAATACGCATAAATTTAGACAGTGTGATATAAAGTTTCATTTTTCAATATAACATGTTACAATACAGGCATGTAAGCTTTAATTGTATTTTTAGTTGTGTGCAAAATATGAGTCATCGTGTAAAGCACGTGCTAATACTAGTCGCACTATAAAAGAGAGCGTGCGACAACCGAACTCCCCCACCACAGCACCTCTCACCTCTCTTCTCCGCTCTGGAGCTTCTCTTCCACTTGAAAGACATGAATCTGGTACTTCTCTGCTTCTTACTCTTATCCATCCTTGTCTCGTCTGCCGCCGGCTGCGATCGCTGCATACACAATTCAAAGGCCGAATTCTTCGGCAACAATCCGGCCACAATCGGAAGTAAAGTACTTGTTCATTCGTTATGCATATACACTGTGCGCCATGCATGACTTACCTGTTTTCCGTAATGCCTTTAGATGGCGCCTGCGGTTACAAAGACCAGGCTTTGCTGCTCAGCCCCCAAGGATTCGTGGGGATAGGGAGCCCCAGATTGTTTCGCCAGGGTGCCGGATGTGGAGCTTGTTACCAGGTAATATTAGTGAACTGTATGAATCCATACAGCTTCCTTCGTAATGCACCATGCATTTATTAATAATCGCTGACCGGTGTTTGCTTGTTCAGATTCGGTGCAAGGACCCAGATATCTGCGCCAAAACATGTATCAAGGTTGTTTTGACAGATTCCCAAGGAGACGGTCAGACAGACTTTGTTCTCGCGGCACAAGCCTTCTCGGCTATGGCAAAAGCAGGTAAGGCTCAAGCTCTCCATAACAAAGGCGTTGTGGACATCGAGTACAAAAGGTACATTGTAAGCCTTAAAGTCAGTGTTCTTTGTTACTTGTATATACCTACCTCATTTGACTCTGTGGTACCGCCGACGTCCAGTGTACCCTGCCAGTATAAGCCCAACATGGCCGTTCGTGTCGAGGAGCAGACTAACAAGCCCTACTACTTGGCCATCAAATTTCTCTACCAGGGAGGTCAGACTGACATCCAAGCTGTTGAAGTCGCTCCGGTATCGCACTCACTCATTACCGGCGTCTCTAGCTACCGTTCTTCTAATCTTTTTCAAGTCACACAAATGACATGCATGGATACAGGTGCGTTCTAACAACTGGTTTCCCTTAAGAAGGAGCTACGGTGCCGTTTGGGACACCACCCAGAATCTGAGTGGGGCACTCAAGATACGTGTTGCAGTCACCAGTGGCAACAACGTCAAGTGGGTGACGGCCAAGAAGATGCTTCCGACGGACTGGAAGAAAGGAGTCATCTATGATACCGGCGTCCAGATCACTGACATTGCGCAGGAGAAATGTTACCCGTGTGATAGTTCAATATGGGCATGTATTAATTAGATAATCAACAACTAACTGAAATCTGCTTCCGCGTAATTGAGAACTGAGTACGTGTTTTCTTCTTTCAAATAATGATTTGCGCGTGGATATGCGCATTGTTGTCTAGCTCTCATTTTGTTTCATCCGATTACGGCAAATAATGTAACTTATTATGGCCAAAGAAAATAAGTGGCCTTACTTTGTGGAGGCTCCATGTTATTGGAAAGACCAATCCACCTCTAAATTTGAAAATCGAGGGATGGCATTGCCTATTGGTGATGTGCATTTTTCGTTAGGCATACGACACCTTGATAGTAAAGTTTATATGAGTATCCTAGAATCAGGAATAGATGATCACCATTCATTTAAACCTTGTTTTAAAAATAAAAGCTGAAAAGTTCAGTCATCTTCTATGTACCTTATGTTGCATTCTAAAATAAACCTCTCTTATGACCTACCTTCATTTCTGTAAGTCACCCTAGGAGTTTGGGTTGTAGCACAAACATTGTGGCAACCTCTGATAGTTCTCATGTATATATGAGGACCCTACAACTAAAAATGCCCTACCTAAATAGCACTAAAATACTCATTGTTGAGTATAGGTTCCTCACCTAGTGGCTCAAAACATCAAACTAATATCTTTGGTGTGACATTCACATGAACATGATATCTCAACCAACACCATACAAACAATGGAAAAAGTATTTATACTATCGTTAAAGCTTTCACATTTACATTTATTTTAATATCAATCTAATTCTACCCTATTTGATGACTTTGACTCTGCATTCATCAGTATTAAAATGAACCTGAATTGTTACAAAGTGAAATTGATATTTATCTAGAAGAGGTAATGAGCCTCAACTCCTCGAATACGTACAAGAGAAACATAAAAATTATAACATCTAAGTTACAATCTATGAGTTATACATGCATTATGCAGTATATTTGATCTATATATTGAATAATTAAATTTGTCTTAGGATTTTGATTGTAATTTGATGTTGGAGGACCAATTTCAGATATTTATTATGATTTTATGTCACATCCCAAATTTTAAGGACAAGCCTTGGCTCAAATTTGGTTAAAATGGCCAGTTTAAAAAATTATAAATATAAAGGTCTTTTATGCAAAATTATCATTCATATTAATAAAATATAAAAACAAGATATGTTTTAGGCTCATTTTGATATGAGGAAAATTTGAAAAAATGGATCTATTTTTCTATTAAAATTAGGAAACACATAATAATGAAGATAACGGGAGATGATTTGGAATAGTGAGGATAACTAAATAAGGCTAGTTTTGAGGATATCTCAAAATATGTGCATGTATCAATTTCTCAACAAAATGTTTTTTCTCTATATCCTTCATGTGGCTTCATAACCCTTTATATATAGCAATCATATAATGGAAACCCCTACTAATTGAAGAACTAAAATTTAATTCACTTAACCTGACAAATCTAAAACAACCTCAATTTGATGATAAGTGGATATCCACATCGTCAATGAAGCATATATTAACTAATTCTATAAGCATAATGTATCGATACTAAAATTAGAGAAACCCCTAACTATCTAGAAATAACCCAAACACCCAAAACCACTTACTCAGAAATTTAAGAACAAACATACCTCGTGTTTGAACCATCTAATCAGTTAGGAAAGAAAGTGTGTAGCTTATAATTCTTTAATGTAAATTGTTTTGATCAATACATTTGATTTTTATATTGTTGGTATGTATTCCCAGTGAGCCAATCATATTATGATTGTAATGGCATATCTTGTAAACAAATTTGATTAATAATAAAGATAATTTTACAATTTATTATATTTTATTCAGCTATGAGATAATGATGTAACATAATAAATGTCTAAAGAATGATGTTACTCAATGACATATGTCTTTGGGTTGGGGACATGAATGTTGAGATCATATGGATGCTAAGAGTTTATACATTCTTGATATGACTTTAGTCATTGTTATTGTATAAGATGATAGACATGAATAACACGTTAGACTAGAGTGTGTGTTGGTTGATGACAAAATCTCATTAGTTATGATATGTGATATCAAACCAAACACATATATACTTGTTAGAGAACATTGTCTTGGACAGACCCAACTTGAGAGTGATACATGGAAACCAATGAATGGTCGTCAGAATCAGCTCTCATAACGACGGTGGTGATTGTGGTTCTTAGACCTTAAATCACTACACTCATCACATGTTGTTTGATGTACTTTGACATCATCAAACATTACCTTGAATAAGGTTTCCATAAAGGTGATTCTCATATGCATTGTGACACATGGGGAATGATTGTGAGTGATGTAGATGGGATTTTTCCCTCCTACAAGAGTTTCATATTTGGCCACTTGATAAGCAAGACTGAGAAAAGCACGACCATGCACATGTGAGACAATATACGATATTGAGTTCACATATATCTCAGACAGTCTACTCTAGTTCAAGGAATATAGATTGTACATTGAGAGAATGATGACTTCATGCCTCTAGTTCAATCTGGATATCAGAGATAAAGGAACTCATGTGATCATTGTAACACTGATCACAGATTGTCGGTTGAAGTTGTTCTCCAACTTTCGAAATGACTTGGGTAACAATGATGTTTTTCTAGAAACCCCTCATTGATTATGATGTCATAAATTAGTTATGACATCCACTGTTAATGTAGCTTGGGACCTATAGGGTCACACACATAGAATACACCTTGAATAGGAGTTTATTGGTGAATGTGGTTTAAAGTTAATTACTAAAGAGTTAGGTATTCAATTTAAACAAGATTGACAATCAGGACTCTCAGAAAACTGGTTCACTAAGTAAATCGATCAGCTCAGATGTCTGAACTAACCGACATAGGTTGTGAACCAACCCTTTGATTGATCAATTCGATTAGATCAAGGATTGATGCTAATGTCATGTTGTGAATTAATTAAATATTAATTGTAAATATAATTATGATTGAGAAACATAGTGAAATGACTAGTTAAAAAGTTGAACCGATCGGTTCAATAGTGTACATACCGATTTAGTAGTGAACCAATTGGTTCAACATTTGCAAGATCAGGAAAATTAATGAAAATCTATTTCTTCAACTCCCACTCAGACTAGAAGTCCTTACTTTAACCCTTCCATAAATACGGGTAGTGGAGGCCTTCTAGAGATACAACAATAAGCTTTGACAATTTTTGTCTTCTCGTAGTTGTGATAACGTGAGAACCCAAGCAAGTCCTACCTGTCAAAGGGAAGGATAGTAAGGAAGAGACAATTGGAAGAGCATGTCGGGGCTAACACCCTATCTAGAATGGAAAACTCCTTCTTGTACGTTCATCTAGAATGACAAGAGTTCTTGATGGTTAGTGTGGACTACTATAGGTGTGAAGAGGCTTTTGCCCCTGCTAGGAGGAGGCAGACAACCACTTTTGGTGGTTATCAACTAGGAAGTTGTTGTTGCAATCGTCCAGTTGCAATTTTAAGAAAGGTGCACACTAAAACAAGGGATTATCATTGGACATACACCAAAACTAGGTATAAACCTTGCAACCATCTTTCCCATTACATATTTGTTGACGGGATTTGCTATCTAAGGGGAACATGGCAATAAAAAAAATTCCCGTCATGTGTAATGCCATATTTCCTAATAGTGGTATTAGAGCCATCTCAATTTACTATGTTTTAGGATTAGTCGATGTGATCAGATTATGATTTTTCATCATTTATTTGTTGCATAAAATGCAAATACCAAAAAGTTTAATGTGCACATTTGATTAAATATGACATATGATCCCAATTTATTGATATATATATGATTATATACAATTTGCATGTGTTACCCTAAACTTAGTTTTGATGATGGATGTTTAGCATGATTATGGCCAGTAACCACTAGATCTTTGTGCCTAATTGGATGGTTGTTTATTCCTATTTTATCTCAGTTTGCATATCGAGCCTCTATCTTCTCTTAAATGTGCGATAATATTCATTATTTCCTTCATATGATCCCTTCAAATGTAACTCAAGGTTTCCCTATTACCATGTAATTTGTTAAATAGCATTAGGATAGTTTTAATTCTTTTTATGGGAAATAAGATGCTCAACATCAGACAAAACTGCCCATTTTAATAGTCGAACTGATCGACTGGAGGAACAAGGAGGCATGACAATAGGAGGAGCCAAACCGATCGGTTGACGAGCGACTAGAGGTATCCAGAAATTGCTTGGACCTGAGTCCAGGAGACTATTTTGACAGATCAATGGATCGACCAGGAGGCGAGATGATCAGTTCAAGTATTGAACCGATTAACCTGGATTATTTAAAAACAATTCTTCATTTACAACAAGTTGCTACATATGATGTGAACCTTAGGTGGTAGTAATTTCTTGTGTCTCCAAGGAATTACATTAGATGTGGCCATAACCACCGCTCATGTTTTATAATTGCATGTTTTTTTTATTGAATATAGCATGCATATGATATGTACTATAAGTATGTGGTGATTGGATATATATGCATATATATATACATATATATATACATATATATACATGTATATATAATATATATATGTGTGTATATATATACATATATACACACACACAGATATATATATATACATATATATACATATATATACACACACAGATATATATATATATATATATATATATATATATATATATATAGTCAGGCTAGAATACACTCGAGTGTAAAGATCATGTCGTAGACCCCAATGATGTTTGCATGTCTAGACCATGTTTTTACAAAATCTAATCCATTGATCTTCATGGTTACAATAATAATAGGACACATACAAAATTTGAGGTCATTTGGATGAGTGTAAGTCACTCATCCAAGGACAACAAAATTGACGCACAAAACTAATTTGAAATGCATGATTTGTACCTTTAGATGCACGACCTATAAGTTTCCAAATCAGCTAAAATTTATTATATAGTATGTTCTTAAGATATTTAAGGAGATCAATGGTTTGGATTTTTCAAAAACTTACTACATCTTTAAAAATGATTGAGGTGTATGGTGCCTCCGGTACACTCAAGTATACACTAGCCTGACTCTCTCTCCCTCTATCTCTCTCTCTCTCTCTCTCTCTATATATATATATATATATGTGTGTGTGTGTGTGTGTATATATATATGTATATATATATATATATATATATATATATATATATAATCCCTCAATAAATTATATCAAGTTTATATTTTTTCATAAGCAGTACACATGAAAAAATTGATCGACTAAGTGTAGGTTATGCCAAAACATGGTGTGTTGTCCATCCCATGGAAGTGTGATGGTAGTTATCTGGGCCTGCCAAAGCAGGCTGCATTATTATCATGTTGGCTTTTGGGTTGGACTTAACTAGGTGATCTTAAAGATATTAAGTGCCTAGAAGCATGAACATGATTGTGACAAGGATTTGTGCACACCATATATCTAGGAGTTGCATTTAGATGCAATTGGCAGAAGTTGCCTACCTAAATAGTCAAGTTGTGGGTGACCAGCCAAAGCTAACTCATGATTTTATGAAAATGGATCTCATCTCACTAGAAGATTTTAAGTTGCAATCTTCCTAATTGATATGTGAGGGCTATCAATTTTAATAAAATAGTGGGAGACATAATTAATTAAAGGCTGAATTAAACATTATTGAATGTTGTTTTAGTCAAATCAAATCAAAAGTATTTTGAAAAATTGTAATTTTTTCTTATAGAATGGAGTGGCAAAGAAATCGTTGTTGCGACCAGTCCTTTGTTGGTATGGTATGCCAAAAGAGCCAATCATATGATGATTTTGATGGAATATTACATAAAGAATTTGATTAATAATAAATTATGGCAAGCATCCAATTCATTCTATTTTACTCAGTAATGAGATAACGGGGAAACATTATGAATGTCTAGAGAATGACATTACTCAATGACATATGTGTTCAAGTAAGTGACTTGAACAATGAGACCATATAGATGTTAAGAGTATGTACATTCTTATTATGTCCATAGTCGGTTGTTGCTATGGAAGTAGATAGATACCAGTGACACATAAGACTAGAGTGTGGGTTGGTTGATGACAAATCTCATTAGACATGATATGTGATATCATCCCAAACCCATAGATACTTGTTAGGGAACAATGTATCAGATAGAACCACCTTGAGAATGAAACATGGAAACCATACTCGGTGGTCATAGTCATCTCTCATAGTTAAGGTGGTGATCGTGGTTCTTAGACCTGAAGTCACTACACTCATCACATGTCATTCGGTATAGTTTGACATCATCCAATGTAACCATGAATAAGGAATTCTATAAAGGTGATGATTGGGTAATTGTGACACATGGGGACTGAATTTGAGTCATGTAGATGGAATTTGTCCCTACTATTGGAGTTTGACATCCTGGCCACTAGATAAGCGAGACGGAGAAATGCATGTACATGCACATGTGAATCAATATATGATATTGAGTCACATATATCTCAGACAGTCTGCTCTAATTCAACGGATATGGATTGAACATTGTGAGGATGATGATTCCATGCCTCGAGTTCATTATGAATATCAAAGACAAAGGAACTATACAATCACAATAACACCTTTCACAGATTGTAGGCTGAAGTTGTTCTTCAACATTCCATTCACTTGGGTAGTATTGATGTGTGATTAGGCACTGCTCTTTACTTGTGATGTCATAATCTAGTTATGGACATTGACTACCAATGTGGTATGGGACCTATAGGGTCACATGCATAGGAAATCATCTAGAAGAGGAGTTTAATCATAAATGATGATTGAGTTGATTGCCAAAGTAGTTAGGTATTCAATTCAAGCAACACATCAGCTGACTGATCTCCCAACTGACTGGTTCATGTGATGAGATGATAGTTTGGAGTGTCAAGTTGATTAGAAATTGAATTAGTTGAATTATGCATGAATCAAGCATTAATCGGTTAACTCACTGAGTGAATCAATCGGCTTGGATTGTGGAGACGACCGGTTCACCTAGTGAACTTATCAGCTCGGTCATGCCAACTGAAGCTTTTGATGATTTTCTTGATTCATGAGAATAGATGATCATTTCACTTGTTCAATTTGATTGGTACAAGGAATTGATGTTGGATATTAATTGGAAATGAATTGCCAATTCATATGTGATTGGGAAACATGGTGAAATGACTAGTTAGGGGTGCAAACTGATCATCTCGCATGTGAATTGATTAGTTCAGTTGCAAACTGACCAGTTTAGTGCTCGTTGATTCCAAAAGTTCTTGATCTTACAGTCCCTTCCACTCCCACACAGACTAGGAACCCATACCCTAACCCCTCCTATAAATAGAGGGGTATTTAGGGCTTCCCGTAACACAACTCAAATTTCCTCTAACAATTGTTGTCCTCTCTAGTTGTAGTAACCAATAGAGAGCCTGAGCAAGTCCTACCTACTAAAGGTAGGGATGGCAAGGGATAAACAATTGTGGGAGAGAAAGTTGGTGACTAGTACACCAAAGGGAGGGACAACACTTTCATGTATGTCCTACTAGAACAACAGGAGTTCAAGTTTATCCGTGTGGACTTCTCTAGAGGTGAGGTAGCCTTTGACCATCACTAGGAAGGAAACGTTAGGATGCAGTCTATGGTGGATCCATTATAGACGTCGTTTGAGTCTTCTATCCATGGTGAAGACCAGGAGCTGCATAGATATTATCTAAGAGAAACTAGATAGTTTCACTACTATTGTAACAAGTTATAGTTGTTGGACTTCCTCCAGGACTAGGTATGAACTCATTTAACCATTCTTCCCATCGTATAGTTATTGACGTGATCTTTCTATTATGGAGAATGAGGATAGTAAAATTTTATTTCCATTTCCCACTCTGATCCAGTATTTTCCAATAGTGATATCAGAGATAGTCAATTTACTATGTTTCAGGATAATTGATATGATCAGATTTTTTGTTTTCTATCATTTATTTATAGCATATGATGTGAATATTTAAACTATTCAATATGGGTATCTGATCAAAGACCACATATAATACCAAACTAATATATATATATATATATATATATATATATAATTTACATATGTCACCCTAAGAATAGTTTTGATGGTGGATGTGTAGTGTGGTTATGTCCAATAACCCAAACATCTATGTGTGTTTGGATGGTTTGGTTTTATTCATGTTATATCTCGATTTTCATACCGAGCCTCTACCTTCTTGTTCCCAATGTAGAAGTTAATTCTTTCCTACCTTTGCTCCCTTATAATGTAACTCAAGGTTTCTCATTACCATGGAATAATTTTATAGAAATAGGATAGTTTCCTTTCTTGCAATGATGAAGATTATAATTTGCATCAGCCAAACTGATCATTTTACGTGCCAAGCCAACTGACTGCATAACCAAGGAGGATATATTGCATGAGGTGCAAAATGACTGGGTGGTGGACCCTACCGACTGTCTAGAGGTGTCTGGACATCAAGTGTAAAAAAGTCTAACCGATCATTTTAAGAGACCAACCGACCAGCCAAGAGGTAAGATAACCAGTTAAGGGTTGAACCGATCAACCCATATTGGCAAATCACAAATCTACACCAATAGTAGGTTCATGCATGTGATGAGATGTTGACCTAGGTAGTAGTAATTCCTTTTGGCTCCAAGGAATTATAGAAGATAAGGCCATAACCATTTTCTTTTGATTTATATTGCATGTTTACATTGTGGGATATAACATGCATATTATACATACTATATATGTGGTGATTGGATAAAGAATATGTAAATCTATATGATATATACAATATCCCTCAATAAAACTTATAAGTCTAGGATACTTTCCTTTAGCGGCACACATGAAAAGATTGATAGACTAAGCGTTGGAATCCCAAGGATGGTGCACCGTCTATCTCATGGAAGTGTAATGGTAAGACTGTGGGCCTACCAAGCGGGGTGCATTATTATCGTGTCTACTTTTGTGTCAGGATTAACTATGTGGTCTTAATACGATTAAGCACTAGAAGCATACAGATAATTATGGCAAATTTTTGCAAATATTATCGATGCAAGAATTACATATTATGCAAATGGCAAACATGACCTACCTTAATGATTGATTATGGACATTGGCATTGGCCAGATAATTATTGAATCATTTTGAATCTTGGCTCATTAAGAGATTGTTTGTTGCAATCTTCCAAATTGATAATTGAGAGTTACCAATTTGACCAAAATAATGAGAGAGATAGACAAATAAAGACCTAATTAACATCATCAATTTTAATCAAATAAAAAAATCAAAAATGATTTTTTGACAAAATTGCAATTACTTTTGTAGAATCAAATGACAACAAACAATAACCACTTTTCTCTATGATCGGTCCTTTATAATGACAAGTTAAATGGGAATAACTTCCATGACTGGTACAGGACATTGAGAATCATTTCCACATAGGAGAGCAAGCTCTATGTCCTGGAGATACCAGAGCTAGATGAACCCCTTCCTAATGCACCTAAGGCTGAAAGGGATGCTTACAAGAAGCAAACTGAAGATATTGTGGATGTCAAGTATCTGATGTTATGCTCCATTAACTATGAGTTGTAGAGGTAACATGAGAACATGGATGTTATTGAGATGTTCACACATGTCAATAACATGTTCCATTATCAGGAAAGACAAGAGAGATATGATTTCTCCAAGGCGTTGTTCAAGTATAATATAGCAGACAGAGATCCAGTAGGTACTCATGTACTCAAGCTCATTGGGTATGTGGAAAACCTACCTAGACTGTGATTCCCCTTGGATCAATAGTTGGCCACTGACATGATTCTACAGTCCTTAGCAAAGTCATACAGTTAGTTTGTCATGAACTACAACATGAATGACTTTGACAAGCCATTGACAGAGTTGTTGGGCATGTTGAGAATAGTTGAGGCACAAATGAAGAAAGACAAGTGCAAGTATGTGATGATGATCGGCAAGACAAAGTGAAAGCCTAAAGTTAATGGGAAAGCTAATAAGAGTTCTAAAGGTGGCGTGAAGCCCAAGTCTTTAGTTCTCAAGGAAAAGGGAGGAGTAAAGAAGAGAGGTGATTGCCACCATTGCCACCAATCTAGACATTGGAAAAGGAACTACCCTCTCTTTTTAGAGGAACTAAAGAAGAAGAAGGAAACATAGATGTCTCTACTTCAGGTATAAACATTATAAGATAAATTTTATTACTTCTTCATCTTGATATGTGATATCAGATAGAGATGTAACATACGTGATGTGGAGGATCTGACAAGAAGTAAAGCCTTTATGAAATGATAAAGATGGACTATGTTGAGCAAGAGTTTCTACAGCTTTAGTCTACATTTAAATTTATTTTAGTTCATTGGGCATTGTAATAGAGTCGGTTGAACTTCTATTTCATTATGCCAATTAATTGAAACATTTTCCTTATGCATCTTGTGAGACAAAAATGATAGTGTATAAAGAGTTATTAATTCTTCTTTTTCAAAGATGTGATCTTGTATGACAATGAACCAAACATCTAGTGATATTTATGATCTAAAGATGAATGTTTGTAATGTAAATATCGAAGGATTATTATTGATAACTCAAACAATCTTTAGCATTGTCATCGTGGACACATATATAAGAAATTCATATCTAGAATCAATATTGATGTTTATGTAGACTCTTTTGGTTATTGAACAAATAAGAGACATGTAAGTCTTAATTATGAGCAATATGACAAAATATCTTTCACTAGATGTAGTGAGAGTATAAGCACTCTATTAAGACTTATACATGTTGATGTATAATGATCTTATATAATAAATACTAGAGGTAGTTATTTGTACTTCATAATATTCATCGATGATCTTAGTTGATATATAGTTTTTATTTGGTGAAATACAAACACAAATCTCTTGAAGTGTTCAAGGAGATATATGAAGTATAACCTTGACAAAAGTACTACGAAACTTTGATATGATCAAATGTTAAAATACTTTATATCAATAGTTTGAGAACCTATTGGATAGATTGTGATAGTGTATCACAAGACAAATCCATTTTAACATGATGATGTATCAGAAAGAAGGAATTACATCCAGATGGATCATGATGTGATTATCATATTAATATAATCTTCTAAATCTCATCATGAATACATGCTTTACACTAAAACTAAGTACCATCTTAAATGGTTTAAAAGACATCATATGTGATATGATATGGGAATGTCCTGACATGTCTTAAGGATTGAAGCCTGATCAAGGAAAGTATTTTTTTGGAAAAGGTTTAATAGTGAACCATAATTGTTGAATACTGCTATTAATCCTAATCCGATAACAAAAGTGTTTTGTGGTAAGGATAACTAAGTTCCAAAATAATCAATAGGAGTAAAAGTAGATCTTCAAAGGTTCAAGATCAATAAGGAGGTACAAAGGGAAAAAATGGGAAACACATGTTTTTGTGGAATCTCAAGTTCCTTATGTAACACAGAACCCCATAGTTCTAGTAGAACACATCTGAGATTGAAAGATTGTGAATCCAACCACTTAGATGGATTGGTAATAAGATGATGAGCCAACAAATCAACTAGAATCTATTGAGAATAAGAATCTGAGAAATGGCATAAGTTCATTGTGAAGTCCATGTATACTAAAAAGGAATGACATTGATAGTACCACATGAAGGGGGTAAAACCCATAAGGTGAAGTTGGGTTTTCATTGGAAAGACCTGCATGGATAACATAAAAGGATATATTGGTTGTAAACCTTTCAAATCAGTTCAAATTGTTGAACATGAAGGAATTTCTTTACCAATTGTCGTGTTGTTGTTGAACCTAGAATAGACTATGAGATTTGGCAAATGAAGGTTAAAACCATATTCCTTAAAAGGAAAATTTGAGACGATGTGTACATGACACAACCTTAAGGTTGTATAACTTCATGAATCCAAACAAAGTCTATAAGATACAAATTTCAATCTAACAGATTGAAACAATCATCTCAGAAATGGGATCTTTTGACTTGACAAGATAGTCAAAGTGTTCGACTTGAATCAATATAAAAGATGAAATCCATGATTACAAAAGATTTAATGGGAGTATATATGAATATCCACATGTTCATGGTGAATAACATCTCAGTACGATAAATATTGAGAATTGGCATGTAAAACACCTTTAGGAATGGAGGATAAGATGAAACATCCTATGTGATAGGAATTGAGGTCTATAGAGATAGATTTGGAAAGTTTCATGAACTATGCATGAGAACATACAATAGAAAAATGTTGAAAGAGTTCAACATCAAGGATTCAATGAGTGAGAATCTAGATTAGTCGCTCATGAACCCTAAGTTTTGACTCTTGTGAAGAATGGAAAGTCATGAGTGAGACGCCATGTGCCCCAAAATTTTGATCTATCATCTATTCTATACAATGTACTCATCCCATATAATCTTGTATGTACTGGACATGAAAAGATGATATTAGTTTCCAATGAGGGTCATTGGAATGTCATTAAGTCATCCATTAGTAGTTGTGAAGTACTTAAGGATGTGTTGATAGATTATAGCAACAAGGAAGAGTTGTGTGTAAAGGGTTACGCCAATGCAAGCTTCCAGAATGACAAAAAATGATCACAATATAAAATGTGTTTTATTTTAAAGAAATATAGGTCATTAATTTAATTCTATAATAGAAGCCAAGTATCCTGGTGTTATGAATACAAGAGAAGATATTATATGGATCTAGAAGTTCATATGGATGAACTTAAAGATGTTCTAACCATTTATGACATAGTAGAGATATCATGATAGGAATGCGGCTACTAGTTAGCCAAGGAATATCAGATACATATTACAAAAGTTCTATCTCATATAATAAATTGTACAACAAAGAGATAAGTAACATGTAATATATAGACTAATAGAAAAGTGTTGCTAACCCGCTGGATTAGTACTTGGGCAACAAAAACATGGTTGATATGTTTAAATCACTAAGAATATGATTCATGTGTGATTGGCTCTAAGTACAAATGGGAGTTTGTTGGTATGGTACACCCTGACAACCAATCATATGATGATTGTGATGGCATATTACATAAAGGATTTGATTAATAATAAATATAGGCAAGCTTCCAATTTATTTTGTTTCACTCAGTTATGAGATAATGGGGAAACATTATGAATGTCTAGAGAATGACATTACTCAATGACATATGTCTTCAAGTTTGTGACTTGAACAATGAGATCATACAGATGTAAAGAGCATGTACATTCTTATTATGTCCCTAGTCAAATGTTATTGTGGAAGGCTGACAAACACTACTGACACTTAAGACTAGAGTATGGGTTGGTTGATGACAAAATCTCATTAGTCATGATATGTGATAGCAAACCAAACACACGTATACTTGTTAGGGGATAGTGTATCTGACATACCCACGTTGAGAATGACACATGGAAACCATACTTGGTGGCCATAGTGATCTCTCATAGTGAATGTGGTGATTGTGGTTCATGTACATGAAGTCACCACCCTCATCACTTGTTGTTTGATATACTTTGACATCATCAAACATAACCCTGAGTAAAGATTGCCATAAAGGTGATGGTTGGGTAGCTGTGACACATGGGGTCTAACTGTGAGTGATGTAGATGGAATTTGTCCCTTCTAATGGATTTTGATATCTTAGACACTAAATAAGCGAGGGTGATAGATCCATGCACATGTACATGTGAATCAATATATGATTATAAGGTCACATATATCTCAGACAATCTTCTCTAGTTAAAGGAACATGGATTCAATGTCGAGAGGATGATGATTCCATGCCTCGAGTTCATTCTGGATATTAGAGACAAAGGAATAATACAATCATTGTAACACCTTAGACAGATTGTAGGTTGAAGTTGTTCTCTAACTTTCCATTCACTTGGGTAGTATTGATGTGATACTAGGCTCCACCCTTTTCTTGTGATGTCATAATCTAGTTATGGACATTCACTGCCAACGTGATATGGGACCTATAGGGTTACACACATAGGGACTCATCTAGAAGAGGAGTTTAATTATGAATGATGATTGAATTGATTGCCATACTATTTGCGTATTTAATTCAAGAAACAAATCAGGTGAATGATCTCCCAACTGATCGGTTCATGCAATGAGATGACCATTTGGAGTGTTAGGTTGATTAGAAATTTAATTGGTTGAATTCTACATGAATTATGTTGCAAATTGATCGGTTCAATGTGTGAATCGATCAGCTCAGGTTGGTGAGATGACTAGTTCTCCCAGTGAACTAATCGTCTCAGTCATGCCAACAAAGCTTCTGGTGATTTTCTTGATTTGTGATAATAGTTGCTCATTTCAATTGTTCAATTTGATTGGTACAAGGAATTAATGTTGGACATTAATTGGAAACAATTTGCCAATCCATATATGATTGGAAAACATGGTGAAACAACTTGTTTGGGGTGTGAACTAATCGACTCATATGTAAACTGACTGCAAGTTGTAAAAATCATGATCTTCTAGTCCCTTCCATTCCTACACATACTATGAACCCATACCCTAGCCCCTCCTATCAATAGAGGGGTATTGGGGGATTTTTAGAAGACAACTCGATTACCTCCAACAATTTTCATCCTCTCTAGTTGTGGTAACTAATAGAGAGCATGAGAAAGTCCTACCCGCTAAAGCGAGAGATAGTAAGGGAGAAACAATTATGGGAGAGAAAGTTGGTGACTAGTACACCAATGGGAGGGAAAACTCCATCCTATTTGTTCTACTAAAACACCATGAGTTCTAGTTGGTCTATGTGGACTTCTCTAGAGGCAAGGTGGCCTTTGCTCATCACTAGGAGGGTAACGTCAGGCTGCAGTCCATGGTGGAGTTGTTGTAGACATCATTCAAGTCTATTGTTTGTAGTGAAGACCAGGGGCAGTACATACATTGTCCAAGAGTTTCTTGAAGATAGTTTCATGACTTCTACAATGAGTTATAGTTATTGGACTTCCTCCAGGACCAGGTATGAACTCCTCAAACCATACTTCCCATTACATAGTTATTGATGTGATCTTACAATTATGGGGAATATGAATAGTAAACTTTTTGTTTCCATTGCCTACTTTGATTTGGTATTTCCCAATTTCCTTAAGAAGGATAAACTTCATGGGAAAAAATTTCATGACTAGTTTGTAAGAAGGATTCTCAATGATAAAAATAAGATCTACGTCCTAGATACACTAGTGCCAGAAGTACCTGCTCCTGATGCACCTTGGAATGAAGTGGATGCTTATTGGAAGAATATTGATGATGCCTTAGACATTAAGCACCTTATGCTATCGTGCATGAACTATCAGTTGCATGAGCAATGTGAAGCATGGGGATTCATAAGATAGTATCATAGCTTAAGAAAGTGAGATAGTAACACATCTTAAGAAGGTATGATGTCTCAAAGGTGCTCTTTGAGTGCAAGATGATAGAAGGAGATCTACTAGAGACCAATGTGCTCAATATGATTGGACATGTGGAACGTCTAGAAAAACTAGGATTCCTTTGAAGAGTTGTCCATGGATATGATTTTCCAATCATTGCTTGAATCATATAGCCAGTTTACTGAGTCTTATTACTTGAATAACATGTCCACACCACGGTCAGAATTGCTTGGCATGTTGATAAATGCTAAAGTACGAATGAAGAAGGACAAATTCATGATGGTGATCACCAGAGCGGGGTATGAGAATGAAAGCAAAGCCTAGAAAAGTTCTGAGTCTAAGAAAAAACCTAAGTCTATAACACACAAGATAAGGACAAAGAAAAATGAAAGAGGAATTTGTCTATTGTACTTGAAGGGATTTAGGAAGATGAAGTTGGGGATAGAGATCTCCACTTTAGGTACATACATTATTGAGATAAAAATATATCTACTTATTCATGTTGGTCACTAGATATTGGTTGTGGATCTCACATATGCTCAAATATGTAAGATCTGGAAAGAAGTAAGCCTCTACAAAAGGGTGAGGTTGAACTATGCATTGGAAATGAAGTAAGAGTTGTTGCCAATGCAGTTGGAACCTATAATTTATCCCTACCCATGGGGCTTTTAATGAATTTAAATAAATGCTATTTTGTACTTTCCATAAATAGAAATATTATTTTTGTGTCTTTTATGGACAAGGATGGATATGGATTTTGTATAAAGAATGGTCATTGTTCTATTTCAAATCATGAGATATTTTATGGTATTTCTATAATGTCTACGGTCTTTATTTGATGGATCTAAAGACAAATATTTATAATATTAATACCAAAATTTTAAAACTGGTTAACTCAAACAAAACACATCTTTGGCATTGTCGTCTAGGGCACATCAATGGCAATCACATATCTAGACTCCATAAAGATGGTTATCTAGACTCTTTTGATTTTTAATCAGTAGAGACGTATGAGTCTTGTTTTTTTGGGCAAGATGGCAAAGACTCCCTTCACTGGTAAAGTGAGAGGGCTAGTGATCTATTAGGACTGATACATACTAATGTATGTGACCCTTTTAGAACAAATGATAGAGGTGGTTATCAATATTGAATTACCTTCATTGATGACTTTAGTAGGATGGTTATGTTTACCTGATGAAGCATAAGTAAGAAACTCTTGAAAAGTTCAAGGATTTCATGAATGAAGTAAATAACCACCTTGGTAAAAGTATTAAGGAACTTTGTTCTGATTGAGGTGGATAATACTTAAGCCAAGAGTTTGAGGACCTTATGTGAGCCTGTGGTTTACTATCAAAATGGACTTCACCTGAAACACCATAGTATAATGGTGTATCAGAAAGAAGGAATCACACATTACTAGATATGGTGCGATCAACGATTAGGTTTGCTAATCTTCCACCTTCCTTCTGGGGTTATGCTCTAGAAACTACAACATTTACACTAAACCACATACCATCTAAGTTGGTTCAAGAGACTCCATATGAGACATGGATTGGGAAGCATCCCAAAATGTCTTTTATGAGGAATTAGGGGTATGAAGGTTATGTTAAGAATTTTTTTCCTGAGAAGTTTGGCCCTAGATCAGATAAATGGTGTTTTGTTGGATATCCCAAAGAAACTAAGGGATATTGCTTGTATAACCCATATAACAACAATGTTTTTGGTGCCAGAGATTTCGCCTTCCTAGAAAAGGAATTCATTTCTAAAGGAATCTGTGGGAGGAAAGTAGAACTCAAAGAGGTACAAGACCAACAAGAGAACATTAAACCTATCGGGGTATAAGAGAAACATAGTGACAAACCATTGTGGAATCTAAAATTCCTCATGTAACACAGGAACCTCAAAGATCTAGTAGGACACGTCTAGAGACAGATAGATTTGGTTATCTTATGACTCAAGAAGGCAATGAGTTGGTCATTTATGATAAGCCAATAACCTACCTAGAATCTATTAAGGGACCATAGTTTGAGAAACATCTTGATTCCATGAGATATGAGATGGAATCCTTGTAAACCAACAAGTTATGAACCTTGGTGGATCCACTTGAAGTGGTAAAACCTATAGGTTGCAAGTGGGACTTCAAGAAGAAGACTAACATGGATGGTAATGCATAAACTTGCATAGGTCTATTGGTTGCAAAGGGTTTTAGACAAGTTCAAGGTGTTGACAATGACAAACCATGTTCTCTAGTTGCCATGGTTAAATCTATCGATATCATGCTTGTCATTGCAACTTATTATGACTATGAGATTTGGTATATGGATTTTAAAACCAAATTCCTGAACGAGAATCTTCTTAAGGATGTGTGCATGAAACAACTTGAGGGGTTTTATAAATCCAAAGGATGCAAATAAAGTTTGAAGGATACAAAGATCAATCTATGTATTGAAGCAAGCATCTCTGAGCTGGAATCTTTGATTTGACTAAATAGTCAAAGAGTTTGACTTTAGTTCAAATGAAGATGAATCATGTGTTTACGAGAAGGTTAGTGGGAGCATGATTGTATTCCTCATATTGTATTTGTATGGCATACTATTGATGGGGAATGCCATCCTTACTTTACAGACGGTAAAGGCCTGAATAGGAAATACAATCTCTGTGAAGGACATAAGAGAAACATCCTATATATTAGGAATCAAGATCTATAGTGATAGATCTAGAAGCCTTCTTGGACTAAGTTAGAGCACATACATTGATGAAGTGTTAAAGAAATTCAACATGGAGAACTTGAAGAGAGAAAACATGCCCATGTCTCATAGTGTTTATACCTCTAGATCTCAAAGTACCAATTCTAGTGAAGAAAGGGAATGCATGAGTAGGACTCCATATGCATTTGCAATTGGAACTATCCTATGTTACCTACTCATCCCAAAGTATCATGTGTTGTTAGAATGATGAGTAGATATCAGTCGAATCCTAATGATTCCCATTGGACTGTTGTGAAGAACATCCTTAAGTAATTGACATGAAATAAGGATCAGTTCCTTGTCTACAACAAAGAGGAAGAGTTGATGGTAAAAGGTTACACCGATGCAATCTTCCAAACAGACATAGATGACTATAGATCGTAGTATAGATTTGTGTTTTTCATTAAAATGGAATAGTAAGCTGGAAGAGTTCCAAGAAATAAACAATTGTTGGTTCTACAACAGGCTGAGTATATTGCTGCATTTAATTCAAGAAAGGAAGTTGGGATTAAGAGAGAAAGATTTCTCCCCCCTCTCCTATGCCTGTGGCGGAGGCCGAATGCCCAGGAGGGTGGAAAATCAAGACCGCAACTTAGAAGTTCATTTCATTCAAGAAAGGAAGTTGTTTAGATTAAGAAGTTCATTTATGAACTTGAGGTGGTTCCAAGTATTTGTGATGCAATTGAGCTATATTGTGACAACAATGGAGCTACTGCACAAGCTAAGGAGTCGAGATTGCATCAACATTCCAAACACATACACTGACGATTCCATATCGTACGAGAGATCGTACAATGAGGAGATGTGAAGTTTTGCAGAATATCAATCGAAAGCAATGTGGTTGACCCTTTAACAAAAGTACTTTTTGCAGTAGAATCGTGATGGTCATGTTAGATCACTTGGTATTCAGTTCATGAGTGATTATCTCTAAGTGCAAGTGGGAGTATGTTGGTATGCCCAGAGAGCCAATCATATGATGATTGTAATGGAATATCTTGTAAACATTTTGATTAATAATAAGGGGTGATGAAGTGCATTTTTCCACATTTAAGAACAAAATTATATTTATGCCCCTCGATTATCAAGTATTTCTCAATTAACCTCACTTCATCACACTCCTTATCATTGAATAATTTTGACACTTTAAATTCCAATTATGATGCCCAATATGTACCTTGTGACATTCAATTTAGCCAAATTATTGTTATTAATTGATTGACTCCTTTCATGACTCAAATTGATCATTTGGACCTAAAACTTTATATATATATATATATATATATATATATATATATATATATATATATATATATATATATATATATATATATATATATATATATATATATATGTAAGTCCTTTATAAAGTAGTGATTAAAATCTTGCGATTCTTGGATAAAGAAATTGGGAGATATGAATTTTGTAAGAAATACATGTAACACACTAAATTATCTAACCTAAATGGATCGAGACCCTGGCCACGATAAGTATCCACTAGAGGATATTGTTGATCTATCTTCTTTGCCCTCCTATCATGAAGGTGAGACAACACATAGAATGTCTGAACTTCAAATCAACCATTCTTCTTTCTCTTTGACCCGTTCTCAATCAAACTAGTTGTGTTAGATCTACAATCTTCTCGTCTACTGAACGATCCCCACAAATGTTGTTAACCTTTAATATTTTAAAAATGCCCAAAGGGAGGACAAATTGTCTTAAAGGAGGAGGAGCCCAGTGAACCCTAGAAAATAAGGGTGATATTTAAGGATTCTAATACCTCCACCACCATCATTTTAGTCACATTGATCCATCAATTTCTCAACTTTCCCTCACTCATCCTCCACCCTTCTCCACTTGCATTCACCTAAAACAGAGCCACATGCTCTCATCTCCAATAGACTCCCACCAATAACTTGTTTTTACACGGCCTTGGTATCATGCCAAAGCTTCCTGAATCCTCACTAGAAGGTACACTGCCTTGGAGAGATCCATCGACAATCATACTCCTTGTGCCACCAGCGTCGTGATAGGCAACCACTGTCAAGCATCGCCGTGAGGAAAAAGAAAAGCCATAGGATGACTTCTCAAGTGCTCGTGGAGCTATTTCAACTTCCCAAGATTCTTGTCTCACGTGGTATAACTCTCAATCTCAATCTCATTTCACCTACTATTATGTTCACTAGTCTAGTCGCCATTGTCCCATTTTGAACATGGTTTTGAGCCACCAACATCTCTTTAGCCTCGCACGACCACAATGAGGTCAATAGAGTGCTCAGTAGATCCTCTCAAGCTCTCCCCTTCATCCTGGTCTCTCTCATTCCTCCTTCCTCTCTTGTTGGTTCTCCATGGTGCATGATTGTGATGTAGATGGAACAATCAAGGGCCAATATTATTTATATGCCTTGTATATTTATCATGATGCATTCCATCATCTTGGGAATTTTCATTCTTTTTCCCCCTAAACAAGTCTTGTGAGCCCATTCTACATTGAGGGTTAGAGGGAGGATCTGCATAACTGGATCCCTCACCTGATCTATGAGGATGGGTTGGAAAAACCTTTTCTATTTTCATTTTTTCTTCTAGCAAATATCTAATTGGTCAGACTTGTAAAATCAATTATAAAATATCAATGTTCCTAGAAAAAGGTCTAATATAGTGTGAAACCATTTCCTATCCCTATTGAAGTAAGATTCAATGATGATATTTAATGACTTCTTCATACATCATAGTTAGGGTTTTCTATTAATATCATAAATGCTAATCTTGCTAAAACTCTATTTTTCCCAGATAAATGATCACATCATGTCCCTATTGTACTCTAATATTATACTAATGACTTGATCACATTATTATGATACTAAATTATAATTCAAGCTACTCTTGATATTTTGTACATAAAAATGACTAAATATCACAATCCATGATATTTTGCACATCATATCAGACCTAACTCAAAATATAAGTTTTTGATCTCAATCATATAATCTTAGATCTATACTCTTAGTGACTAAAGGGAATAAAATTCTTTGAGCATAATAATAAATGCCCTAGTAGGTCATTTAGAGAAATGAACCATATATATTGGTACATGCTTGTTCTCATTATGTACTAGGATCATATACTCATTAAAAAAATTTCTTTGGAGTTTGATGATACTTTAGACTCCAAAAGAGGTTCACTTTTATATTTATTCCTTCTTGTTCAGACTAGTGGTATTGAATTATACTTGTATGTGATCTTTTGAAAATCTTGGTTATGTATTTGTTTGAGCTACAACATTCCCTAATGAGTAGTCTTTTGATTTGTATATATATACTCATAAAAAACCTCATAAATGATAATTCCCCTTATGACTACCTAAATAATGTTATTGATATTGGTTACAAGAGACATCCTCATATTAGAGGGTGGAACTTGTATAACATGGTGACCTCCCCCATCTCGTTGGGGCGATGGAGCCATATGTATATGCATGCATCTCGATTCAGCATAAGCAGGGAAATTCATGATAAACATGTAATAGTTAGAAGTAAGCTTGAGTTTGAATATCGCATTGAATAATTTTCTTATAAGTTCTACCAAGTACTATATTATTATATAATTTTTTTCAATTGTTTAATATTTCTGTTTTCAAAGAGTATCAATGCAGTTGCATTGATTGCGTCTTAAATTACCTAATTTTGGGCATGAAGACTTGAGATTGGAAATAATATGATCTACTATACTCTTGCAAAAATATGCCAAAATGAAGAATGTTCATCATGGGGATTATATGTAAAGGAAATCTAGTATCTAGTGGTATATTCATATCTTGTATCTTTTATTTCTTATTGCCTTTGGGCCCTTGATGTACTAGAATCTATAGTTCTTTTCAATAAATGAGTAGTTATTTCTTTTTGCATATTATGTGTGTGTGATCTTATGGATACTTAGGGACGGGTACTCTAATCCATTTAACACTGCCCATTCAGACAATGGAATTAGGTTAAGTATGGTTCCGTGATAAAAGGAAATTTTAGAATTTATTCTATTTTATTGAGTTATGAAATATTAATGTAACATAATAAATTTCTAAAGAATGTTGTTACTCAATGACATGCCTTCAGGTTGAGGACTTAAACGATGAGATGACATGTATGCTAAGAGTTTATATGTTCTTTATGTTTTACTAGTCGGTTGTTATTGTGGGAGATGATACACAAAACTAACCCATAAGACTAGAGTGTGTGTTGATTGATGACAAGATCACATTATTCATCATATGAGAGATCAAACCAAACACATAAATACTTTTTGGAGAACAATGTAAGGCAGACCCACCTTGAGAGTGATACATGGAAACCATTGAGTAGTAGTTAGAATCAGATCTCATAGTGATGGTGGTGATTGTGGTTCTTAGACCCGAAATCGCTACACTCATCAAATGTTGTTTGATGTACTTTAATGTCATCAAATGTGATAGCTTGCCATAAAGGTGATGCTCAGATGCATTGTGACACATGGAGAATGATTGTGAATGATACATATGGTATTTATCCCTCCTAGAGGAGTTTGACATCATGTCCACTCGATAAGTGAAACTAATAATAGCATGACCATGCACATGTGTGACAATATCTAACACTAAGTTCACATATATCTTAGCCAATCTACTCTAGTTTAAGGAACATGGATTGAACATTGAGTGGATGATGATTCCATGCCTCGAGTTCAGTATGGATGTCAGAGAAAAAGTAACTATATGATCGCTGTAACACTGATAACATATTGTAGGTTGAAGTTGTTCTCCAACTTTCTCAATTACTTGGGTGGCAATGATGTGTTGCTAGATACCACTCATTGCTTGTCATGTCACAAGTGAGTTGTGGACATTCACTACAAATGTAACATGGGACCTATAGAGTCACATGTATAGGATGCACCTTGAATAGGAGTTTATGAATTTGGTTTTAACTTGATTACCAAAGTGTTGTGTATTAAATTTAAACAAGATTGGCAATCAAGACTCCGAAATGACTGGTTCACGAAGTGAACCAATCAGCTCAAATGTGTGAACCGACCAGTTTAGGTTGTGAACTGATCGTTTGGTTGATCAATGCAAATTAATCAAATATTAATTGCCAATACATTTTCAATTATGAAATATATTGAAACAATTGGTTGAAGAGTCAAACCAGACATGTCACATGTGAACCAACCAATTTAACATTGAACCGATAGGTTCAACATTTGCAGGTTCTAGAAAATTCATGAAAATCCATCTCTACAACTCCCACTCAGACTAGAAGTGTTGACTCTGACCCTCCTATAAATAGAGGAGTAGTAGAGGCTTTCTAGACACATAAAAATAGGCTCTAACAATTGTCGTCTTCTCAAAATTGTGGTAACATGAGAACACAAGCAAGTCCTACCCATGAAAGGGAAGGATAGCAAGGGAGAGACTATTGGGAGAGCAATTTGGAGCTAGAATAGTGACTAGAAGGGACAACTATTTCCTCTCCATTCATTTAGAATGACAAGAGTTCCTGGCGGTCTGTGTGGACTACTATGAAGGTGAGGAGGCCTTTACCACCTGCTAGGAGGACACATACAACCATTGTCCTTGGTGATCAACTGGGAAGCCGATGTTGTTTACGTCCAGGTGCAATTTGAAGAAAGTTTCACACTACAACAAGGGATTGTCATGGGACTTACTATAGGACTAGGTATAAACCTTGCAACCCTCTTTCCCATTACATAGTTGTTGATGCAATCTGCTATCAAAGGGGAATATGGCAGTAACATTTTTTTTTTACTACCATATCTGATGTTATATTTCCCAACACATAGTTTTAGATTTTCACACTGTCTCTCTTCTCACTGTTCTTTTCTTTCTTTTTAGTGTAGGGACTCTTTTTAAGTTATCATTCTTAGTAGATTTTGAGCTTCTAAGTCTCATCCATCCATTATATAGGTCATCCTCAACCTCCAAACTTCTTGCATATAGACACCCCTTGATCAACTCTAGATTTTTCATGATCTAATTGCTCATTTTGGGAACCAATTCACCATTGAATTCAGGATACATTTCCAATGTTTTTAAACCCTATAAGTACCCTCATCCACCCTCTTCTCAAAATGCCTAATCCCCTTTCTCTTCGAGCTTGTAGCCCAATTTATGAGCCATTGAAGAATAAAATGACTTACGTCGAAGCTTATTTGGCCCTAAAGCAAGCCTCCTTGATGCTAATTGATCATCGAATCAGTCATCATGTCACTATAAAATCAAATCCCATTAGTTGAGGCAACAACTGTGAAGGTCATGGTTTAGGACCTTCGACCCTGACCACACCTCTCTTGGAGATGGTGCCTCCTATAGCCATCAACTCCCAATCTAATTTATTAAATGCCTCATGTATCGACCTCACTTTTTAGTGTCCTATAATTCAGGAAAGACATTGAAGTTGAGAGTCATTACCTAAAATTTCCAAGATTCATATTTAACCAAATAAAAAATAGTAGTAAATAATTTCAATTAATTAAAATATTGTTTACAAGATGCTCCTCTCATGAGTTACATGAAATTCTTACATCAGAATTGCACATTTGAGAAGACATATCTAACTAATCCTCCTTTACTTAGCTTTAATGCCTTCAGGTAGATTTCATTTTGTTAATCATATCTTTACATCTTTGTGTGTTGTATATACCTAAGACAGTGTGAAATAAAGCATAAATCAACATATCAAAATATATTGTGTATGTGGGGTGCATGCAAAAGTGGGCAATCACATAACGACATACAATCACTCAATTACTTGCAATTAAGAACTGGAAATTTCTAAAATATTATAGCCCATGCTTGATATGCTATCTTGGGTGTGATCACTATCCCTCCAGGGATCTCGTGCATCACCCCATGATGTATTTTATCCTAGGGTACAAAATATGATATTTTCATTAATGTGATACTCATAGTGGCATTATAATCGAACATAATGTAGATAAACAACCAACATTTTATTTATTCAATCCTTGAGAAATCCTTAGAAAACAATGACAAACTATATTGTAGGTAGTCATAATCATAACCATGTATGCACTTTTTGTAAAACAATGCAAATATCATGCAGAAATTACTTCAAGTATTTTTAATCAATTCAATCAACAGATCCAATCAATCAACATTAATTTTGCATGTATGTAAATCCTAAAGTGTCACCATCACATTATTCAAATCAAATTCTAATTGATTCCTAGTCTAGGACTTAGGGTTATGTTCGGGTTTGGATAAGGAATAAGGGTACAAACCCTAATTCCATTTCATATTCAATACTAAGTGAAACCCTAATTACTATATCCAAGAAATCCTTTCATTATGAGCACTTAGATTCAATAATGTTCATTAACAACATAGCAAGTTATGACCTTTAACCTAAATTCTTCGTATGCATGTTTATTCACTTTAGATACCCTAATTATTATCATTATGATCATGACCATTGTGAATTAATATCCTATTAAGAAATATCATATTACAACAAGAAGAAAATCATTTAGTGTCTTCCACACCTAAATCATCAGTTATTGGGCTTCCATGTATTAATAATTCCCTTTATCACATAGTAACATTACTTTCCAAATTGGGACCAAAAATACATCTACCTATATTTTTATTTTTGTTTATCTTGTTTTCCTGATCAATTTTCATATATAACTTGTCATGATCAGACTACCAATAATTAGTTATGATTTTTACATATAAAACATTAATCTGACCAATAATATGGTGACACTTTAGTATTATAACATATCATTTGTACAAGCCTAGTAATCTAAGGGGATGAGCTTGATCCTAGAGGCTAATTCCACTTTGGCACCTTATGCCCGTATGGATGCGATTAAACTTGAAACCAAAAGACGATGTTACTCCTTACCTTAAACAATCAATACGGTGGTAGGAAGGACAATTTGCACCATGTCATCTTCAACCCTTTGTGCTCTCGACCTCACAAACTAGGTCCTGGTCAAGTCAAAATAATTGTTGACTCTGGGTGTGTGATCCCCTAAGCAGTAGTTGGGCATGTAGGTCCCTTTGCCTCACCTCTTTGGATTTGTTCGTGGCCTCAATTTCTAGAGAATGCCATAGAAGGGACTGAAATATGAGGAGATTCCTTGGTGGTTGTGGCAGAAGGAAGAAGAGTGACTGACAAAAATTTATCATGAAATTGGAGGTAAGGGATGGGTCTTTGAGTTTCATAGTGACTCACACAAGTTCCCCTCTTGTTCAAAGGAGATCCCAAGTCTTATATATGTACTACCTTGAAGAGTTGGCTGCGAATGGAGTTTGACTCCACACACTAATTGGGGAATGTCCTAGATGGAATCTAATCTAGGGTTTTCTAGGGATGGCTACCCTCAGCAACATCTCTTGAATATAATAGGAGGAGCTCACATAGACCCAAGAGAGAGAGAGAGGTTTGCAGGGAGGGAGACGGTTGTAGCGTAGCCAGAGTTTCCTTTTGGGTCAGAGGTAGGAGACGATTTGGAAGTCGTCTGATCCTATATCTAAGGGTCGAAAACATGCATGTCACATAAAAGGGCACAGTTAACTAGAGATAAATTTAGGCTTATTAAATCCATTTCCAATGTGGAAAAATATACATTAATTGCAATAACACCCTCTTTCTTCTCAAATTCCCATAGGACACTAGGCATATCTTTTTGCTATCAAATTTCAATGTATGTCACTAATTATTTTCCCCACCTACATATAATTTTAGGGATTTGTTGAATAACATTATCAACCAAACTTTCTCTTTTAGTGAATCCTTAATTAATTACTCATTCCACATAAAAAGTTCTTCTTTCTATCAACTTCTAGAATTCTCTTGTCTTTGTTATTATGTTCAAGTATACCAAAAGTCAGACTGAGATATTCTTGTTTGATGTCCCAAGAATTGTGTTTCCATTCTTGGATAGATAATTACTCCTTTAATTATATAAAATACTATATATCTTATTTTCATTTAGAAGCTTTCCTGTTATTTTATATTTCAATTATCTAATTATTCAGAAAGCTATTTCTATATATTCATACATGAATTCCCTTTTTATTTCTCAAACTTTCACCACAAGACCCAATTGCAAAATAAATAGTCTCATGAGACACTCTTGGGCCATGGGTTTCACCCATGCCATAAGGAGAATAATTTCGTTATCCTATCAATAATTTGATTGGAGAATTTACTTATCAATTCAAGTGTTATATTTGTATAATTAAAATTCATCAAAATTGAGGATATTACATCCACTCCTCCTTAAAAGGAATTTTGTTCCCAAAATTCAAACTTAGTAAGGTCAAGGAGAATAATAACGCATCTTAGTTTCAAACCTTTAGGTTAGTCGCACTTCTTGGATTATTTTTAACAACTTTTATTCATATGAAAATTATTCACATTATTACTAAGATTGGTACCTAAATTCAATTTAAGGTATGACCCCATCCTCATTATTTTCATGATATTATCACTTAGCAATTACATTTTCATTCATGATATCATTTTCTCTTGGTGATTACCTTTTTACATAGGTTTCCATCATATTTTTCATTTATTACCACATAAGGGTGAGGTAACACATGAAACCCTAGGTCATGGCATTATAACTCAACTTCGGGTATTTATCTAAATATTTCAATTTTAAGTGTAACAAGCGTCTACCAAATATATCTCACCCATAATGAGATGAAATAAGTACTTGAATGCAACCCAAATACAATGTTATTCACATTTCAAGAGCAGAGATGGTGTACCCACACATTATCTCAGAATTTCACATGTTAGGTTGAATCCTTCTCAACATGACTCTCAACCATACCTACTTTCAATTCCACAATTTTCTTATATTTCATGAAGCCAAGTGTCTTTATTATTCTTTATTTTGTGCACAACTCCCTATATTTTTCATTATTACACGACTTCTTGTATCTCTTACATTTCCAACTCATGTCTCATTATCCTTAGTCATTTCCTTAAGGTCTCTAGGGGCACATGTAACTTTTGAGTGATCTCCTCCTAGCCTCTTGGGCCTTAAGCACTTATGGAGTGACTCTCACATTTACCCCTTGGGCCTCATGAATTCATGAAAGTGGCCAATCTCTTGACCCATGGGCCTTAGGCAATATGGATGGCTAACTCTTGACCCCATGATCTAATGCATTTAGGGAACAGTCACCTTCTAGTCTCATCAGGATTATTTACCTTCAATCATCCTAGTTAACCTTAGGATTGACTTAGGGCTCTACCCTACCTAGGGTTTATTGAGATATGACATATTTAAAAAAATTGAGCACATTATCTTCTTCTACAATTCTTTAACCAAATTTCCTTCATCTCTCTAGGGGTACACAATATTCACATTATTTCCCAACTTTGGACTCAGGCCACCTTCCCTATTTGGGTCTTGGTGCCATGTTAGCCTTCCCTATCTGGGGCTTTACCTATTTGTGACCTTCCCTATCTGGGGATTAGTCATAATCATAAGCATAGTGGACTTGGGAACCACCTTCCCTATCTGGGGCTTGACCACTTCATGACCTTCCCTATTTGGGGCTTGGTCATTCTGTAACACCCAGGTGCACTGCCCAAGGCTCTGGTAGAGTTTTAGGTTAGAGGATTGGCCCCACATACCACCACAAGCCTTAAATTTGTGCTTTGTCCTCACTCACATACTATCCAGGATCAATTTCTCAACTAGTCAGCCATCCTAGTACTACTGTAGACTGAGCATGCTTAACCACAAAGTCCGTTAGTGATGGGCTCCCTAAAAAGGAGGAGCACCTTAGTGATATGGGTAGTTTGATCATTCCTTTTATGATCATTTTATACTAGGCCTCAAATATTTGGACGTTACAATCTCCCCCACATAGACTCTTGATGTCCTCATCAAGGCTCAACTACACTTCTTCATAATCTCTTCCCAATTTCAGTGCAGACCTAGAATTGCCCATTGACACCCAGTTCCCATCCATGACTACCAACACAAGGTTGGCTCCATCTTGTCTCAGTGGGTACCCCTTTCGAACTTGCTTGGACCACACAACTTAAGACTGGAAAGCCACAGACCCATGTAGGCCCCACTTACTGGAGGGGAGTTGGCTCTGATACCATATGTAACACCCAGGCCCACTGCCCAAAGTTCTAGTAGAGTTTCATGAATGATGGATAACCCCGACAAACCACCATTACATTACCAGTGTGCTTTATCCCCATTCATGCACAAGCCAAGATCAACTTCCTGACTGGTCACACATCCTAGTACTACTCAGGGTTGAGCATGCTTAACAACAAAGTTCTTTGGTGATGGGATCCCTTAAAAGAGTTTCACCTTTGAGATATGGGTATTCCAATCGTTCCGTTTAAGATCATATTATCTTAGGCCTAAAATCATGGGACATTACACTGTAAACTCAGGCCACCTTCACTATATGGGGCTTCATGCCATACTGGTCTTCCCAATCTAGGGCTTGACCACTTGTCTACCTTAGAGATGGCATACACATGTTCAAAAATTATGTGTGCTTACATATCTTGCATCATTAATTCTTCACACTTTATGTAACATTCAAGGTTACCTCAATTCTTAAACTGATTGATCAACTCACCATTCTAGGGAAGGTCCTACCCTAGTGTGTCTTAGGACTCACAAGAGAAGGTTAGGCTCTCTAGACACAACCTAAATTAATGGGTGTAGGGTTTTTCCTCTCCCATAGGTCCTTTTCCCACACTTGGGTTGACCCATCCCAGGTCGGGACACAAACCCTAAAAGTTGAATTTTTATTCTTATGTAAAAATTGGTTTCTTATTTCATATGCATATTCAAATCCTTCACATGTATCATGCATGAGAGACAAGGTCACCTAAACTCATTTGCATTTTCTCGTTCCTCTTACCCTATTTAGGGTTCATATGGGTAGGGTTATTTTATCATCTACAGTACCCCCATTTCCCAGGGTTAGGGCTTAGGGTTCAAGTTAGAGACTACATGCTACATCTTAGGGTTTCCATGTCCCTTGACCCACTAGGGTCTACCTAAACCAACCCTATCTCTATCTAGGGTTTATCCTTGCAATGAAAAACCCATACAACATTTTTATTTACTTCAAAATTATTTCCACATTTTGTGTACATTAATTGGTGAATGAATCTTAATCCTACTGCTTCTCAAGAAACCTAACTTGAGATTAGGAGGGAAGTATCTTTTAGTGTTTATTAAGCAAGAGGATGAAAAGAGGATGACATTTGAGATGAGAAGACTTAGAGGAAATATTACCTCATGCAAACACTAGGTTCTCAGTAGGTGGTATCATATTGGTTAGGGGAATCCTCGTACACCAACTTAATGGTATGGAGGAAAATATTGCCAAACCCAGAACCATGATCCATTATAGACACCACTACCATGAGATTATTCCATAATAAGTTTCCTTATATTTTCTATAGATTACTAAAAATTAAAAGTATTAAATATTATTTGAATAATATGGGGCACTAATACTAAATGTAATGGCCTCACTTTTTCGTGTCCCCCAATTAAGGAAATACCTCAAATTTGAGAATCATTACCTAAAACTCCCAATATCCAGATTTTAACCAAATAACAAATAATAGCAAATAATTTCCACTAGTAAAAATATTGTTTACAAGATGCTCCTCTCAGGAGTTACATGAAATTCTTACATGAGATTTGTACATATGAGAAAAATATCCAACTAATCCTCCTTTACTTAGATGTAATGCCTTCAGATAAATTTCATCTGGTTCATCATATCTTGAAGTCTTTATGTATTACATTTTTCCTAAAATGACATGAAACAAATCACAGATCAACACATCAAAATATTCTTTATATGTGGGTTGTATGAAAAAGTGTGCAAGTACATAGCAACATATAGCCATTCAATTACTTGCAATTAAGAATCATGGTATTTTCTAGCAAAAAGGGTGGCAAGAGGGGCAGCGACACTAGCTAGCTACTGATGGCTGAGGTGCATGTCTAGAAGGTTGGTCCCTCTAAGGAGTCATTACACAACTTACAAGCTACTCAAGGTGGTACTCAGGAAGGAATGCAGTTCCAGTAGAGAAGGTAATGAGATCATTAGCAAATATATTTTTCCAACATGACACCAATGAAATAGTTCTTAAGAAACATTCAATTGAGGTGATCAATGGTGCTACCAAATACTCAAAGGACATTGCATAGAGGAATTTACTAGAGTGGAATATCACCATTGTAGGTTATGTGTTCAGGTTGAACCTTCATTGGCTAACGCTGCATAAACACTTGGCATTGAATTGGAAAATTAAAGGTAATATGGAAATCTTGTCTCATGAGAACAACTTCTACATGATAAGATTTTTAGATCCATATGATGTGAAGGTGGTGTTAGAACAAGGGATGTGGTTTTTGTTGGTAAACCAATGATATTGAAGAAATGGCAGTATGGTGAGCACTTGAGAAGGTAAAACTAACAAAGGTTCTAATGTGGGTTAAGATATATGATCTTCCATTGGAACTCTGGGATGAAGAAGTATTCAACATGATTGGTAGTGTTCTAGGTTCACCGCTAAAATCAAAATCCCTAACAAAATATTTGTGTGTCTTAGAGTTTGCAAGTATTCAGATCCAGTTCCTTCTACTTGCTTATTTCTATTAGAGTTACAACTTGTTAACGATGATGGGATCAAAGACATTGTGGAAATAGAATATGAGTGGTATCCTGCTTGTTGTAAGGCATGCAATACTTTTTGTCATGCACAAGGAGATTGTGTGAAGAATGAAGGTATGAAAGTAAAGATGAAGAAAATTTGGGTTGAGTAGAAGAGAAGTGATTCAACCCTATTTTAGGACTTCATCTTGTGTCATATTGCAATTGAATCACATCTATACCTTCTAGATTACATGTTATTTCCCTCAATATGCATATTTGTATAAAATGCACTTATGGACATTATTTGCATGTTTTTCAGGCATTTAGACCATGCTTGATGGAAGAGAGAGAGAGAGAGGAGTGACCCTAGGGTTTCTATACCCTTAGAGAGACCTAAAGTGAAGTATGATGCTCCCTCAACCTACCCCTAGTGGCCAAAGTTCCATTGAAGCAAAGAAGTCCAAGAAAATCCAAAGAATCAAGTCAAAGTGATGATCCTGAGACCAGTATGGCAGTGGTACCATAGAATAGTCATTCTAGTACACTTGCAATTCAATAGAGTCAACTTGGAGCAAAGATTGAATCACCACGGCCATGCCACAGAGAATGGTTGTGGTGTGTTAACCTAGAACGGTCGTGCCCCCTTGCATGGTCGTATAGAAACAGAGGCAGAATGACCGTGGAACAGAGAATGACCTGTACATTTCAAGCCACCACCGTCGTGGTGACCACCACGACTGTGCTACCCTAGCCCCCAACACGGTCGTGGTGACCACCACGGCCATGCTACCTTTTGTATAAAATTGACCCATTCCCTATGATATTCCCTATTTCTCACCACAGTCATTCCCATCCACCATGACCATTCTCACCCCTCCCAACCACAGTCGTGGTGACCATCATGGTCGTGCTACCTATAAAAACCTAGCTACTTTTGCAAAAAATTTCCCATACTACCCCTACTAAACCTAGTGCTTGCCCCACACCAATATATATACCTAGGTGGTGGCTCCAACACAAGGTTAGCTAACTTCTACCACCTCCTAGCTCCCCATTTTCACCCCATATCCATTCCACTCCATTTCCACCAACATTTCACTCCATTTCCACCATCAAAACCCTAGTTTCCTCTCATTTCCACCTTTATTCCATGTCCCTACACCTTGGAGGAGAGAGGACACCCTACAGCAGCTGAAGTGGAGGATTTCTTCATCTACACTGAGCTCCATGGCTTCTTCTATCTCCTTCTCCCTTCTTTTTGTATTTTGCATTGTTATGAGTAGCTAGGACCCTTGGGTGGTCTATTTGGAGTGTAAAATGTTACTTTGATACCATGTTGGGGGAAAATTATATGTAAACTTTATAATTCCATTTACTAAGTATTATGGTATATTTCTATCTCACTCTTCATAAATTGCTTGTTGCTTTGTGCTTGAAATCACCTAGGAATTTAGGGAAATTTATTATATGTGTGAATTTTGGGATTTGCTTCTAGGTCCAATTCTTGGATCCCTACTAGCTATGCCTCCTCCTACATCCTAATCAATCTTCCTAACCCTAGTTGATAGATGTAAGTAGCTATTTTAGATGAAATTGGTGTGTTTGACATGGAGCTTTCTCAAGGTTAGAATGTAGGTGATGGGAGGCCTAGAACCTCACTTCCACCCCCTTTACTAATCTCAACCCCTAATAGTCCTAAGATCATATAACCTAGAAACCTAGGGTTTTTTAGACTCTAATTGAATTACACCTAAGCCCTAACCCATTTGAACCTCACAAGGGTAGTGGGGAGTGTTAGGGACTAGTTCCCCTATACACAACTTAGCATATCCATGGCCAATTAGTAGCCTAGGATAATTCATTAGACTCTAACTTGTTGTTTGGTTTGATAATCTAAATGGAATTATAATGTTCATATGTCACCCCAACTTAATTGATAAGTGCATCCCCTAAACAGCGCACATCTCCCTTAATTACTTTAAAACCCTAGTTTCCATCTTGCTTAGCTATTGTTAGCTTAATCAGCTCCTTTCTTGCTTAGATAGCTTCTTGCACTATTATTGCTTTGTTCTTACTATCTTAGGCATTTAATTTCTCTTTTGCCTTGTCTTGCTTGCCTTAGTGTATATTGTTCTCTTCTTTTCTTTTCTACTTTCCTTGTCTTTTCTAACTAAGTAGAATTAATTGTCTGGGGTTAACATAGGTTTTATTCTTTCTTGTCTGGCTTTCTTTCTCAACTTCGTTTAACAACCAAAATCACCTTCAAACCCTTAACCCTAGTCTCTGCAGTAGTAACTTAGCACCAAAAACTAACCTAGCTCTGGTGCCTCCTTTTCTCCCTATGGATCGACCCTATACTTGCCACCCTCCTAAACTACAACACAACCCCATGTGCTTGCAGGTGTAGTGTTTTAGTTTGTGTGAGTGTATTGAGTGTATGCCATTATAAATTCGAAAGTGAATCCACCTGTGTGCTTCCATCCACGGAGTTACATCCATTGAAGTCTCAATTCAGTGGTGTGTATTGCCATTGGTGGGGGCACACCAAGTAGTGATGACAAGTTGTTTTACTATCTTCCTAGTGATTTGCATGTGATTGAAATAATGCTTGATTCTAATGTCGAGCATATGTCTAATAAATTTCCTAAATCCATAAAGACTAGTGAGAGGTCTTTAGTAGTGGAAGAAAGTGAAGTAGAGGTGAGCCCTAATACTCCATTGAGTCTATAAAGTTTCACAGGTACTAAAACACCTTATCCACCAGATACGAGGGGTTAAGGTATAAGGAAATAAAGATCCCCCAAGAAATATTTTTGAAATTCCTCATTATAAGGATATTGGCACTCAAGTGTCACCAAATAGTTTTAGATTATTTGAATTTCTTGATAATGTTGGATGTGGTGTTAGTAGAATTGGTGAGACTGAGGATGGTATATCCCCAATGACTGTTGCGCCTATTGGTTACTTCTCTTAATGTTGCTTCTTGTACCGTCCATGGACTTAATTAACCTAGATGTCAAAGGGAGGTAAATGAGGCTATTGTGAATAATAAGGCTACAATATTATGTTTTCTTGAAACTAAAATTAGGATATGTAAAATGAATAGAGTCATGAGAAGTATTTTTCTGGGTTGTTGTTGGGTCTCCAACAAAAATAATCACCCTTTGGGGAGAGTAGTGATTTTTTGGATGAAGGATGATGTGAATGTGCAAATTATTGAGGATTTTGATCAGTTCATTATGTGTGGTGTTAGTTATAATAGTAAAACCTTTGCACTGGTGGCTGTATATGAACATAATCTAGATAAGAGAAGATCTTCTTTGTGGTTGAATCTTATTTCTTCTTTGTTGCATGTCAATGGTCAGCCAGTAGCTATCAGTAGTGATTTAAATGCCATTCGGTATGTTTTTGATAGGTTTTCTCAAGTTGAAGCATCTTATAACTCCATGAAGGAATTTAATGATTTTGTGAATATGACAAATTTGATTGAGTTGGACATCAATGGCTTCAAATTTATGTGGGACAACAGACAACAAGGGTCAGAGTTGGTTATGTCTTGGATTGATAGGGCTTTTGTTAATAGTGAATTCCTGGATGAGTTTATGAATACGTGCGGGGTCAATCTTTGTTCTATTCATAGTGTTCATAAGAATTTGGTTACTCATGTTGATTATACCAAATTCAAGAAGAAGACTCCTTTTCACTTTATTAATTCTTGAGTGGACTATCTAGGTTTTGTGGATGATGTTAGGAAAGCTTGGGAAATTGAAGTTGTTGGTAACCCCATGTTTACCATATGTAGGATGTTAAACAATCTCAGAGTATAGCCTTATGTGAGTGGAACAAAATAATGGTTGGTAATATTCATGAGAACGGCAGATCCTTGGAAGCAATATTCTCAACTTTATTTGAATTACTTGAAAAAGAGTCAGGTGAAACTGAATTCATTGATAAAGTTGCTGCTAAAAGAAAGGAGGCTAATTAAGAATATGGAGCTAAAGAAAGTTTGCTGAGACAGAATGCAAGAATTCAATGGCTGAATTGGGGGACAAGATCTCAAAGTTTTTCTATGCAACATTGAAGACGAGGAGAATGAGGAATGCTATTTTTGGTACGACTATTAACAAGGAAATATGCTATGAGGAGGAGGAAATTAGTCATCATATTAATGAGTTATAGGAAGAGCTTTTTGTGATAAAACCATGTAGCAAGAAACCTGAGGAAATCCTTACGAATCTGCCAAAGTTGTCAGATGGACAGGTTGATAGTCTTTGTACTATATGATCTGATAAAGAGAGGGATGATATTTTTGAAAAAGTGAATGGTGATGAAGCTATGGGGCAGGATGGGTTTGACTATTTATTCCATAAAGTATGTTGGAGTATCATTAGTGAAGACGTTATTAAAGTTTTTAAGAATTTCTTTTCTAGTGCGAGTAGGTGGAAGGAAGCAAATAGGACGTTTATCATGCTTTTTCTTAAAATTGAGACTGTCTTTTGTGGATGTGAAGGATTGGAGGTCGATTTCTCTTTGTAATGCGAGTTACAAAATTATTTCAAAAGTTCAACAGAGTGGGGTTTGGTCCATTCTTCCTATGGTCATTGATAAATCACAATGTTCCTTCCTAAAAGGGAGAAGTATCACGACTTCTATGTTGTTGGTTAACAACCTTATTAATAAAATGTTGAACGTAACTCTCCCATGTTTTCTATGAAGATGGATGTGAAGAAAACTTATGATTCTATTGACTGGTCCTATTTCGAGCTCATTTTGATTAATATGAATTTTGTTTTGTTGTTTTTTGGGTTGGATTAAGGAGATATTTTGGTCCTTAAATTGTCAAATCCTAAAAAATGGGGTTTCTTTGACGAGGATTTATCCTCTTAGGGGAATCTGGGAAGGAGAATCATTGGCTACTTATTTGTTTATTATAGATATACAAGGGCTATCTTCTATGGTGAAAGATAGTAAGGAAAGAAAGGATTATAAAGCTTTCAAATTCTCTCATTACTTTTGTGTGTCCCATTTTCTATTTGCAGATGATATGGTTATTTTTGTAGATGTAGATGACAAGTCTATTGAGGCGATTGCAAATGTTGTGTCTAATTTTGGTGTTGTTTCAGGAATGGAGGTTGGTAAAGAAAAGAGTTCTATTTTTTGTAATAGTTGTGTGAATGAGATGAAGCTAGTTAATATCTTGGGCTTTCATATCGATAAGATTCCAAAGAAATACTTGGATTGACCTTTTTCAAATGATCAATACTTAGGGGTCTTTTCTCTCCTATTATGGATAATTTGATGGTGATATTGGAAGGATGGAATTCCATATTTTTGTCTTTTGAAGGGAGACAAGAATTTATTATCTTGACTCTATCATTTTTTCATCTATATTGGGTTGTTGCATTCCCTATGCCTATGAGTGTGACTATGGATATTGATAAAATGTGATGGGATTTCTTGTGGGGAGGTCCCAAACTTGAGAGAAAGATACAAACTGTACATTGTAAAAGCATTTTTACCCCAAATAAAGAGGGTGGTTTGGGTGTACATCATACTAATGATATTGTGAAAGGAAGTATGGCAAGGAATCTATGAAATGTTGCAAAGAAGAAAGATAATTTATGGGTTTGTTGGGTCCATGAATGGTATCTTAAAGGTGATTCTATAAGGAGTATAAAATTCCAATCCAATGCTACTTGGATTTGGAAGCAACTTATTCTATTTAGGGATAAGATAGCACCGAGAGTTAGATACTTGATTGAAAATGGTGATAGTATTTTGATACGGAGAGATCCTTGGTTAGTAGACAACTTATTATTGCATGACTTCCTCTCTGTGAAGTGTATTAGTAGCTTTGGAGTCAGGAAGTTTGCAAAACTGAATTGCTATATTCTATTGATGGTGATTGGAATGTTACTAGGTCGAGGCACATGAGGTTTGTGATGGACTTTGTCAACTAAAGGGTCATCTTTTTGACTGAGAAGGAAGATATGATTCTTTTTAAAGGAGATGAGGTTAGAAAGTTGAGAGATTTTTGGGAAGTGTTTACAGAAAGATATCCCCACTTTTGTTGGGTCCACTGGCATTGGGGTACTAAGGCTCCTATGAAATGTATCTTCACAATATGGTGATGTTTTAGAGGTGGTCTACTTACTATTTATTTCTTGAAAAGAAGGGGAATCCAGTGTCTCTCAAGATTTGTCCTATGCTTGGAGGATGAAGAAACCATGGATAATATTTTTTTCTCTAGCAAGTTTGGGGATGAGGTCTGGAGTAGGGAAAATGGCAATGAACTCGTTGGGAGCATACCTACTAATTTACAAAGTCTATCTGGGTTGATGGATAAGAAAGTAAGGACATTTTTTGTAATCTAAATCCATGAAGTTTGGAGAGAGAGGAATGCCAAAAATTTTGAAGGAAAGTTTAGATATTTTAATATGATATGGAACTATGTAAAGATAGGAGTTGATAGTTTTGTTTAACGCACTTGTTGCTATTTTTTTTCCTTTTTATACATAATTTTTCTATGTTTTTCATACATAAACTTCTTTCTTGGTTAATAGTAAATAAAGGAACAAGCTTTTATGAATTAAAAAAAAATTAAGAATGTTTGTTTTCTTGCATATTGTTACCCATGCTTGATATGCTATCTTGGGTGTGATCATTATCCCTCCAGGGCTCGTGTGCATCATCCCTTGATGTATCTCATCCTAGGGTTCAAAATATTATATTTTTATTTATGTGACACTCATAGTGACATTATAGCTGAACAAAATGTAAATAAACATCCAATAATTTATTTATTCAATACTCGACAAATCCTTAGAAAACACTGGCAAACTATATTTCAAGTAGTCATCATTATAACTATGTACCTTTTATATAACCATTTAGATATCATGTAGTATATACTTTAAGTATATTCAATCAATCCAATCAACATATCTAAGCATTCAACATTTAATCTATATGTATGTAAATCCTAAAGTGTCACCATTATATTATTCAAGTTAAACCCTACATGGGTCTTAGTCTAGGGCATAAGTTTATGTTTGGGTTTGGATAAGGAATAAGGGTACAAACACTTATTCCATAACATATTCAATTAGGTGAAACCCTAATTACTATATTCAACATATCCTTTCATTATGATCACTTAGATTAAATTACATTCATTAACTACATAGAAAGTTATGACCTTTAACCCTACTTCTTCATATGCATGGTTATTCACTTTAGATACACTAATTATCATCATTGTGATCATGTTCATCTTGAATTACTATCCTTTTTAGCAAATTATGATTACAACAATAACATTAGCATTTAGTGAATTCAACATCGAAATCATCAATTATATGGTTTGCATGTATTCATCATTCTCTTTACACATATTAACATTACTTTACAAATTGGGATCATAATTAGGGCTTACCTACATTTTAGTTGTGTTCCTCTCATTTTCATGATTAATTTTCATATGTAACTTGTCATGGTCGGAGCTACCAATAATTAGTTATGATTTTACACTATAAACATTCATATAACCAATAATATACTAACACATTAATATTATACCATATCATCTATACAAGCCTAGTCATCTATGGGTCTGGGACTGAGCCTATCAGCTCATTCCACCTTGGCACCTTACACTTGTGTCGATGGGATTAAACTCAAAACTGAAAGACGGTGTGATCCCTTACCTTAAACAATCAAAACGGGGGTAGGAAGGACAATTTGTTCCCTGTGTCTTAAACTCGCCACACTCTCGACCTCAGGAAATCGGTCCTTATCTCTTCAACACAACCATTGAATCTGAGTGTTTGAGCCCCTAAGAGGAAGGTAGACATGCAGGTCCTTCATCTCACCTCTACAAATTTTTTCATTGCTTCAATTTCTAGAGAATGCCAAAGCAGAGAAGGAAACGAGAGTATATTCCTTAGTGGTGGTGGTAAAAGGAAGAAGAGAGACAGGTAGGGATTTTTCATAGAATTGGAGGTGGGGGATGGGTCTTCAAGTTCCATAGGGTCTTGCATGAGTTCCCCTCTAGAGGAGAGGATATCCCAAGTCTTATATAGGTACAACCCCGAAGGGTTGGCCGCCAATGGAGTCTGACTCCATGCGCCAATTGGGTAAAGTACTAGATGGACTCTAGTCTAGGATTTTCTAGGGATGGATAGATTCATCACCGTGTCTCGAATCTAATGGGAGAGTATGTAGGAACTCAGACATACCTGAGAGAAAGAATCAGAGGGTTGGAGTCATTCATATTGTAGCCAGAGTTTCCTATTTGGGTCAGAGGTAGGAGATGAATTGTAAGTTGTCCAATCCTAGATCCATGGGTCATAAATGTGCATGAGACATAAATGGGTTTTGTTAACCAGAGATAAAGTTAGGCTTATTAAATCGATTTCTGATATGTAAACATATACATGAATTGCAATAACAACCCTCTTTCTTCTCGAATTTCCATAGGTCACTAGGAATATCTTTTTGCCATCAAATTTGGAGGATTTATCATTAATTCATTTCCCCACCGATATATAATTTTTGGGTACTCTTTTAGTGAATCCTTAAATTAATAAATCATTCCACATAGAAGCTCCTTTTTCTCTCAACTTCAATAATTCTCTCCTTTTTGTTTATATCTTCAAGTATACCAAATGTCAGGCTGAGATATTCTTGTTCAACACCCCAAGCATTGTGTTTCCATTCTTGGTTAGATAATTACTCCTTTAATTATCTAAAATACCATATATTTTATTTTCCTTTTGAAACTTGCACATTATTTCATATTTTAATTATCTAATTATTCACAAAGCTATTACTATTTATTCATACACAAACTTTTTTGTTTCTCATGCTTGTGCCACAAGTACCTATTTGCAAAACAAATAGTCTCCTTGGAAACTCTTGTACCATGGGTTTCACTCATGCTATAAGACTGATAGCTTTATTATCCTATCAATAATTCAATTACGGAATTTCCTTATCAATTCAAGCCTTGTATCTTATAATTCAAATTCATGAAATTGAGGATATTACAACTCAAGTCACGCAACTATGACCATGGTTTCGTGATCTAGGTACATCAAATATATCATGTAAAAGGAACAAAATTATGATTTGGGGCAAACAAGAACATATCTTGATGGAAACTCAAGCACTTAACATGACATGATCTGCGGCACTTGTTCATCTTTCAATGACTAAGAATTGATAAAAAATTAATACATTTAAAAATTCCAAATTTTAGATGTGGTTATCTATTTTGGGTGCATAGGATATCAATAGTATTGTAGTTGAATGAGTCAATGAATGAATTCTTTCAAAAGTTTTTATTGTTTTTAATGATAAACATGTTTTTGCACTAAAACCTATATATTTTTTATGTTTTAGTGTTTTGATATAGTAATGGATGTTGGACAATCATGAATAAAATATTGTATATCTACTTTGATGTGTTTCACATGATTCCAAAACCTGACCATTATGGTCTAATGTTTTCCCTACGTTTTTTATGTAAGACGTAATGGTGAGTATTTTGGCTATTTAATCCATAGTTTTGACTATGAAATAGATAGATGTTTTCTAGATAAACTAGAACATGTTGTTGTTACTATTTTTAGAGTTTGAAGAAGTATTGTGTCTTTTAACATAAATATTTGATTTTTTTGAACCTAAATGGTTATTGTATGATGTATTTAACAATTGTTAGTGATATCTATGTTGCATTCATTGTAAATTAGTAGGAAATATAGTTTATGAATTTCTTTGTTTGATTTGAATTAAGTTATTCTAGGTATATAGATATTATTATGATTTAGAGTTTTATCTTGATCAAGGATCATTATATTTTCATATTATTATATTGTGTGGTCAATGTGGCTTATTTTTTTACTATGGTATATAGTAATAAAATTATGTGAATATCAATATACATTTAGCACTGACATTTAACATGGTTTATTATAAGATTTCTTACTATCTAAACAAGAACCCCCATTTCGTTTTTGGTGCTAGAATGTTTGATGTCAGATTTAGAAATGGGATGTTACATAATTCACAAGATCTTATGGAATCTTGATGATACACATACATCTAGTTTGTAAATTACTGACGTAGGACTACACTAGGAATTTCCAAGAATATTGTAAGTGGTCCATGTCATTATTATTATATTCAGTATGTTTACATGCATAGTACTACTCAGCAAAATGTATGTGGTTCACCTAATCTTTTGATATGGGATTTCATCTTAAGTAATGTTTTTAGTATTTCTCAACAAAGATTGACATTCATGGTCACAACTAAAAGATAAGAATTTAGTCAGATTCATGTTTTAAGAATCATGTTAATAAATGATTTAAGATTTCATTAGATAATGGAGTTAGACTAGGGAAACTAAGTGTAGGTCAACCCAAGAGAGATGATCCATGCACTACATTATAGATCATGAGGCTCAACACTAGAGTGTACTCTGAGTTTTGTTAGTTCTACATGCACAATGTTTAACAAATTTTATAGAGTTTTCCGATTTAAGTATATGCTTTGAATACTGATGTCATTTGCTATAGTTAATTTTTGTAGATGAGGAGCATGAACAGAAATAGAGTCAAAGCCTTCATTAGAAGGACCCATAATTACTCGATTTGGTAGAGTGCCAACTATAACAAGATTCTTAGTATTGTAGTACCGTCTCTTATTAGGGTTATAGGATTTACATTTGATACTTGGATTCAAGTTGTTAGAGCTAAATGTCCCCGTATTGCATATGTTTAAAACTCTTGTGTTCATTTTTAAGAACTTCTGTCTGAATTGATCATATTTTATCTTGTATGAATTAATTACTATTTCAATGAATACCAACTATATTTATTTGTTGGTATAGTATGCCAAGAGAGCCAATCATATGATGATTGCAATGAGGCATATGATACTTGATTTGATCATGATAAAGGTAATTTCGTCTATTATGTCTGTCACACTCATGAGATGATGACACATACATGATAGATGTCTAAAGAATGATGTGACTCAATGACATATGTCTTCAGGTTGAGGACATGAACAATGATACCATATGTATGTTAAGAGTACATACATTCTTGTTATGTCCCTAGTCAGATATTAATGTGGAAGAAAAATAGACAACAATAATACATAAGACTAGAGTCTGTGTTGACTGATGAAAGAGTCTCATTTGTCATGATATGTGATATCAAGTCAAGAACATAGATATATGTTAGAGAACAGTATATTGGATAGACCCACTGTAAGAGCGATACATGGATACCATGGAATGGTAGTCACAATCGTCTCTCATAGTGATAGTGGTGATAGTGGTTCTTAGACCTAAAATCACTACACTCGTCACATGTCGTTGGGTACACTTTGACATCATCAAATGCATTCCTGAAACATGGATTCTATAAAGTTGATGGTTGGGTGACTTTGACATGTGGGGATAGACTGTGAGTGACAAAGATGGGATTTGTCCCTCCTACAAGGAGTATGATATCCAGGGCCCCTTGATAAGAAAGACTGATAAATGTATGGCCATACTCATGTGATTTAATATATGATATGTGAACTCACATGCATCTTATAAAGTCTACTCTAGGTCAAGGAACATGGATTGAATGTTGAAGAGGATGACATTCCATGCCTCGAGTTCCATCTGGATGTCAGAGACAAAGGAACTATATGATCACTATAACACTAATCACATATTGTAATTTGAAGTTGTTCTCCAACTTTCTAAGTTGCTTGGGTAGAAATTATGAGTTACTAGATTCTTCTCATTACTTGGGATGTCATAAGTTGTTATGAACATCCACTACCAACGTAAATTGGAACATGTAGGGTCACACACATAGGATACCCCTAGAAGAGGAGATTGTCCATGAATTATGTTTAGATTGAGATTAAAGGTGTTTAGGTACTCAATTAAACATACAATTGACTGATTGGACTTAGAATTATCAAGTTCAAGTGTTGAACTAGTTGGTTAGAGTGTCAGGTCGATTGGAGACTGCATTGACAAAGTTAGGACTACCAACGGACCGATTCACCCTTGTGAGTCGATCGGCTGGTGTGAGCCAACCGATCGGTTCACTTGGTGAACCGGGAAGCTCACAGTCCTTCCAACTGAGGAAATTGGGATTTGCCCAGTTGGAGGAAAACTTTCATGTTTCATTTGTTCAATTTGATTGGAATAAGGATTAATCTTTGAATTAATTGGAATCGATTAAGAAAAGTCAATTGTAGGAAAGTCTGTGAAGTGAAGCGACTAGTACACTTAGTGAACTGACCAGTTCAAACTCCCAACTGACCGGTTCACTAGTGAACTGATCGGCTCCCCTTGTGAAATGACTATTTCAGTTGTGAAACGATCGGTTCACCTACCGCAGTGCAAGTTATTTATGAAATTTTTGGATCCTTCTACTCCCAAACAGACTGGGAACCCTGACCCTACCCTCTACTATGAATAGAGGGGTACTGGGGGATTCTCAAAACACACAACTCAGAACATCAGTTGCTCTACAAAGTTTTTGTCCTCTCTGATACTGGTACTGAGAGAACCCGAGCAAGTGCTACCCGACTAGGAAGGCATAGAGAGGGAAATACAATTGTAGAAAAGTAGTCTGAGTTTGGGAGAGCAGGTTGGTGCTAGTACTCCGACATGAGGGTCATCTCCTTCCTGCCAGTTTTTCTAGAACGACAAGAGTTCCAGGTTATCCGTGTGGACTATCTGTAGAGGTGGGAGATGTCTTCTGCTCAGGAGGACACATCATTCGCAGTCCGTGGTGGAGGCCAGAGTCCATGGCGAAGACCAGGAGCTGCATAGACACCGTTCAAGACATGGCATCAAAGACCACCTATGGTTGCAAGGTATTATCACTGGGTAAGCCCCAGGACCATGTATATCTCACTAAAACCATCCTTCCCAGTACATAGTCATTGATGCAATCTCCTGTTATGGGTTAATGGTGAATAATTTTTTGTTTTCGTTGCCTACTCTGAGGCCATAAAACCCAACATTAACATCCTTTGAAGTGCATGTTTCATAGATAATTCAATGTCTCTACCTCTTTGTACATGTGTGTCTAAAGGGAGGGAGTGGGAATATGATATTTGAGAGGCATTATACTTAGCCACCATATAAGCATATATTTTCAAAGCTCTTACTTTTAATTATTCTTCTAGTTACTTCATGTAGAAGCTAACATAAGATGTTTATAACATCATGTCACTTGAGGATCAAAATTTTTAATAGGTACCATAGGAAGAAGTGAATCGTGTGGTGTAATGTACTCAGAAGGTATGGTCTACATTAGGGATAAGTGCTTATCTATATTGTATTTAAAGTGTTAACTTAATAACAACTTGTATCATGCCTTCTATTTACTTTATGATTTCTTCTCTAGAACACAAACAAAATGACAGTTGTAGAGTAAATGTATTAAGCACCATAGAGTTTCTATTATTTTCTTCCCTTACAAGTGTGTATGGTACGAGTCATGTGCATGAGTTAGATTTCAAATGGTATTACAAGATCTAACATATCCAGATATGTCTTCTAGTCGATATATAATTGGAGAAGTAACAAAGAGGGACGTTTTTCAAAGTTTTAGATAGAGGGATTGCTAACCCTTATATTATACTTTTTAGAATGTCACTTTCCACATTAGGTCTTGATAATTCATTAAGGAAAATAGTTTAGTGGGTTCCACTCTAACCTTATAGTATGTTTCAGAATTTGGCACTTATAAGGGGTGACAATGAGAGCTAGAACCATGTAACTAAGAGACAAGATAGAAAATTTTGAATAATGTTAGAGATAATCATACTTTCATCTAACCTAGTTCTATGAGTACCCCCTCTTTTCATGCAAAGCATGTTCATGTAAATGCAATACTAAGAACCTCTATGTCTCTATAAACACGTAAGCATATGTTATGTTTTGCAACAATATCTAAACTAAGAACCATAGATGGATAAGTAGAATACTTATATGGGGAACATATATTAGTTGAACTAAATGTAATCCTTCAAATGCTCTCTAAAGGGGTAGTTTTTTCACATCCCAAACTTTAGGAACAAGATTCAGATCGAATTTGATAAAAATGTTCACATATAACACTTATGAACATGAAGTTCATTTTTTCAAGATTACCATTCATATTATTCGAATATAAATACAAGGTATATTTTTGGTACAATATGATATGATGAGGCATCAGTAATCGCATATAAACATGGTTAACTACCAAGTCAAAGATATCAAACTTTTAATTTATACCCGACTTCAAGATATGTATGCAACTTAATACAAAGTCTATTGTAGTAATATGGGGTCGAACACAAGGATAAGGAAAAACAAGAAAGTAAGAACATAATGGATTGGCTTAGTTTATCCAAATCAAAAGGGATGAACATGGTATTCCAATTAAGGAGTGAATCAATCTACTTAAAATAGTAAATCTAAATGACAAAAGATCAAAAAAAAATTAATACATTTGTGAATATTAAAAGGGAACTTGGATTGGGTTTTACCAATTTGAGCAACCTCAACAATGCAAAACCTTCTCTTCTAATTTATATATATTCTTGACATATTTTTCAGCAATCATAAAAGAGATGACTAGATTTCTATCTAAAGGTACCTCTTTCTTGAGATAATGATCCAAAGATCAATCATAAATATATGAATTTTTCTATATAACTCCTCACTCTTATGTCTCATTACTAATCCATACTCTAGATCTTCATGAATTTGTTCCCTTCATTCTGACATAACATCACAAGAAGGTATCCAATCAAACAAGTGATATATTTAAATAAGAGTATATAAACAAAACTGCAAGAATATACACATTTAAATAGAAGAAGGAAAGATTACATGCTTATGTCATCCTAACGGATACCCCCAACCCAAGTTAATGAGTTTAGCCACACATGGTGCAAGAAAGAATCAAATTACAATTTAGCAAGTCATAGGTCTCAAGAGAAAGTAATGAAACAACAAGAGAATGAAGAAGATGTTGATATAGTGGTAGATCAAGGCTAGAGATTGATGTACTCACCATTTAGGTGAATCTGATAGGGAGTTTTATCACCTCATAGAGGTGAATCGATATCCCAATCAACCTTGGGGAGGTCCATCACTTATAATTCTTTGACTAGCAGAACATGATCAATGTGGCTCTACCAATCTGATGGTAAGAGTTATCATGAAAAAACTAGAGGTAGTTCACTCTCTCTAGGTCAATAAAGTATCTAGTTCGATCAGTCTAGTCTTGATCTTAGTTTTAGCAACTAAGTCTCATCTTGTTTGCAAAAACAAGATTACTTGAAATTGATGATCCAGGGCCTATTTATAACATTTGACCAACTTCTTGTCAACATGTTATCATTCCATGTGGCGCTGACCTTTAGAATTTTGGTGATTGACCTAGGAGGTTGATCAATATTTAGTTCAATTGATTCTTTATTGACCTCAATCAGATTCTTCAGGAGGTCAATTGCTTTGGTTGAGATTTCTCTAGTCTTGGCTTGAAGCTTGATAGGTTGTTTTCAGAACTATCGACCTAGAGGTTGATGGTGGTTTTGATAGTTTTTACTAGATGTGTAATGCTCGAGCACACTGCCCAAGTCTCTAGTAGAGTTTTAGGAATGACGAATGGCCCCACAGACCACCACTAGCCTTAACTACGCACTTTGTCCTCACTCACGCACAAGCTGGGGTCAACTTCCCGACTGGTCATCCATCCTAGTACTACTCCAAGATGAGCACGCTTAACTATGGAGTTCTTTAGTGATGGGATCCCGGAAAAGGAGGTGCATCTTGGTGGTATGGGTAGTCCAATCATTCCTTATAAGATCTTTTTATCTGAGGCCTCAAATCCAGGGATGTTACAATCTCCCCCACTTAGCCTCTTGACATCCTCGTCAAGGATCAACTATAAGGCCTCATAATCTCTTCCCCATTTAAGTGCAGACCCACAATGGCCCATGGACACCCAGCTCCTGATCACAGAGTACCAATGCAAGGGTGGCTACGTCAACCATGGACAACCCTTTCCTACATGCCTAGACTGCACGGCTCAAGACTGGCATGCCATGCCCATGTGGGCCCCACCTACTGGAGGGGAATTGGCTCTGATACCATTTGTATTGCCCGGGCACACTTCTCAAGGCTCTGGTAGAGTTTTAGGAATGACAACTGACCCCACAAACCACCACTAGCCTTAACTACATGTTTTGTCCCCACTCACGTGAAAGTCGGGGTCAACTTCCCAACTGGTCACCCATCCTAGTACTACTCCAAGTTGAGCATGCTTAACTATGGAGTTCTTTAGTGATGGGCTCCCAGAAAAGGAGGTGCACCTTGGTGATATGGGTAGTCCAATCATTCCTTATAACATCTTTTTATCTGAGGCCTCAAATCCTGGGATGTTACAAGATGGGTTCATATCGAGATCGTATCTCAATTTATTCTATATATAGCTTGTATTGTTTGAGCTCCATTGACTCGAGGCTTGACAATTGTCTAGTTGTAGTAGCTTGATAGGTGGATATCGAGCTCCAAATCTTGGTCCCTCAGTTGACATAGGAGCTAAATGGTTTGTGAATTCTTTGCTTTACTTGATATCCTCTTTATAAAAACTGAGGACCTTTTAGTTCGATAGGTAGTCCATCAAAATTCATGGTTTTGAGTCCAAGATTGTGCATTTTCCAAGGTAACTTAGTGAGAATAGAGTATTTGGTGACTAAGTGTAAAGTGAAGGATTTTATGCTCATTATTTGCTTACTCATGTGATTTTCTATTGTAAAAGAGTTTTAAAATATTCACTAAAACTCATGTTATCAACTCCACCAAACTTTGCATTTATCGTGTCCTCAAGCAAATAACATAAAACATCATGTAAAGAAAAGCAAGTGGGATGATAGACTTAATAGCTAATAGATTATTTTATTCCAACCTCTTATCAAAACCTTTATTGATTTGTAAAATGACCTTTCTTCCAAAAACAAAAGATCCTTCCTTGCCATTATATTTTTTATTAATCATATGCTACCTCCGACACACATCTATCTAGTCAAAGAAACTTTCACTCTCATCTTTATGTCTCAATGAGCATTGCAAAAATGAGTAGGTTGAAAGGCTTGTGTATATTTCCTTCCTTCTTTTGTGTATTTGACTATTGATCAGTTAAGTGATCAAGTGGTCCCTGCATTCAAAACCTATTGGTTTTAGAGAATTGATTGCATCCTAAGCACTAGTACCTCAGATTGATGTACCTATGATGAACACCATCCGAAATGAGGGTGTGTATTATTCTTTGGTTTTAGAACTACCAAAAGTGACATGTCTACCTTCATGAGCACAACTATACACTATTCTAGTAACTGCTTTGACTAAAAGCATGGAACAACTCTCTAGTTTTTATTCACTCTATGGTTTTTATTCCTCACAAATTTTGAGATTTCCTGATGTAGATGTGGAATATGATATGAAGTAGCACTTTCTTTTTCATGAGAATGTGTCTTCAAATTTTAAGCAAGTTACATAAGTCTATCTTTTAATTTCTTTGTCTTTTACCACGAATATTTTGATGATATTATGATATTCGAACAACTTCTAAAATAATAAGTAATGTTTTCTAAATGAAAGATACAAATGCAATAGCATCATCAATATGAAAATTTGAAAACATGTCCTGGATCATTTTTTCTTCACATTGGATTTTTATAACAAAAGCTAATTAACTAGGAATAATTTTATGGAGAGAAGAGTTGATCATCTTCATCATCTTTATTTTGTATATGGAATTTTTTGAAAAGATAATAAAAAGTTATGATAGAAAAGAGAAAATAAAATGAAGAAAGAAAAAATGAGGATTTTTTGATACTATTGTTACCTATCTTGCCGGCTTACACTCATCCAAGCCTACTACACACTCTATCCTCATATTTAAAAGATAACAAAGAAAATGTAAGGGTGTGAAATTATCAGTTAAGCTTTGTGAAATTGATCTTCATTCACCCATTCAAAATTTAGAAACATCGCTGCATATTGGTTGTACAGGAAATGGTAATTTTTCCCATGACATTCCTCTACTGTGGCATGAAGAAAGAGATGGAATACATCCACTAATGTATATTGGTTGTACAGGAAATGATTATTGATTCATGCCACAGTAGAGGAATGTCATGGGAAAACTATAGGAAATGATTATTGATTCCTTCCATTGCATTTCTATCCAATAATGTAGGAAAACTATAGGGATCAATATTTGCGGCTGATATGACATGGTTAAGGGCCTCCATGACTCCATGGACTATAAATGCTATGTAATACTTTCTTGGAGTTTGTTGATGGAGAAAAGGATTGGTAACATAATATACCCAATTGAGAATGTAATAAGTGCAATGTTGTATTATGCATTCCAGGAAGATGGGTATATATGGAATCTTTTCTACCTTTGGATCATGGAATTACATATTTGCATTTTGTAATTCGCACAACATGTGTCGAAAAAATATATTTTTATAGGAGCAACCATACAGTAGATCCACTAGCCTCTATAATGAAATGGCAAAAGGATAACACATATTTTTTTCTCATCAATATTTTTGACAAGGGTCTCGACAACTAGCACAGTCAAGTAGTTTTTTAATAGGAAATCAACAGGAGAAGATGTGATGTTGGAGAATTGTCACTCTTTGTCATTGGGCATCACATCTTCCAATATCTATGATTCTAGTATTGTGAAAAGGAGTTATTTATACTGGATGGGCTTTGGAAAATATTATGAAATGTGTTTCTAGTAAGAGATTAAGTCTTGTTGTGATAGATTGCATGATTTCCACCCAACTCGTCATCTAAAATATTCTACAAGATGAAGTTATCTCAAAATTGCATATCTTGTAGGTTGATCCAAGTCTAAATCATTATTTTTTAGACCGAGCTAATGCAATGTTGTCTCTAGGGAGAGAGTATTGGGACATCATGGACAAATTTCAGACACAACATCTAACAAATTGTCATTGTATTCATCAGAGTAGGCATGGCCATCATCTACTAGAGTATCAACATAAGATTGAAGTGCCAAGTCTTCCTCATGAAGTCCTAAAGAAATTAACCCCTCATAAATATTAAATTGATTTTGAAGTGATTGGATTGATTGTCATCTTCAAGTAAGATTATTTGTATTAGTCATAGTGGGCTTTTCACAACAAGGTCATCTTCAGGGGGAATTTGAAAAATAGGTATTTGATTGTTGAAGAAGAGGGAAGGAATATTCCATGATAGGTGTGTGTGCTCTGACTTTATCCCATAGCACCCCTCTTTACGAGCCCCTTCATCCTGGTGGGTACAATGTCAATCCATATTTTTCTAAGAACCATTATGGGGAACCTTGCTATCCATATTCTAAGGGGAGGGGGTATGATCAACATAATTTTGGAGGGTATGACCAAAAGAACTTCTGGGGGAAATGGACCTATTTATGATACCCAATATATAATCCTCAACAAGAAGAGAAACTTAGGTCCCTAGAGAAGATGGCAACAAAATTGATAACTAGCCAAACATTGTTAGCCACTTTGTTGAAGACCCAATCCCAAAACCCACATGTTCCAAATATGATGCCCCATGATTTGGTGACACCTTGTAATATTGAATCTTCCCACCATGATGGATGCAATGGAAATTACAATCCACCATCTTCTGTAGATTATTATGATGAGCAACACCACAAAAAACATGTAGAGCATCAGGACCAAGATCATTATGGGGGGTATGGTGAGGATGGCCAAAATTTTGGGGAACCCAGTTATGAAGATCAGTTCACTCCCCTACAAGAAGAGAGACTTAAGGCCCTAGAGAAATGGTAGCAAAAGGACAAGAAAAACTAGAAACTAGCCAAGCCTTGTTAGCCACCCTACTAGAAGTCCAATCATAAAGACCCCCACAGGAGTTATAGAAACCCAAAATAGTTCTCCCTAATGATACCAATGATTATCCCATGTTTACATCATTGATGTCAGATTCCATTGAGTTATCTCTAACCAACGAACATCATCCTTCATATGAGGAATACCTGACCTTTCCATTAGAGGCTTTGATACTTCAATATGAAAAATCACTACAAGAGGGTTATCCCTCTATGTTTGCAACACCTAAAGCAACCAACCCTCTTGAGGAAGGTCTCCCATTTCCGAGCTCTATATTCCTACTCAACCATCCATTGATCGACATGTTGATGAACCCAATGAAGTGAGTCCACCTCCACAAGAACCTTACATGCCACTGTTATATTATGAGGTGAGATCGTCTGAGCCCATTGAGTTGGGCACATGTACTATGTAGGAATCAAATCTCCCCTTCAGCATAGTAGAGGTCCTCAATGACTCCATATACATACATATTGATGAAATTTTTCATGAAGTAGAGATGGAGAATCCCCCAACTGATATGGAACAACCTGGAGTAATCATTTTTTATGATTACGATGACAATTATATCATCTATGAGTTTTCAACACCAAATCCACTAGCTTCCATCCATGGGGCAAAGGATCTAGATGCACCTTGTTGCATAATCCTTTAGGAAGACACAACCCCATGTGATTATTTTCCCAACTGACAAACTAGTTCTTCTAACACTGGCACCCTCTCCACTACATGTAGATCTGGGCAACAAAAAGATACTTGACCTGGATCCTTTGTCAAATCTTCCACATCCGTTACTTCATGTGTTACCCGTCAGGTACCCGCCAACCTCCCCCAGTCCATGTCCATCTTCAACACTTCCTTTACTATCAAAGGAAGATTTGTGGATATTACTGGAGGGAATGCGGGGTTAAAGAAAAGATGAAAACCCCACTAATATTCCACAACTACCCTATCATCTGGTACACTATGAAGTTCCTTTGATGAAGGTCCCATCCCTTGTACACATCCCCTTTAGCTGGATGTTCTTCGAGCTACCTGGGCCACCCGAAAATCCTCGCTCTTCTCTTCCCTCCATCTCGAGTTTCAACTTTTCTCAGGATGAGAAAAAATCTAAGTTTGGGTTGGAGGTGGGTGGTATGTTTCTATTCCATCCCATTATCTTCTTTATTCTTACATTATTTCTACGTTTTTATTTATTTTTCAAATAGTTTCTTTGCTCATGACCATTATCTAGTTGACCATGTTTTATTTCTTTTGTTGCAAAATGTCCTTTATCTAGTCGGCCAATATAAATAGATGTTTATCATTGTACCCCTTTAATTTACTAAATCATTTGATAAAAAAATTCACAAATTGCCATGTCTGAAACCATCATGTTACCTAGGACCCCAAAATAGCATCACTCCTTGGAAAAGTTGGTGAGTCGTATGGAATCTATCCAAACCAAACACAAATTTTCTCTATTTTTAAACTACAGATTAATTTGATATAAATCTTATATAATGTGATTGACATGAATATTCTTTCTGATGTAATGACACTTTCAAAAAAGAAAAAAAAGAAAAAATAACTATGTGAAGTTATAAGCACAAGGACACCTTTTGTTTGTCCCTTATTTTCTTTCTAAAAAAGAGAAGCAAAGAATTACCACCGGACAAAAAATCAAGTCTGGAGTGGCATATTTCCCATATCAAAAATTCCATACTCAACAAAGGGACGTACCATCAAAAGATGCCAAAACTGCACATGAAAAAATTGTGACCAATGTATCCACAACTCCACAAATTCAAATCCCAAGCCGACTAGAGGAGGGATAAAAAAGATCATCACTTCCTTCTTTGTTTTCACACCCCTCAATTTCATCTTGTTCTTGTGCAATAAATCACATAAAAAAATGCAACAATAAAAATGAGGGTGTCAAAGCAAAAGTAAGATGAAGCATATTTTTCTACAACGTCTTGATTTAGAAACACGATATGATATTTGTTTTTGATAGGGAACATAGAATTTTGTATTTTGTGGTTTTAGGAGATTGGGTAGCTTGGAAAAATTTGAAGGTAAGGTCTGAAATGATGTTACAAGGGTGAGGATAGACAAATTATTTGTGATTTTATTTGTTTAAGGACAAACAAAGATTCAAGTCAAGGATAAAGTGATGTTACGATTTCCATAGTTCCTGAAATTCATGTATAGACAACACCAAAATAGTCATAACTCCCACATACAAATTCCAAATTTTTATTTTAGATATGTTTTGAAAATCTAATTTCAATTTACATAAGAAAAATATATTTCTCGATGATTTTGGTAGTCATTTAACTATCTAACCAAACAGTTAATGTGTCTATTCATTTTCCACAGTGCCTGATTTATATATATACCCTGCACCAAAATATACATAACTCTCACATATTAAGGTGGAATCTAATGTTTAAATATGTGATCGAAATTAAATTCAAAGTCCTACTTGAAAAATATATTCTTCGGCAAAATTTAAAGCTTTTTACCAGCCAAAAGTCTTACAAAACATCACAAATGGAAATCTACAGAGAGAGAGTCAGAATTTGAAGGGTCAAAAGCAGACAATCAATAATTTTCTTTATCACCTATTGAGGAAGAGATTTCTCTTGATCAAGACAAACAAAAACCGCCTCTTCCATTCCTTCCCCTCCTCTTTCAGGGTTTCCACCCCTCCTTCCCCTATAAAAAGAAGGGGGACTCCATAAGAAAAAACATTGAGTCTTAGTTGTAAATTGAGTCTTACTTGTAATAGAGTTTTAGTTTGTAGTCCTCAATTTTATACTTGTGTTTTCTTTCATAGTTGAAATCTTTCATTTTTGCAAAACATATTTGGTTCTTCATCTCTGGATCTTAGTTATTCTCGTTCCTTTATCTTACAATGGAGGATTAAGGGATCAAGCCATTAAACTGGAACCACCTAGATCTCCCTAGAGATTCTTCTTCATGTGGTCTATGGCTTCTTTCCTTCTTCCTTTTACTTCGCCTCTTATGAAAAGGGAGTAGTCTTCTTATCGAGGTGAGGGGGGAAACCCATTAGCCATGTGATGATTAGATCAATGTTTTACATGATTTTTCAGACAAATGGTTTTTGATTTGAAAATCGACGATTTTAATGTAGTGATCTCCCATTTTCATCGCGTGTTGATCTTGGACGATGTGATCATGAAGCCCAATATTTAGAAAAACCAAATCGATTACATGGGAATTTGGATGAGACCTCAGAAAAGTCTCCATTAGGATGATTGAACTAGGATTCATGAATGCCATGACCAATGGGTTCATGGGGAGTTCATCTTTTATGAATCATTTACGATTGTTTCATGTACCTTCCTTTATCTTTATTATTATGTAATTTCTTGGATCTCATTACACATTGTCTAGGGTAGTGAAATTCCTTAGCTTTAGTATTTATTTCTTTTGATTAGTTGATCTTTAATTCAACATTTTTATTTTTTTGTTTTAGTTTTAATTGACTCTCAAAATGGATTTTACATTCTTGTTCTTGCAATCAGATTTGAAACTCAACCGTCTTCATCATGATCTCTAGGGATCCATACCTATCTATACTTTGTTGACTTAGTACTTACACCAAGTTGACAACCTGGTTAGAAGGTTAAACTCTAGGAATTGTCTTAGTGATTGTTGTGTGTATAATGATGTGCATCAGACACAGAAAATCAGTTGGTGGACATCTTTACTAAACCTCTAGCTAAAGAGTAATTAATTTTATTAGATCCAAACTGCTCACAACTACTTTGGATGAATTTGATCTTCCTTCTAGATTGTTTCTATCTATCCTATATGCTTTTCTCATATTTTTATCACCCTTTCTTGATCAAGTGCTAAAATTTTCATGGTCTTATGCCTTGTTTTTCTCTTGTTTTGGGTATTTTTCCAAACACTTATTTTATCACTAAATAGTACCCAATGATGAGTGATATGTACCTAAGTAAGTCTAAAAAGCAAAATGGACCATAAAAATCAATTTAATTAGCACTCAAATAGCTATAAACTATGATCTCTAATGTTGGGACAAATATTTTGTCGGTCGAGTTGGTAACTCGATCGATTGGTGGCCGAGGGCTTTTGTAAAAAGCCATTCAGTCAAGTTTCTTTCTCACAGAACTCGACCGATGGTCGGGATGGACCAAATCTTAAGTAGGTTTCAGTCGACTATTCTCCCTCTCAACTAGAGAAAAGTCAACTAATTCCTCCTCCAACTCTCTCAAGCTCTCAACCCTAGCCCCAACCTTCCCTCTCCTAGCCCTAACTAGCCCTAGTTTGACCTTCCTAGCCCCTTTTCCTATCCTCCCTAGGTGGTTAGATGGATTTTGGTGGTGTTTGTCTTCTGTTTGGTCTCTCAATTCTTTTAATTTTACCTCCATGACCTCAAATAGGAGAAAGAGAGACACCCCTTCCGGAGCACCATCATCTTCTTCCAACTCTGGCCTCATTCCCTTCGATGACACCTTCTTTGTTTCCAATGAAGCTCTAAATAGGTATAAGGAGCTCCTTCCTAGGAATCGTTTCCCTTTTTGTGCCTTATTTGAGCCTTGTCTGCACAAATAAGAGGTTATACATGAGGTTTCTGAGTTTCTTTATGACCATCACCTTGCATCCCTCAGTGTTGAATGTCAATGCTTCCACAATTCCATGATGAGCACTAAGGTGGTTCATGAATTCTATGCAAATCTTTCTTGGAATTATGAAACTCTTACAACTCAAGAGATTATCACTTCCATGATTATTGGTAAGAAATTCATAATATCAGATGATACCTTGAATATGTTTTTCAATGGTACTAAGGTAACCGACCCATGGAGGAAAGACTAACCTGAGTATTTTGACCTTCTTGACCCTGAATCCTTCTACAAGAAATACGAAATCACTCACCCTAACATTCATAAATTCTTGAAGAAGCCTCAGGAACCCTGTTGGATGAAATCCACCATCCCATCCTCTTCCTTGGGTCTTAAAAACCACATACTCACTTTGGTAGTCAACTGCAATATTCACCCAAAAAGAATCAAACTGAAATTGTAGAGAAAACCAGAATGATTATGTTCCTTTTGAAGAACATAGGATTCAAATGATTTTGATACATGCTTCACCATATGACCTTCTTTGACTCCAAGAGGAATACATGTGGCACCCACCCACCCTACCCAGCCTTGATATGTGGTCTCTTCACCTTTGTGACTGAGAAGTTTCTATTTCATGATTTTCATTACAAACCTTCTAGAAAAGGAGTTTGTATCAGTGATACCACTCTTAAGAAAAACTATTTTCCTACTTCCACTTCCACCACACCTGGAGCCTCTACCTCCTCCCAGGAACCTCCACCTCCACCACCCTCCCGACCTACCCACACCTTGTTACATGTATCCAATGAAGCCCTCATGGGTTGTATGGTCCATGAATAGGCGCACATCCTACAAGTTTAGGAGCATCTACATTAGGATCTTTGCCAGATCATGTCAACCATGAACCTATAATGTGCCCATCCTTACTCTACCTACCAGCCCTACCCAAGTGATGATTATGCTTCTTATGCATATAATCACTTCTACCTGGCCCCTCCACATGCTGCTTTTACTACTACACCCTATGTTGTTGGTAGACCTGCCCCTGCACCTACCCCTAGAGTGCTACCTCTCCCCGATGGCCTGATAGCTACTCTGCTTGCAGGCATAATCCTTGAGGGCTTCTTTGACATATTTAGACTCAAGTTGAGAGATGAAGGCACTATATGATTGTTCTTTGTTGTAGGAAGCATGAGTATTCACTCTTTCAAAAGGATTTCCTATGATGATCTCTTTAGAATGATGCTTTGCAAAGTGGGGGTTGGATCCTTCTTTTTGTCTTCTTTTTCTTCTTCATCACATAACACCTCTTTTCCTTTTTCACCAATGTTGAGTTCTTTCCAGTGAGGAATCACCTCATCTACAATATCATCATCAACAACATTCTCGGAAATAAAGGGGTTACTCTCATTGAATGTAATATTGATAGATTTTTCTACTTTACACAATTCAATGTTAAATACTCTATAAGCCTTGCTAGTAGTGTTATAGCCAAGAAAGAAAGCCTTATAAGATTTTGGACCAAATTTGTCGAGGGAATCCCTGATGTCCAAAACAAAACAAGGACAACCAAAAATATGAGAGAAGTCAGTGGAAGGCTTTCTACCACTCCATATCTCATAGGGGATTTTCTTCAAAGAAGAATGAGTAAGAACCCAGGTTTGCACAAAATATAGACTAACGGCTTCGGCCCAAAACTTCTTTTGAGTGCCATACTCTAGAAGCATGGTCCTAGACATTTCCTATAGTGACCTATTCTTTCTCTCTACATCCCCATTTTGTTGAGGCATTCGAGGTGCAGAAAAGTTATGTGCATACCCAGATTCCTCACAAAACAGTTCAAACAAATCATTTTCAAACATTCCCCCATGATCACGACGGATACAAATGATTTGACAAGAAGCTTCATTTTCAACTTGTTTGCAAAAAGTTGAGAAAATATTGAGAATGTCGCTTTTTGAAACAAGAAATAAGGTCCAAACATATCTAGAAAAATCATCGACAATCACAAGACAATACTTGCTACCAAGAAGAAATTGCATACGCATTGGTCCAAATAGATCAATGTAAAGAAGCTCAAGAACTCTTTTGGTGATAAGGAGGACCCCTTTGGATTTGAAGGTGGACTTGGTTTTCTTTCCTTGGGTACAAGGTTGGCATTACTCATCCTTTTCAAATCCAATTTAGGAAGTACCTTCACCAAATCCTTTTTGCTCAACTTCTTCATTTGATGCATATTTACATGACCAACCTATGGTGCCATAAAGAAATATCATTCAAATTGGCAACAAGACATGTACCAACAATAGGCTTAATATATTAAAAAATAATAATGTTAAGATTACCATTTCTAGTTCCCTTATATATGACATTGTATGAGAGGGAATCTAGAAGCAAGCATTCTAAAGAAGTAAATAGAACACGATAACCATTATGACAAAGTTGACTAACACTTATTAAATTGTGATGTAGTCCATCCACAAGAAGTACATTCTTGATGCATAGAGAATCACCTATATCACCCTCAACTATTACCTTACCCTTGTTGTTGCCCCCAAATGTCACCGGTCCTCCTTTATTCTTTGTGAATTGATTGAAATGGATGATTTCACTAGTCATATGTTTTGAAAAGCCACTATCAACAATCCATTTGCCTTTTACCTACTGGAAAGGAACACAATCAGTGTCCAATTTAAACTTTGAGATCTGGGGTTAGCTTGGGGACCCACTTCATCTTTGGGTTGGTCCCCTTCTCCCTGTAAGGACAATAAGTAGAATGTGGTCATTACAATGAACATAAACCATAGGGATCTTAGAGTCAAAAGACTCTCCATGGAAGATTGGAGGTCCCTTTCTCTTCTTCTTACCCCTTCCATTTCCTTTTAGATCACCCTCATATCCTAAACCACTCGTACCACTATGTTTGGTGACATGGACTTCATTGAGGGACTTCTTCCCTTTCAGGAAGGTTTATAAAGTGGCTCTCAATTTGTGAATATCATTGGTAAGAGTGAAAACAGTAGAAGATAAATGAGCAATATCATCATTAGCCTGCAGTAGATCGGCCTCTAAGTATAGGGCTTTAGTCAAATAAGAATCGCAATCCAAAGAAATAGAAGCAACTTCATTAGTAAGCAAAATAGGTCTATAGGATAGATCATTAATTTGAGTAAGAAACATAGCATTTTCAGTTTTAAGCAACACAAGCTCATCAAGATAAATTCTTGTTTCATCCTTAAGCATTACAAGCAAGCTTAAGATTATCATTTTCAATTTCAAGCAAATCAAGCTTATCTACTAGGGCTTGGTTTTATTCCTTAAGACTAAAGATGTTCTTAAGTTAGACATCATTCTCAACTTCAACTCCATTGTATTGGAGCTCAAGATCAAGAAATTGCTCTTGTAAGGAATCAATGCTATCAACATGCAACTTTTCATTTTGATTAAGAATCTCAATTTTAGAATATAAATCATCAAAGGTCTTACCCAACCTTTTTCTTCTTATATTTACATTCGAAATAAGAGAGTGGATAGCATTAAGCATATCAATAAGAGTTTCTTTGGATAACTCATGTAAGCTTACCTCACTTACCTCACCAATGTCTTCACTTGTGGAGGCCATGAGTGCAAGATGGCATTCTCCTTCATCGGATCTTGAGCTACTAGAGGAAGATTCCTCCCAAGCTTCATGAGTTTCATCCTTACTCCTTTTCTCCTTCTTATCCTTCCTCTTGTACTTGCCTTCCTTTTGTAGTCATCCTTCTTCTAGTGGCTTCTCTTTTGGTGGCTCTTCTTGGCATTTGGGCATTCATCCTTGTAGTGTCCCTTTTGTCCACATTCATAGAACCTAGGATTGAGGATGAGGAAAACTTTCCCTTAAAGTGCTTTCCCTTGGAGTAGTTTTATTCATGATCACTAGGGCCATCATCTTCACTTGAGGAGGGAGGAGAGGACCGACAAGCAAGCTGTTATTAGATAATCATTGCATCCACTTGAGCTTTGAAGGCATTGCCTTTAATCTTCTTTGATTCCTTCTCATCTTTCTTGTCATCTTCTCCTTGCTTGTCAATCTTGAAGGTTTCCAATGAGATCCTCGGTGGCTAAGTCTCTAAGGCTTCTAACTTCTTCAATTGAAGTCACTTTGGGTTCCCATCTCTTGGAAAGAGACCTTAGGATCTTGGAATTGATTGTCCCTTTCTCCAAGGTGTGTCCCAAGGATGCAAGTCTGTTGCTGATGGTATTAAGCCTTAAATACATATAAACCATTTTTTCCTTCTTGACCATCTTTAAGTTTTTAAGTATCCCATTGAGCATGTAGATATTTGATTCCTTGACTTGTTTTGTTCCTTCATAAGTGATGCACAACTTGTTCCAAATCTCATGGATTGTATCCCAAGATGAGATCTAGTTGAACTCAGAGGGAGTGAGGGAAGCATTGATGATGCTTATCACCTTAGAATTGAGTTGTGCCTTCTTGAGTGTAGCTTCATCCCAAGTAGCTACGTCACCCGCCATCTCCTTGTAGGGAAGAATCACCTCTTTCCACATGTCATAGTTCATCCCTTGAAGGAAAAATTGCATCTATCATTTCCAATAGCAGAATTTGGTGTCGTCAAAGACCGGGGTCTCATGGAGAAGCTTCCCTCTAGGTTGAGAGAATGAATCATGTTGTCATTCATCTTCTCGTCTCATGGTAGATGTGTCAAGAAGACTGTGTCTATGACACCAATTTTTGGATTAGAGGGCTCTAGAGAGGGGTGAATAGAGCTTCAAAACTTGCATAAGACTAGTTGAACCTTCAATTTACTTCAACTTGGCATAATTACAGATAGTTAATTTGATGGCAATCTAAACATTCATAACAAGGATGAGAGAAATTGAAGCAACCAATAGAACAAGCTATTTTACATTGGTTCCACTCTATAAACTAGGAGAGAGTCATTCCACTACCTAGAGAGGTCAAGCTTTAGGAATTCTTAAGATTGTCTACTCCTTATATTCACTTATAAGAGTTATAATGAATGAACTTCCTTTTTAGGGACAAGGATACCCCTCTTCCCTTTAAGGTCAAGGAAGCCAACAACCTTACAATAAAGGTCTTACCTATCCAAAATCTAGTCTCCTACCTCACCAAGGTCTTACCCACTCTTGCAATTAGTTGGATGCGTTCACAAAGGTCCTCCCTTTCTTGCAATGAGTCTTCGGCCTTGAGGATTTACCCACTCAGCTCCTTATATCTTTCACCTTGATATCCTCCTTCACTCAGAGAAGCCTTCAGCACCTTCTTCTCCATTTAAAGAAGCTTGATCCTCCTCCTCTTATAGAAGCTTTCACAAATCAAGAACTTTGAAGAAATGGTTTGGGAAGGAGAAGCTTGAGAGATTTATAAGCATACAATATGGTAGCTCTCTCACACAAGACCTATCTTAAGCATAATGATGAATTGAAGTTTAATTAATAGAGAGAAAAGGGCTCAAGTGGACAGAAAGCACTCAAATATGGAAAGGACCATGAATAGCATGAATGAGCAACCTTGGAATGAATTCCAAGAGGTCCTATTTATAGATGGGGGTGTCCACTAGAGTGTGGGAACACTCATGAATGTTTTCTAGCTGTTTGGAGGGTTGCAACGGATACATTTTTGAGTTTTGCAACTCTCCAATATTTAGATTCACTTTTTTTGTGTTTTCTGTACAGTGTGTTTGGTCGAGTTTCAATAAAGATAACTCAACCAATCACACTGTGACAAAACCAATTTAAACCATCAGTCGAGTTTGTCCTGGTGGTAACTCAACTGATCCACTTAGTTGATTTTGGGAAGAGAGATCTTCGATCAAGTTTTGTGGATGGACAACTCGACTTATTGATATCATTCTCAAAATCCATTAAGGATTGGTCGAGATTTTAACTCGGTCGATAAAGTGCCTGTAATGAATTTTCCAAAATGATATTTAAGTGATCAAATGTTTGAATTAAGTGTCCCAGATTTTTTCTCATCTTAGTTACAAGTCATATCATCAATACAAATGATTACAAAATTAATCTAAGGTGATTTGGAGTGATTTCCCCAATTGCGCATTTGCATTGCATTTGACATGCACTAAAACAAGCTAGGGCTTGATTGAGTTGATCCTTTTCATGTACCTAATGCCTGAAATCAATATTAAACAAACATATTAGATAAATATGAATGGAATGGTTAATTCATTATCAAAATAGGGACAATCTGTAATACTTAGGTCAACACTTTAGGGTGGCGAATCTCATTTCGGGGTTTACCCTTCCTTTGTTTCTACCCCTACCATGATTATGACCTTGTGCCCTTCTATTATCATTTCTTGGGGCCGATACGCCTTTAGTGAAACCCACATACCCCTTGGGTGGGTTTTGGGTAGGCATGATAGTCTTTTCCATCCCTAAGGCAAAGTCAGGGCCTCCGTAAAGTTTGGGGGTTTTCTAGCCATTTCACCGGGGTTTCAACCTGGGGTGCATGTGCTCAATGAAGTGCTCCACTCATTGTTCTTTGGTCATCATTTAGGTAACGTGCTCTAGGAATTAGAACTTGGGAGCATAATCTGCCACTGATATGTTGCCCTGATAGAGGATCATGAACAACTTCTCTTTACTGTTCATTATAGAGTTGGGGACAAATCTTACAGTGAAGATGGTGTGGAAATCTACCCAGGTCATTGGCCGAGTAGTCATGTCTCAGTTGACAATGTAGTTTTTCCACCATATCTTTTCTTCTCCTTCGTGGAGATGAGCAGTGAAGAGAATCATTTTTTTGAGTTCTACCTCTAGGATGCGGGAGCCATTCTCCATAGCCAAGATCCAGAGATCCTCCTTGTCAACGACTTTAGTCTTGTCTTCTCCCCAAAACATTTCTATGTTTCTCTTAATGAAATCAAGTATGTGACTTTGAAATGAGTGTGGACAGGTTGGGGTTCACCATTATCATCCTTGGTGATGTCCCTAATGGCTAAGGCACTAATGGCCTCAATAAGTTTCTCTTGCTATTCTAGTTAGAGCATCTTAGGGGTTTGAATCACCCCTTATATGACTATATGTACATAGGTAGGGCCAACAACATGTTAGGGGTCATCCTTGGACTTGTGCTCATCTTCTGACACGGGTTCATGATAACACCCAAACTTAGGAATTTATGCTAAGCATTTATTTATGGTTTTGTGTCATAATAGCCTTGATATGCCCAAAATAACTCTAGATACTTATCTTTTCATAATTTATATATCTTTTGAAGATAAAATCACTCAACTAGCCAATTTTTGGACATACATGCACTGAACTTGAAAAGACATATATTCTCCAAGATTTCTGCCCAACACATGGTTTTTGCAGAAGCTAGGATTCCATCTATCGTGATTTCTATGCTCGGTACGACCACACCGAGAACAAGGGTCAGCTACTTCTATCTCACCTGCGACACATTCCTTGATCGTGACACCTGTCACGACCACTACGCTCGACATTACCGTGCAGATATGACAAGGGTTAGATGCACCTATCTCACTGTGACATCTACCAATGTAACAACCCCGCCTCTCGATAACCCCTAGTTAATGGAGACCAAGAGGTCATAGACGTTATCCTAAAATAGGATCAGTGGTTTTGCAAATAATCAACAATAATTAATAAATTCTACTACAACTAAACTTTTACTGGAATTAAAAAAAATTATTCATACCTTGCAATAAATTCTACTACAATAGGAAGTGGAAATCTTTACCCAAGAAAGAACATATCTAACTACAATCCACCAATTCTTTATTAAGCATTATTCCATCAATGTCACTTCAAAGGAATATCCATTTTCGTGATAATCTAAAATGTCGGCAAACAAAACGGCGGTCAGTATAATGAATTATACATGTATGTGGGGGAACCAATAATCATGTATTTAATTATAACAACATATTGCTAGCAATTATGATTTCACAAAACAAACTTCACATAACTACTCAATCCTTACATACCCTAACCTCGGTGTTGTCCCTATAGTGGACATGGATATTACCTCTCATATGGTAGATCTCAACTAACCCCCATGATCCTACCTTACAGGTAGATCCATACATAGGGTCGTGGAGTGATAAGGTCCTACCCAAGGGTATACCAACACATCGACTCGTGATAACCTGATGATCCTACCTCATGGGTAGACCATGTACTAGATCATCTGATAACATGATGATCCTACCTCATGGGTAGACCATGTACTAGTTCATCCTTCTCATCATTAACAAAGCTATAGAGGAGGACCAGGATCTGAGCTAGTCATGCATGTATAATTATCGTGATAGTCATAGTCACTTTATAGTTGCATGAAATAAAAGTCAATCAAGAAAAAATTTCCAAGCAACCGATAAACCTCGAGAATCTCCATGAAACTAAAGCAATTTAACCATAAGTGTAACCACATACCTATCTTGGAGATCTCAAAGAAGCAATATATCCAAATCCGACAAGATGTCCAATCAAGCAAGCCAATCAATCAATCAAGCAAACATTGATCCTGAAAACATGTATAACACATAGTTGTTAACATCACATCCCAAACAACTCTTTATTGACTTGGGACACCTTTCTAAGGTTTCTAAGTCTCATAAGTATTCATTAGGGTTTCTTAGATCAATTTCTCAAACTTTATCCTTTTTAGGTCAACAAACCCTAAAACAACGTTTCTACTCATAAAAACCCTAATTGCTCAAACTATCCACATTAAGGATCTTTTATACTTAAATTGACTTAGGATCATCATATCTCTGTTTATTCATGGATTTGAACAATTAAAACCATTAAAAGTCATCATCACCTAAATTAGGGTTTCTGAGCATATTTATGTACATGGAACCCCAAATTGAGCCAATTATGTATAAAGATCATTCTTTTATATCTAAATCATCCCTTTACTAACAATGAGTTAATTTCCACTTTAAACATCCATATAACCCTTCCCAAATCATTAATCATCTACATCTAGGGCTTTTCATTAATTAAATCATTAAAGATGATAACTTTATACTCTTTTCAAACTATAAGAATATTTAGATTCTAATGATATTTTTATTGGATTCTACACAATTTAATGATCAATATTCATATATTGTATGTCTTAATCTGAGCTACCAGTCATTAGATATGAATTTTATGAGATAATTACCTTTTGGGCCAATGGGAGGCCGCCACATCAGCAGAGTGGCTCGCTCCTACAAGGCGGGTCAGCGATCGGGTCAAAGGGAAACTTTGCCCCTCTACTCCTTCATGAGAATCAAGGGTAAAAGAGTATTTTTGCCCATTCCCCTTCTTCTTCCTCGTGACAGTCCCCACGTACAGAGTTGTACCGAACTTTGGTCAACACCATGGTTGACTCTGCACCCTCAACCCTCAAACCGCAAAGCAGCATTTCACACCTTCGCTCGGTCCTCCCAAACTTGGCCCTACTTCCAATTTCTCAATTGATGTGTTGGATGGCTGGAATGGGCAGGTTGAACTCTGGAAAGGCAAGCACAGCGGCGCAGGGGTAGAGAGCAGAGCTCTAGGGGAAATTCCCCACTAGTTTGCGATCATGAAGGCTAGTAGAGCCTCACAGAGGCGATTGTGTCCTTGTTAGGGATCAACGACCATGTTATATAGGGGGAGTTCTCCTGACGCAGCCCAGTTGTGAAGAGAATTTAGGTGAAGCTTCAAGGTCTTCCCAAACCACCCCAATCCTAGGTTGGTTGTGTGAGAAATTCGCTCCTGATGTTAGTGAGATTGTTTCTAAAATTGTAAATGAACCAGGTTGTGAGAGAATCTAGGAAAATCTAAATGCCTCTTGTTTCCCGATCCTACCTGATGTAGAAGATGACCCAGGTGCCCTTGGATCTTAATCCAATGGCTTCCATGTCGTGTTACTGATGGTTATTCAAGTTTTAATACCAAAATAATCGGGGAAAATAATTGTGACATCACTAATTATCCCTCTCACTTTAGAAATATTATAAAATCAATATCTCCCAAACCACTTATCCAATTAATACCAAATTTAAAGGGAAAGTTTATAATGACTTATAAAACTTGTGTGCCAAGTTTGGGACTAAAACTCGAAAGTATGAGTGACTTTTCTTCATATGCAAGTTATATCTTAATAGGGCATATTTTATACATATTTTTTCTCTCTTATTCTTTTATATCATTTATTTGGATTCCTTTTATCATTAGAATACTTGTGGATTTGAAATCTCATACATGATGAGTCAAACACCCATCTTTCCACATATTTCTCATATTTTCCTTATTATCTCAAATTCCCTTCTTAATAATGCATTATTTGATTTTTTCTTTTTCTTTTAATCATATTGGACTCATTAACATTTTATGATCCACGAAATCACATACACAAAGGAAATATTGCAAAGGGAATCAATTCAATACCTATAATTCATACAGTTCTCATAGTGATACATTTATTGGGAAAATTGCATTTCCCACCATATGAACCCAAAAATTGTGGTTGTAACATCCTTCCCCTCTTATAGGAATTTTGCTCTCAAAATTCCACCAAACATACAAAAAATTCAGGATAAAACTTTCCTATGTCCATCATTGGCTACCGTTTGGCTTCATCCTCTCCATGGTGCTTCTAAAGAACCTTTGTCATCTTCTATTCTTTACTCCTGAGCTCTCTCTCACCTTGGTATCTCATACCATCATAGGTGACTCAGGGTAAGTTAGCCTCCTGTGGAGTCCAGTAGGTTCAAAGCTCGTCACATGGCTTGGGTACCACACATAGTTCTCTAGATCGGACACATGGAACACATCATATTATCCTGAGGGGTAGGGCTATACATAAGAAACTCTACCAATCCATCTCAAATGGACCCATGTATCGGGGACTCAGCTTTTGCTCAGAGGGGTCGGTTTTTCATAATACATGTTTACCCACAATGAATTGCATGTCAGTATGCTTTGCATCAGCTCACGATTCTTGTCGATCATGGCCTTTCTTAGCCATTTCTCGATCGAAGTGTCTTCATCTGCATACACTATGGTCTCTTTGACCTTCACAAGGTCCTCTCACCGACAACATCCAAGTGAAGTGGTAACCGACACATCCTCCCACACAGAGCTTCATACATCCCAATATTGACTATCATGGCTATCGTAACAAGCAACCTCTTCTAGGGCCAAGAATTGTTCCCATGTATCACCCTAAATGAGCACATATGCTCTCATCAGAGCCTCTAAAGTCTGGATCATACTCTCTCTTGACTGTCCATCAGTCAGGGGTGATATGTTGTACTCAACTAGCATCTAGTTCTTCTTACACCTACTTCCACAATATGGAAGCAAGCTTAAGGCCATACTTAAGACCATTTGAACTCGAATCCCGGTGTAGTTGAACAATTTCTCTCTCATATATATAGTTCAACCAAAACTGTCATACTAACAATGATCTCTCTTAGGTAAGGGGATTAGGCCAATTTGGTAAGGCGATCTACCATAACCCATATTGCATCCTGACCTCTCTTGGTCTAGGGGAGACTCGCCTCAACATCTATGGTGAGCTACTCTTATTCCCTCTTGGGGACTCTTCACTATTTGTAGCAAATCAATGGGTTACTGGTGTCACCTCTTAGCATGCATGACAAAAAGCCACATGCACTCTATATACTTCTCCATATCAGGTACTCAAAGCATAGTTTTATTATCTTAGTAGTACCACGGTATATGCTAGACTTATAATCATGATCTCTTGCATGTCCTGATTCCTCAAGGTCAACTCCTCAGAAACCCTAAATCACTCTAGTAGTGGGTTTCATCACCTTCTTTTCTGAAGAGGTGCATCTGAGGTTCTTACAACCATCCTTTTATCTCATCAAGTTTCGGGCTAGCTAACCAAGAAACCACTAACTCAGCCAACAGGTCTCATTGTATCTGAGTGTTAGCCTTGCATGTCTCACAAACTTAGGGTTCACCTAACAACCTCTTCTAGCCTCTCTACTGACCAAACAAGATGGATGTGTCTCAACTAAGAGCATATGTTATCATATTAATTCCTTATGTGCTAGGTGATGGTGAAAACATAAAGCTTCATATACTCCACTCATTACGCTCATCTCGGGTTTAAGTCTAATTGAGTCAAGAAAACTTCAGGCTCATCATCTCGATTACCATACCCAAGATGCAACTCTTAGGATCCAAACTGCTCTTAACAAGAACGTCCTCATATGATGATTACCTTTGTCCTCTTCATGTTTCCAAACCACATATTCAACGTACTCTCAATAGGTGTGGTACTTCCTCAAACATAGTAGAAAGGTTTCAACTCATATCACATTTATCCTCAATATGGCATGTGTTTTATCCTGTCTCTCAAACCCATAACAAGATGAAATAAGTATTTGGCTACAGTCCAAATATAGAGTTCAACCTGTTCCAAGAGTAGAGATGGTGCATCACACATCGCGATCACACTTTCCAATCTAAGTTGAAATGTACATCACATGTCTCCACACCATGAACATCTCCATTATGGGTCTACACCCATGGGAATATTGTCCCCAACACCTTTGGATCTTATAATATCTATTATGTACAATCCTTAGTCATTACCTCAAGGTCTCTAGGGTGCCAACACTTTTGGAGTGATCTGACCCTTACGCATCTAGGGAGTTCCTCTCAAATTTACCCTTAGGCCACATGAACTCACGAAGGTGGCCAACCTCATAACCCATGGTCCTTGGGTAAAGGTAGTTTTTACCTCCCGACCCTATGGTCTTATGCATTCAGGGAACAGAGAACTCCTACTCCCATCGGTCTTATCCCTTGCCGACCCTAGTATTGACTTAGGATTCTATCATGGTACATCTCAAACTTGAATCCTCACCTAAACCTCCATCATCTCTCTGGGCACTCGTGGTCAAATTACATCCCTTCATGGGAATCATGGTGACCTACCTATCTAGGTCTGGACCATACAAGTTACCTCTACAGCAACATATCCTCATGCCCCTTAGAGATGGTCACACATGGGTCTATAGATTCATGCTCACACCATGTGCTTGTACACTTAGCTCATCAAGCTCTTATCAGATACCTCTTTAGGTTACCTCCAACCTAATCAAAAGTTGGTGCTCACCCTACATAAAAGGATTCCTTCCCAGGATGGGAGAAACTATATCTTGATAGTAACAAAGGTCACAAATGTCCTTACTCCCAGGGTTTACATCATCACGTGCATGTGTAGCCCTACCATGCTACTTATACACGTAGCCAGATAGAAGACAACCTACTAAGCCATGTTAAGTTCCTTGGTATGTCATACATATTCATCATTCCTTGAGGTCGAACCAATATCATACATGCATATGTCACCAACCTGTGAGAGTGGTTCATCCACATATATCTCAGTTTGAGTGGGGTTTCCTTTTGCTCTAACACATGAGGGGTTCCATACTCAAATACTATGAACTGAATCAGACTCATGAGCATCATGTGCATCAGATACTACTGCTTCCCCTCTTTGGTCTAGGAACCCATGTTCACCTCTTATACATCATCTATCTAGCTACATGCTTAGCTGTTCAAACATGAATCGAACATATGCCAAGTACAACATACACATCACAACACTCTTCCACGTGCACAACCTTTAGCGTCCACTGGTTATGATGCCACTCAACTTGTTACCATACGCTTTTCAGGGTCTAAGGAACTCTTCTTCATGTTCCTAAAAGGTAGGTACTCATATCATCTGTATATTTGTTCACGAAGCCTCTTTATCATTCTAGGGTTTTGTTCTTCTAAAGGTATCCAAGGTACAACAAGCCTCCACAGATCATGCATGAGGCAACCTCAACTATCTACTCAAGGTCGTAAAAACTAGGTCATATCATACCCAACTTCACATTATTCCTTGTGTCTTAAAGTCAAGGTGTCCCACCTCCTTCATCGGGTCTCACCCTTCCTCTAGAGATAACCCTACAACTGGTCCTTCCACTGGAGGTTATCTCCTAGAAGGTGGTTCAAGATCTTAAAGTTACATGTCTACACCTATCTGGGAGAAAAGCATGATCCAAAATCTATGTCCGACCAAGATGATCCAAAGTTATGCATGCTCATCTCATGAACATCAGGCATAACCCTTCGGGTCTAGGTCTAAAACATGTTGTCAGCCTTGCTTTCGTTCTCTTTTATGTAAGTGTATGCCTCTTGTTTACTCATATACATCTATTAGGGTTCATATATGGTTACCACTAACCTCCTCAATGAGGTTACTATCCCCCACCCTAATAGGAACGACCCTCCCAAGGTTGGGTCGACAAGGCACTAGGGTGAAACTACACATGGTTCATGTTTCTCATGGATACTCAAAACCTCTGCACAACATGCCTTTCTAACCCATGTACATGCATGCATGGTCAACTATGATATCCAACTCATTGTGTCTTCTCTTTCTCTATCCACCACTTAGGGTTTGGGTTAGAATCATCCTCAGAGGATGTGTCAGGTCTCTTCCTCTTTCTGGAGGCTTCTTCCTCCAAGTCTAACTCTCTCCTCCTATTCCTACAAGATGGTTTAACCTCAGCATTCTCCTGAGGGGTAACCAAGAGCATGGAAACACGGGCCATGCCACCTAAGCATGTAACTAATCTTTAGTTTACACTAAAACTATTAAACTTATGTCCATGAAATCTTGTTTACATGCTTTTCATTATTTGGTTGAGGATTCCTTATTCCTTATTACTCTTATCCCAAACACTGGAGAGTGGTGGAGAGAGAGAATACACTAAGCACTTAATATTTCTCCAGAAATAAGAGGTAGAGAAGGGATGAAATTCGATGAGAAGACCTAGAGGTATCTTATTTCGAGTCAAATCCTTTTTTTTTGGCCAGGCAGTCACACAGATCCGGGAGTCCTCATGGACTGACTAGTGGGGTGGAGGAAAATATTGCTAGCCCTCAGATCATGATCCTTTTCTAGACACCTCCATCATTGGAAAATCCTCTAATAACTCCCTTGGGCTCTAAAGAGTTTGTAAAATTTAATAATTATTAGAGATTAAATGGAAAACCATAGCTTTGATATCAAATGTAATGACCCTGCCTCCCGGTAACCGCCAGTTAAGGGAGACCAAGAGGTCGGAGGTGTTATTCCAAATGAGGATCAGTGGTATTGCAAATAATCAACAATAATTAATAAATTCTACTACAACAAAACTTTTATTGGAATAAATTTTTTCTATGCATACCTTGCAAAATATATGAAGTGGAAATCTTTACTCAAGAAAGAACTTATCTAACTACAACCCTCCAATTCTTTATTAAGCTTTATTCCATCAATGTCACTTTAAAGGAATATCCATTTTCTTGATAACCTAAATCGCTGGAAAACAAAACGGCGATCATTTAACAAATTATACTAGTATGTGGGGGAACCAATAATCAAGTATTTTATCCTACCTCGTGGGTAGACCATGTACTAGGTCATCCTCCTCATCATTAACAAAGCTACATAGGAGGACCATAATCTAAGATAGTCATGCAAGTATAATTATGGTGATAGTCATAGTCACTTTATAGTTGCATGAAAAAAAGTCAATCAAGCAATTATTTCCAAGAAACTGATAAAACCTCAAGAATTTCCATGAAATTAAAGTGATTTAACCATAAGTGTAACCACATACCTGTCTTGGAGATCTCAAAGAAGCAATATATCCAAATCTAATAAGATGTCCAATCAAGAAAGGCAATCAATCAATCAAGCAAACATTGATCCTGAAAACATGTATAACACCTAGTTGTTACCATCACATCCCAAACAACTCTTTATTGACTTGGGACACCTTCCTAAGGTTTCTAAGTCTCATTAGTATTCATTAGGGTTTCTTAGATCAATTTCTCAACCTTTATCCTTTTTAGGTCAACAAACCCTAAAATAGCTTTTCACTCATAAAAACCCTATTTGCTCAAACTTCCACATTAAGGACATTTTATACTTAAATTGACTTAGGATCATCATATATCTATTTATTCATGGATTTGAACAATTAAAACCATTAAAAGTCATCATCACCTAAATTAGGGTTTCTTAGCATATTTATGTACATGGAAACACAAATTGATCTAAATATGTATAAAGATCATTCTTTTATATTTAAATCATCCCTTTATCAAAAAGAGTTAATTTCCACTTTAAACATCCATATAACCCTTCCCAAATCATTAATCATCTAAATCTAGGGTTTTTCATTAATTAAACCATTAAAGATGATAACTTTATACTATTTTCAAACTAGAAGAATATTTATATTCTAATAGTATTTTTATTAGATTCTACACACTTTTCTGATCAAAATTCATATATTGCATGTCTTAATCCAAGCTACCAGTCATTAGATATGAATTTTAGGAGATAATTACCTTTTGGGCCAATGCGAAGCCACCACATTAGTATAGTGGCTCGCTCCTACAAGGCGGGTCAGCGATCGGGTCAAAGGGCAAGTTTGCCCCTCTTATCCTTCATGAGAATCAAGAGTAAAAGAGTATTTTTGCCCTTTCCCCTTCTTCCTTGCGAGAATCCCCACGTACAGGGTTGCGTCGAACCATGGTCAACACCATGGTTGACCCAGCACAGCATTTTGCACACCTTCGCCCGGTCCTCCGAAACTTGGCCCTGCTTCCAATTCCTCCATTGGCATGTTGGATGGCTGGAATGGTTAGGATGAACTCTGGCAAGGCAAGTACAGTGGCACATGGGTAGAGAGCAGAGCACTAGGGGGAATTCCCCACCAGCTTGCGATCGTGAAGGCCAGCAGAGCCTCACGGAGGTGATTATGTCCTTGTTAGGGATCAACGACCCTCTTATATAGGGGGAGTTCTCTTGACACAGCCCTGCTACAAAGAGAAATTGCGTGAAGCTTCTAGGGCTTCCCAAACCACCCAAATCCTAGGTCGGTTGGGTGCAAAATTTGCTCCTGAAGTCAGCAAGATTGTTTCCAAAATCGCACATGAACCAGGTTGCGAGAGAATCTAGGAAAATCCAAATGCCTCTTATTTCCCAATCCTACCTAATGTAGAAGACGACCTAGGCACCCTTGGATCTTAATCCAATGACTTCCATGTCGAGTGCCTAAGGGTTATTCAGGTTTTAATATCAAAATAATCGGGGAAAATAATTGTGACATCACTGATTATCCCTCTCACTTTAGAAATCTTATAAAATCCATATATCCCAAACCACTTATCCAATTAATACCAAATTTTAAGGGAAAGTCTATAATGACTAAAAAAACATGTGTGCCAAGTGTGGGACTAAAACTCGAAAGTATGAGAGACTTTTCTTCATATTCAAGTTATATCTTAATAAGGCATATTTTATACATATTTTCTCTCTCTTATTCTTTTATATCATTTACTTGGATTCCTTTTACCATTATAAGCCTTGTGGATTCGAAATCTCATCCATGATGAGTCAAACACCCATCTTTCCACATATTTCTCATATTTTCCTCATTATCTCAAATTTCCTTCTTAATAATGTATTATTTTATTTCTTCTTTTTCTTTTACATATTGGACTCATTAACATATTATGATCCACGAAATCACATACATAAAGGAAATATTGCAAAGGGAATCCATTCAATACATATAATTCATACAATTCCCATAGTCATACATTTATTGGGAAAATTGCATTTCCCAGCATATGAACCCAAAAATTGGGGTTATAACATCTACCACGACCACTACATGTGTCGCAACTACTATAAGGCTTCACAACCGCTACAACCATAACTGCAGCAAATATTGTCATGATCTCTACACTCATCAGGATTGCTACATCTATCGTGATTGAGACACCAAGCACGGTCGGGCTAAGGACAAGGGCTAGCATCCATATCGACCAAGACAATCGTCTTGACTGTGACAACCATCTCGATCGTGACATTTGTTTTGACCACTACAAACTATGTCCCCGAGACATCCATCTTGACCATGACATATGTTAACTGCTACACCAGGCACGTTCGGGCTGAGCTCGGCATGGGTGGGATGAGACTGAGGTTGTGACTGAGACAGGTGTCGTGACCACTTATTACACACAATGTGCCTTCACCTATAAATACCCTCCCCTCGCTACTTGGAGAGGGGTTCCAACCCATTTTTGTTCCACGAGGTGGTTCTGAGATTTTTAGGGTCCCAGATCCTTGTGGGAGATTCTCAATTCTAGATAAGGACCTGGAGGGCCTGGAGGACTATGCGGGGGAAGGTGGTCCATCTCTTCCAAATGGATAGGCCCTTAAGTCTGGTGACCTGGAATGTGAGGGGATCTAGCAACAAAATCCATCGCATTCAGGATGATATGGAGAGACTCAATCCTGCTATCATTATCTTATTGGAGTCTAGAATTAATAAAAACAATCTGAATTCTGTTCTTCACACTAGTTGGCAGTCCTATAACTACTTAGGTAACTCAAACTTCTACTCTTATACTAGGATCATCATTCTCTGGAAAGATCCAAGCATTACTATTCATAAAATCAAAGAGTCGGCTCAGCTTATTCATTGTAATATCTCTAAAGATCATCACAACTTCCTTTTCACTGTTTTATATGGTTCCAATAATGATCTGGAAAGAAAACTTCTATGGAATGATATTTGCTCCCTATCTAGCATGATTAACTCTCAATGGTGCCTAGCTGTAGACTTTAACGCGATCAGACTTGCTAGCGAGAGGCTAGGCAAAGAGCCACCTACTAATATCAGTATGAATGATTTCAATAATGCTATGAGTACTACTGGTCTTCTTGAAATTCCCACCAAGGGTCCTTACTATACCTGGGATAGCAAAAGAAAATCTGGGATAAGCACCTACTCTAAAATTGATCATGTTTTTTGTAATCTGGATTTCCTCGACTACTTTCCTAATGTATGGGATGAAGCTATATCCAATATTACCAGTGATCATAAGATCATCAAGGTTAATCTGGTCAAGGAAAAGAAGCTAGTTACTCTTTTTCGTTTCATCAATCCTTGGATTAATCAAATTGAGTACTCTGACATTATAAAAAAAGCATGGCATATTGACATCGATGGTCCTCCCATGTATAGACTGTACAGAAAACTTCATTCCACCAAGTTTTCTCTGATTTCATGGAATAAAGATAAGGTCAACAACTTCTCCTCGCTTTCTAAAAAGCTTGAAGCTCAAGCTACAGAGCTCCAAAAAGCTACTGATCAAGATCAAGGAAATATTGATCTCCATGCTCAGGTTAATAAGATTAGAAAAGAAGCTATCAAAGCTTCTGAAGATGAGGACAGTCTTTGGAAACAAAAATCCAGGATCGAGTGGTTGAAACTTGGTGATAGGAACTGTTACAACCCCAATTTTGGATTAATTTGGGTGAGAAATGTAATTTCTCACAAAAGATATTTGAACAAATAAAGATATAATTTGTTTTGAATAAATGGATTTCGTTTACAATAGCCTTGATGATTGTGTTGTGGGCTTTATTGGCTATTGGGCCCAATAACAAGGAAATCCAATTAATGAATGAATAATTGAGTTTTTGAGAAAAGAAAGGTGTGGAAACCTCTTGAAGGCAAAAGAAGTTAATCCAAAGATGGATTTCATGCCATATGGGTTCCGTGGGTCCCAAGGAGTCCAAAGTTGCAAAGATAATGCAAAAAGAAAAGAAAAGACAAATTAAGTATTTCTTTGTTAAGAAAGAAATTGAAAACAATGGTAAAATGTGGAAAATAAGTAAAAAGAGGTACAATTGAGTTATCCTTAGTGGGATTTCATATCCCAAGGATTCCTAATAATAAAAGGAATACTGATGAGGAAAATAAAAGAGAAATAAAGAGAAATCCTCAAAAAGAGATATTTTAATAAGAAATAAACAAGATAATGTGAAATAATGCATATTGATGCATGTAGAAGGATCATGAGTATTCCTTAAAAAGGAATTTCGAATTATTTGAGTTACTTGGGATCTAAGGAGTCCCAATGAAGAAAGAGGAAAGAGAAAATACCAAATTTGCAAAATAAGAATATAATGTGAATACATTATTAATGGATTATGTGGTTTTGCTAAAAAGGAAGTCATTTCTATTAAAAGAAATAGAAATTTGTGCCTATGGATTGAGAAGCAAGAATAAAGAGATTAGGTGAGAGGAATTTAGAATTCCTAAAATCTAATGAACAAGTAATATGAGAGAGAGAAGGAAACTAGCTTCTTATTGTAGGAATCACATTCCTAATGGGAAAGAGCCTTGATTGCTTAGTGGGCCAGCGATCTGGGGCATGGATACCCCCCTATATAAAGGTTTGACCCTCCAGTTCGAATCCAGGAAGGATCCCACACGCACCTCTCTTCCTTCTTCTTCTTATTCATGTAACCTTGCATGCAAACCCTATTGTGGAGAGAAGGGATTTCTTAGCGTCATGTTAGACTGAGGAGGAGTTGCAATGGTGGTTCACCACCCCCGCAATGTCCTGGGAGGTGATGGTGACGGATCTCTCGTCCTAATCGATCGTTGCAACAACATTTTGGTTGCTCACGGCCTTCACATATAGTAGGTCGTCCAGTCACGTCCATACCACCTCAACCTTGGGTTGAGCCCTCCACAGGTGCGGCGGAGGGAGGCGGAGGTAATGGAGGATCTGTCGGTGCCCTAGGGGCCGAGGGTTGAAGGATGGAAACCACCCTGAGCCGCTGCAGGAGGCAGGGTAGGGTTTCTCGCGGGGAAGAAGGGCTCAGGTTGCATTGGACTGTTATGCCCTCCGCGGGCTGAAGACCAACCTGACTTAACCAAGGGCATCATGGTCATTTCGAAATGTTTCCCAACCAAGCCGTAGCAACGTTGCATGCAATGGGCTACGTGGCGCCTCCCCATTGGACGAAATAAGTCAATTTTACAAAATTCATATCTCCCTAATTGTAGCTTGGATTATTATACATAAAATACGAAACTTGCTTAGAAAAATGAGAGGAATCCAATAAAAATATAATTGGAGCCTGATTATGTTGACAATTCGAAAAGTAATAGAAGTTATTAACTTTAATGTAATGATGATTAAGAAACCCTATTTTGATATGATTAATGTGATTAATAGGGTTTAATTGATGGTTAAAGTTGATAACTAGCTTGTTAATGATAAAAATGAACATTAGGAACAAAAGGGATGAACTTTGCATATAATTAATTAATTTAGAGTTTATGTGCATAAATAGGCTTTAATGGGCCATGAAACCCTAATGTTTGTAATTAGGATTACTAATGGCTTTAAGTACTCGATTTCATGTATAGAATTGAGTTTTCATGACTATAAGCTATTTCAAGCATTAAAGTTCCTAATTTGTGGATAAATACCCTAAATGTAGTAATTAGGGTTTTCTCATGAATAAAAGGTAGAATTAATGATAAATAATGTTCATATGAGTATTAGAGCATAATGAACTACAAATTGATGATAAACGAGTATAATGACTTTGTCATGGATTAAAAAGGATAAAAATAGTAGCTTTGATGTAAAAGAAGCTTAATGAAATTAATTGATGGTTAATGTGCCTTTAAATCTGAGAATAGGGTTATATGTCGTCAAGATAACCTTAATATTGAAGAATAGATAAAATAATAAGGGTTTATGAGTAATGGTATAAAATTAGGGTTTGAAATAGTAAAAGATGAAGGGAAACCCTAATTGCAATAGAAACCCTAAAAATGAATTAGAAACCCTAGGAAGCGAGCTAGGTTTAATGGATCTTGATGAAATGAATAATAAAAAAGGAATTACGTGATTATTTTAGGATCTTATTGAAAATGCTTGCTTGCTTGGATTCTTATTTGCATGGATATTTCTATTCAAATCGTCAGATCAGGTATGTGGTTAATTATGAATAACCACCTTAGTTTCTCGAGGATTTTCTGGATGGTTAATCACATTGAATGCAAATTATCAGTTTGGATGTTCATACTTGCAAACTATAAAGTCACTATGATTATCACATTATTAATAGAAGTATGGATTCTCGCACTTACATGCCACCCTGATGGATGATGCCAAAGGTCAGGCCCAGATGGGTAGACCAATGGACACCTTGAGTGGTGACCCCAGGCACCAAGCTCGGGAATGAGAAGGTGGCCTATGATATTGCATGACTAGTGGGCACCATGGGTGGTGACCCCCAGGCACCAAGCTCGGGATTGAGAAGGTGGCCTTAAGTCATTGGCAAAGGAAACCCTAAGGTGGGTATGCCAGGGTTGGGGCAAAAGCAGTGGAGAATGTCATACTGAAAAGTGTAAATTTGCTTGTTAATTAACTTGATTGTGATAATTAGATTGTTATCCTTATGTGCAAACTTTTGGTTGTTCCCACATACCAGTATATTTTGATATACTGACCGACGTTTTGTTTGTCGGAATTTTAGGAAAAACAATTGAAAGAACAAACAGTAAAGTGACACATTGTGGAAATAAGAAATAAAGTGCAAGGAGGATTAGATAGAATAATTCAAGCTCTGGATAGATATATTTCCAAAGTTTTCAAAGGTAAGTAAAGTTTTAATTTTATACCAAATTCCAGTTAGATTTTAGAATTTCATAATTATTATTGATTATTTGTTGAACCTTTGATCATGTTAATTGAATAAATGGCTCTGACCTTCGGGTCTCCCTTAATTGGGGGTTACCGGGAGGCGGGGTCGTTACAATTGGTATCAGAGCATAGGTTCCTCAATTAATCTTTAATAATTATTAAATTTTACAAATTCTGTTGAACCCAAGGGAGTTATTAGAGGATTGTCCGAAAGACTGAGGTGTCTAGAAAAGGATCACGTCCGGGGGCTGGCAATATTTTCCTCCGCACCGCTAGTCTGAATATGAGGACTCCCGGATTGTGTGACTGCCTGGCCGATGTCTTAGGATATGACTTGAAATAGGATACCTTTAGGACTCTCTCATCATGTTCATCCCTTCTCAACTCAAATTCTGATAAGGGCCTTAAGGATTAGGGTTTTCCTCTCTTCTCCTCACCCTCTTGAGGTATGGGAAAGGTTGATAAGGATTAAGGGATCCTCCATCAAATTAATGAAAAGCATGTAATTAAGATGTCATGGACATAAGCTTAATAAAGTAAGTGTATTGAGTAGAGAGGGTTAGTCTTGGAGGTAGAGACCATCATTAAGGTAGAGACCTAGCACACCCTTTGAGGATGATGGTAACCCTAACCCTAAGTGAAGGTTAGAGGGAGAAATGATATGATGAGTTAGATGTCATGGTTGACTAGGTGTTTGGATGGACATGCCTTTGGATTGCCATACGAACCATGAGAAGTTGATGACCGAGTACCTTTGGCAACCCAACCCTGGGAAGGGTCGTGCATGTTTGAGCAAAGGATAGCTCCTTCATGGATGAGGTTAGAGAAGAACCTATAGAAACCTTATGAGTTGTTGCAAGTAGGATATAGCTTGCACCCAGAGTACATCAGTAGTACGAGTTGTATGTTAAGACCGAGGCTAGAAGGATAGGATGGATGTCTTATGAGATAAGCATAAGAGGCTATGGATGATCTTGAACAAACATAGGGTCGAACCTAAACTTCACCCATGTAGAGGTATGCTTGTGAGCTTGATCCTTCATGGTGAGAGGACCTCTAGTAGTAAGGTTGGATGTGGAGTTAGCTCTAGAGAGAGAAAGAAGGACCCCAACAAGAAGGTTGAAAGCCTAAAACCCTGAGATTTGAGGAACAAAGTTGAGGATGATGATAGTGGTTGCCTCGTGCTTGATCCCTAGAGATCAATGATATCTTGGTAGCCTTTAGAGGAACTGAACCCTAAAGAGAGGATGATGTTTCTGGTACTTGTGTGCCTATGGTATAGGAGTTTACCTGCTGTAATGAAACAAAGAGTGCCTTAGACCCGGAGGAGGGTTTAGTAATAGGTTGTGAGGCCTTGTACCTTGTTGTTTGTCTTTGAGGAGGACTCGACTTGGAGATTTACGCAAATATAAGAATGACAAGGAAGTGCATGACATACCTTGGACATGATTGATTCGTAGTTAAGAGATTGAGCATGCAGTTGGATACCCAAAGGTGAACATAGGGTTCCTAGGCCTAAGAGGGGAAGCAGTGTATCCAATGCTCATGGTGAGATTTGAGTCTCTATAGTTTCGACCATGGTACTCTTAATGTGTAGAGGTAAAGGAAACCCCCTTAATTTAAGGGTATGTCTGATGAATCCCTCACAGCTAAGTTGATCTAATGTTGAGGATGAGAATAAGTATGACCTAGCATTGTTTAATAGGTGGTCTACTTATGCCTTAGTAGTTGTTGGGTCAGGCATGCTCATGTGAATGTAAACCCTAAGGACAGTTGTGACCTTGTTGTCAAGAGTTGTAGTTTCCTCCCATCCTAGGAGAGGGACCCTTTGGAGGTAACCTAAAAGAGGTTCATAGGATCTTGAGAAGCTAAGTGAAAAGTACATAGTATGAGAATGAACCTGTAAGACCCATAGATAACCATCTCTATGTGCATGTGGATGTGTTACCATGGAGGTAACTGGTATGGGGCTTGACCAAGGTAGGAAGGTTGCCATGACCCCTATGAAGGGATGAAAGTCAGTCGTGAATGCAGAGAGAGATGATGAAGGCTTGGGTAAGGTTCTAAGTTGGATATGTACTATAATGGAATCCTAAGTCTATCCTAGGGTCAGGTACGAATAAGACTGATGGAAGAAGGAGTTGCCTAATTCCCTAGTTGCACATGACCATAGGGTCGGGAGGTAACAACTATCATTATCTGAGGGCCATGGGTTAGGAGTTTGATCACCTTCATGAACTCATGGGACCCAAAGGGAAGATGAGTAGGGCACTCTCTGGATGCGTGAGGGAAGAGGGATAACCCCAAAAGTGCTGGCACCCTATAGACCCAGAGGAGATGACCAAGGATTGTGTGTAAACCCCAGTAGGTTCGAGACCAGTTTTCCATGGAAGTAATTTTTGATATCATGATGTTTGTGATGTGGAGACATGAGTTGCACATTTCAACTTAGATTTGAAGGTGTACTGGAAAGGTGGGATGTACCATCTCTACTCTTGGAATAGGAAGAACTCTGTATTTGCATGGCCGCCAAATGCTTATTTCTTCTTGTTATGGGAGTGAGAGATAGGACAGTACGCATGCCTTACACCAAGGATAAAAGATGATGTGAGTTGGAATGTTGCTATGAGGTATGATGAAAGAGATGATAACATACCCTTGTGAAGTGAATGGTACATGGATGGTTTACTAACACTAAGAGTATTAACGAGATCATCGTGTGAGCTATCTGGAATTTGCAAGATATGCAAGGTTTAGTTTGATCACCATGAGGATGAGCTCAGAGTTTCTTAATGAAGACAAACTTAGAGTTTGAGATGAGGTGATAAGTGGAATACATGGAGGTGTAATTCTTCAACATTACCTAATACCTAAGGAGGTGAAGTGGTAATGGATGCTCTAGTTGAGATATAGTTGCCTATTTAGATAGAGGCTAGAAGGAGTGGAGGTTGTTCGGATAACCCTAAGTTTGGAAAGAGATAAGTTTGGCTAACACCCAGATGTATCAATAGCAGTTAATCAAGTAAATGATTGTTTGGTTAGCCAGCCTAGTCCTTGATGTAGTGAAAGGATGGTGATAGAACCTCAGATGCATTTCTTTGATAGGAAGGTAATAAAACCCTGATGAGAGTGGTTTAGGGTTTCTTGAGGAATCATGACATGCAGGAGATCATGATACACCTTGGTATTACAAAGATAGTAAGTGGCAATAGTACTTTGGATGCTTAAGATGAAATTGCATGGGGTATGTTGCCATGCAAGCCAGGAGGTGGAGGAAGAACACCAGTAACCCAGTGTGTTGGCATAAAGGATAAAGTGTCCCCGAGAGGGAAAGGGAGTTCATCACTAGGGATGATGAAGTCTTCCCTAGACCAAGGAAGGTCAAGATGCAATATGGGTTATAGTAGATCGCCTTACCTAGATGACATGAGAATGATAGAGTATTGTCAACGGTCAGATCCGATTGAACTACTTATAAGGGAGAGATAGTTCAACTATACCATGATGCAAGTCTGAAGGTCTTTGAGTTTGATCTAAAGGTTCCCTTCCAAAAGGTGGGAGTGGGTACATGAAGAATTCGATGTTAGTACAGTTTATCACCCCTTACTAATGATTAGTATAATCCAGACTAAAGGGTCTGATGAGAGCATGTGTGCTCATTCAGGGTGATACGAAGAGACATTTCTTAAGATGTGACGTTAACCACCATAGCCTTTATCGGGATGCAAGAAGTTCTATAAGGAGGTTGTGTCGGTCGCCACTTCATTATGATGATGTTGGTGAAGGAGGCCTCGTGAAGGTCATAAAAGAACCACAGTGTGTGCAGATGAAGTCGCTTGATTGTGCAATGGCTGAGAGAGAGACCAAGGGTGACATGAGTCATGAGCTGATGTAAAGCAGAATGACATGCAATTCACTGTGGGGGAATATAATGTGAAAATCCGACCCCTCTAAGCTACAGCTGAGAAAGCTGAGTCCCCGATATATGGGTCCATTTGAAATGGATTGGTGGAAATGGTTTTGTTTAGCATTACCCCTCAGGATAACATGAAGTATAATGTGTTACATGAGTCCAATCTAGAGCACTATGTGAGGTACGCAAGCCATGTGTTGAGCCCTGAACCTATTCAGCTTTTGAGAGGCTGAAATGTCATGAGTCACCTATGAGGGTACGATATACCAAGGTAAGAAAGAACTCAGATGGAAGAATATGAGATGATGAAGGTTCTTGGGAAGCACCATGGAAAGGGGTGAAGCCACATGGGACCCATGATGGACACATGAAAGGCTTATCCTACTTGTTTGCTTGCTTGATGGAATTTGGAGGGCAAAATTCCTATAAGATGGGAAGGATGTTACAACCCCAATTTTGGATTCATTTGGGTGAGAAATGTAATTTCTCACAAAAGATATTTGAACAAATAAATATATAATTTGTTTTGAATAAATGGATTTTGTTTACAATAGCCTTGATGATTGTGTTGTGGGCTTTATTGGCTATTGGGCCCAATAACAAGGAAATCCAATTAATGAATGAATAATTGAGTTTTTGAGAAAAGAAAGGTGTGGACACCTCTTGAAGGCAAAAGAAGTTAATCCAAAGATGGATTTCATGCCACATGGATTCCTTGGGTCCCAAGGAGTCCAAAGTTGCAAAGATAATGCAAAAAGAAAAGAAAAGATCAATTAAGTATTTCTTTTTTAAGAAAGAAATTCAAAACAATGGTAAAATGTGGAAAATAAGTAAAAAGAGGTACAATTGAGTTATCCTTAGTGGGATTTCGTATCCCAAGGATTCCTAATAATAAAAGGAATACTGATGAGGAAAATAAAAGAGAAATAAAGAGAAATCCTCAAAAAGAGATATTTTAATAAGAAATAAACAAGATAATGTGAAATAATGCATATTGATGCATGTAGAAGGATCATGAGTATTCCTTAAAAAGGAATCTCGAATGATTTGAGTTTCTTGGGATCCAAGGAGTCCCAATGAAGAAAGAGGAAAGAGAAAATACCAAATTTGCAAAATAAGAATATAATGTGAATACATTATTAATGGATTATGTGGTTTTGCTAAAAAGGAAGTAATTTCTATTAAAAGAAATAGAAATTTGTGCCTATGGATTGAGAAGCAAGAATAAAGAGATTAGGTGAGAGGAATTTCGAATTCCTAAAATCTAATGAACAAGTAATATGAGAGAGAGAAGGAAACTAGCTTCTTATTGTAGGAATCACATTCCTAATGGGAAAGAGCCTTGATTGCTTCATGGGCCAGCGATCTGGCGCATTGATACCCCATATATAAAGGTTTGACCCTCCAGTTCGAATCCAGGAAGGATCCCACGCGCACCTCTCTTCTTTCTTCTTCTTATTCGTGTAACCTTGCATGCAAACCCTAATTGCGGAGAGAAGGGATTTCTTAGAGTCGTGTTAGACTGAGGAGGGGTTGCAATGGTGGTTCGCCACCCCCGCAATGTCCTGGGAGGTGAGGGTGACAGATCTCTCGTCCTAATCGATCACTGCAATAGCAGGTTGGTTGCTCACATCCTTCACATACAGCAGGCCGTCCAGTCACGTACATACCCCCTCGACCTTGGGTTGAGCCCTCCACAGGTGCGGCGGAGGGAGGTAGAGGTAATGGAGGATCTACCGGTGCCCTAGGGGCCGAGGGTTGAAGGATGGAAACCACCCCGAGCTGCTGCAGGAGATAGGGTAGGGTTTCTCACGGGGAAGAAGGGCTCAGGTCGCATTGGACCATTATGCCCTCCGCGGGTTGAAGACCAACCTGACTTAACCAAGGGCATCATGGTCATTTCAAAATGTTTCCCAACCAAGCCACAGCAATGTTGCATGCAATGGGCTACGTGGCGCCTCCCCATTGGCTGAAGTAAGTCAATTTTACAAAATTCATATCTCCCTAATCGTAGCTCGGATGATTATACATAAAATATGAAACTTTCTCAGAAAAATGAGAGGAATCCAATAAAAATATAATTGGAGCCTGATTATATTTAAAATTCGAAAAGTAGTAGAAGTTATTAACTTTAATGTAATGATGATTAAGAAACCCTATTTTGATATGATTAATGTGATTAATAGGGTTTAATTGATAGTTAAAGTTGATAACTAGCATGTTAATGATAAAAAGGAACATTAGGAACAAAAGGGATGAAATTTGCATATAATTATTTAATTTAGAGTTTATGTGCATAAATAGACTTTAATGGACCTTGAACCCCTAATGTTGGTAATTAGGATTACTAATGGCTTTAATTACTCGATTTCATGTATAGAACTGAGTTTTCATGACTATAAGCTATTTCAAGTATTAAAGTTCCTAATTTGTGGATAAATATCCTAAATGTAGTGATTAGGGTTTTCTCATGAATAAAAGGTAGAATTAATGATAAATAATGTTCATATGAGTATTAGAGCATAATGAACTACAAATTAATGATAAACGAGTATAATGACTTTGTCATACATTAAAAAGGATAAAAATAATATCTTTGATGTAAAAGATGCTTAATGAAATTAATTGATGGTTAATGTGCCTTTAAATCTGAGAATAGGGTTATATGTCGTCAAGATAACCTTAATATTGAAGAATAGATAAAATAATAAGGGTTTATGAGTAATGGTATAAAATTAGGGTTTGAAATAGTAAAAGATGAAGGGAAACCCTAATTGCAATAGAAACCCTAAAAATGAATTAGAAACCCTAGGAAGCGAGCTAGGTTTAATGGATCTTGATGACATGAATAATAAAAAGGGAATTATGTGATTATTTCAGGTTCTTGTTGAAAATGCATGCTTGCTTGGATTCTTATTTGCATGGATATTTCTGTTCAAATAGTTAGATTGGGTATGTGGTTAATTATGAATAACCGCCTTAGTTTCTTGAGGATTTTCTGGATGGTTAATCGCATTGAATGCAAATTATCAGTTTGGATGCTCATACTTGCAAACTATAAAGTCACTATGATTATCACATTAATAATAGAAGTATGTATTCTCACACTTACATGCCACCCTGATGGATGATGCCAAAGGTCAGGCCCAAATGGGTAGAGCAATGGACACCTTAAGTGGTGACCCCAGGCACCAAGCTCGGGAATGAGAAGGTGGCATATGATATTGCATGACTAGTGGGCACCATGGGTGGTGACCCCCAGGCACCAAGCTCGGGATTGAGAAGGTGTCCTTAAGTCATTGGCAAAGGAAAACCTAAGGTGGGTATGCCAGGGTTGGGGCAAAAGCGGTGGAGAATGTCATACTGAAAAGTGTAAATTGTCTTGTTAATTAACTTGATGGTGATAATTAGATTGTTGTCCTTACGTGCAAACTTTTAGTTGTTCCCACATACCAGTATATTTCGATATACTGACCGACGTTTTGTTTTTCGGCGTTTTAGGAACAACAATTGAAAGAACAAACAGTAAAGTGACACATTTTGGAAATAAGAAATAAAGTGCAAGGAGGATTAGATAGAATAATTCAAGCTATGGATAGATAGATTTCCGAAGTTTTCAAAGGTAACTAAAGTTTTAATTTTATACCAAATTCCAGTTAGATTGTAGAATTTCATAATTATTATTGATTATTTGTTGAACCTTTGATCATGTTAATTGAATAAATGGCTCTGAACTTCGGGTCTCCCTTAATTGGGGGTTACCGGGAGGCAGGGTCGTTACAGGAACTCCAAATTTTTTTATGTTTGTATGAAATCTAGACGTTTGAACAATGTTATTCACAACATTATGATAAATGATGTCAGCTGCTCGGATCCTGTGACTATTAGAGACCATATCACAAACTACTATGAAAGCACTTTCAACAGGTCTGATAACAAAGATTTTATCTGGGATGATAATTGGTGTTCCCTAAACTCTCTGAGAATCATATTAAGAAAATCAGTAGCCTTGTAACTAGAGAAGAGATTGAAGTTGTCTTAAAAGGCATGAAGGATGACAGGGCTCCTGGCCCAGATGGGTTTAATGTGCTTTTCTTCAAGAAAAGCTGGGATATAGTTGGTGATGATGTTTGTAAGGTTGTTCTCAATTTTTTGTCAATGCCAAGTTTCTTCAAGAATGTAACAGAACTTTCATTGTGCTTATCCCTAAGATCAAAGATCCTCAAACGATCAAAGACTATAGACCTATTTCTTTGTGAAATATTGTTTACAAGATTATTACTAAAATCTTGGTTGACAGACTCAAATATGTGCTCCCGGATGTCATTAGTCTTAATTAGATTGCCTTTGTTAAAGGGAGAAAGATCGGCGATGTGATTCTCATTGCTAATGAGATTCTAAGTAACATTAATAACAACAATTCTTCTCTTCTATGTATGAAAGCTGATCTGACTAAAGCTTTTGATTTGATCAGTAGGAAGTATATCTTTTTCTACCTCCACAAAATGGGTTTCCCTGATTTCTGGATCATGTGGATTGATATATGTTTTTCTTCTACCTCTTCTCAAGTTCTTATAAATGGTGTTCCATCAAGATCCTTTAAGTCTAATGTTGGGGTGAGACAAGATGATCCTTTGTCACCTTACTTATTTGTTTTATCTATGTAAGGTCTCACTGTCATTATCAACTCCTTTGTACATGATGGTCTCCTGGTTCCTCCGTCTCCTGCTAAAAAGGGAAACTTCAACATTTCTCATATCATCTTTGTAGATGATCTTCTTCTCTTCTCTAAATCTGATCAATCCAATCTTAGTTCCATCGAGCAGATCATGTATATCTTTGGTGAAGCCTCTGGTCTGAAGATCAACATTATGAAAAGTAATTTGTTCCTGAGCAAGGGTGCTGGTAGTTTACACAGTGATATCCCTATAGTCGATCTTCCTGTCAGTACCTTGGTTTACCCTTATTTTCGGGGAGGCTCACTAAAGCTATGTGCTCACCCATTGTTGATAAAATAAAGAATAAACTTATCTCTTAGAAGTCCATAGGATCAAATTGGCTATCTCAACCCTTTCGGCCTACCATATTTTCTAGTCTGCTGCTTTTCCCTTGCCAAAAGTAGTTATTGATGACATTGAAAAGCATATTAGAAATTTCATTTGGGGTGATTCTGATGAGAATAAGAAGCTTCACACCATCTCATGGGATACCATCTACAGAACTAACCAAGAAGGCGGGTTGGGTCTCAGGAAGATTGAAGAGTGGGTAAGGGCTTCCCTTCTTTTAAACCTATGGGATGTAGCTAGCAACAAAGCCTCCCTCTGGGTGAAATGGATTCACGAGAAGTATCTAGTTTATTACTCTATATGGTCTGTAAATAAAAGGTCTAATGACTCTTGGCTTTGGAGAAAGTTTCTCGATAATAGAGACATGCTGCTCGAGTTTGTGGAATTCAAAGTTGGAAATGGTAATTATTTTCTTCTTTGGGAGGACCCCTAGCTTTAGGATAAGACTACCCTGCTCAGCAAAGTTAATCACCAGTTGGTTTATAGGTTGGGGAAAGGGAAAGCTTGTAAGCTTGCAACCTTCATCAAAGATAACAAATGGTTTTTTCCTGAAATCTGAGGTAGTGAAGAGGTTTCTGCTATTCTAAACGAGATTGAGCTCCCGACTATTGATATTAAGGATTCCATCCTCTGCAATGGTAAAGATCGTCTTAATTGCAGGGATTTCTGGAACCTCACTAGAGTTAAACACTCGACTACTGATTGGAGTGCCTAGGTTTGGGATCCCATTCTGCTTAGAATATTCTCTGTTTTTCATTGGAAAGCCTTTCATAATAGGTTGTTTACTGATGACAATAGACAAAAGTTTGGTTTTGTTCTGGCTTCTAGATGCATTCTCTACTGTGCTCAGCTAGAAACCAGAGATCATCTGTTCTTCACGTGTGCGGTTGCTAAGAACCTTTGGAACAGATTCAAGAATCATTTCCCATCTGTTATCTCTCCTGGCTATATGAAGGATCTTCTAGCTTACAAAAAGAAAAAGGTGAAGCTCCTTGCGTGCAACATTCTTTATGCTCTTTGGATGGAAAGGAACAATTGTATCTTCCACAATCATAGGAGAAAGATCAATTGGCTTTGGGAACATTCTTTAGCAGATTCTATTCTTCAGATCTAGTATCTAGCCTTCTTTTCTTTTACAGTTATGTTATTTCTTCTTAGCATAATTTTTTCTTTGCTTTGTTCCCTTCTCTCTTCCTTGTATAGTTCTTTCTCATGTACATTCTTATACAAAAAATCAAATAAAAAGAGAGTGGGATGTTGGGTTCACCAAAAAAAGAGATCAACAATATTCTTGCAGTTGGTACTCTACATGTATTTGTATTTCCACATTATACAATCTCTCATATGAGATGATATCTCCATACTTGTTCTTGGAATGTTGATGAGATCTAGGTTCCTAAGCATTTGTAGTGGTTCCATCATACAAATCACTAAATGGTGATGTAGTATTGTGGTTGATCTAAAGAAACCATTGTTCTTGATGCAATGGATGTGGATCATAGGTTAACTAATGTGAAGAAAGATTTTTGTATCTAGGACATAGTAGAAGGGGAAAAGATCAAACATGATATCTACCTTATGAATGATGGTATTTTGTAGTGATGGTACATAGAGGGTGAGAATATTCCAGGAGTGGTGATTACTTTGGTTGAGTTCTGCAATAACTTTGATGGTAGGTACTTTCCTCAATAGAACATTGAGAAATAGTAAAATCACCTAAATCAAAGTACTTCTTCAATCATGACTAGGAGGCACATTTGATGGAGTAGTTGTGGTTTTCTTATCACTTAGATATCATTGATGAAGAAAGGATTATAATATTTGAGTGAGTTCTACATGTAGTGTTGGCATAGGTGGCATCTACCTTGGAAACGCATTAGAAGTTCTCATATTTGTGGAGTCAGTAAGCAGGATTCAGGAGATGTTAATATTTTGTCATGAGGTAGATTTGAGGAAGAGGTTAGCTTCACCATTGAGTGGAAATTGGTACTTATACAAGGACAAATTATACAGTGCCCCGACAACAAAAACATCAATTGTATGAATAGAGACAGTAAGTGATAGAGCAAAGGACACATGTTCAATTGAACTGACACCTAGTAAGGAAAGAGATTGAGGAATTCATCCTTCTAGGCAATGAGTTTGGTTCCATGTCAGTGAGAGATCCAAAGAGGGCACAGTATGGATGATTATAACACACCCAACTCAAGTTACATACCTAATCTCCCATTTCTTATTCCCTTTTTGGTTATGTGGAGTGTTAAGTTCCATTTCCCCTAATTTAAATTATGTGAGTATTACAATACTCTAGAATTTAAGTGTTTTAGTAAATATCCTTCTATGTTAGGATCTACGATAATTCATTAGATTTTCAACTACAATAAGTGTTAGGATTTAACACCTAATAAGATTATTAACTTGTTGTCTATATCCTCCTAAGCATGGTAGATGAAGAGAAATAGATAAATATGAATTATTTCTAATAAACCATTTATTCTATGACATATAGAAGTTAAAGCATTTATTAGCTATACTACGAAAGAGAGTTGGCTAAATGACTGATATGCCCCTACACGTTATTGTTAGCTTAATAAGTTCTGACATTGTAACAATATTCACATTATTGACCATCAAAAACTAACACAGATAAATTAAAACAAATAGGAAAAAAAGGAAAAATGTCCTACAGAGATCACTAGAATAATGGAACCAAGGGGTATAAACAAAAATGAGGGGTTTGTACCTCCTCCTCACTTGTCATAGCCAGACTTGTCAAGTCTTGGAACCAAAATCAAGTTGATCCAAGCTCATCCTCATGCGTAGAAATAAAACTTGTTGTATTACTGGGAACATGGTGAACTCATCAAGCCACAACATATATCTTGGTGTTGGCAGTGTAGGGTAAAGGAGAATTATCTACCTAGCTAAGAAAAACACCAACAAGAAGGAGAACAACAATGGTACAGTCCATACATGTGGGAAAATCTTACCACCACTAAGAAGTTATTTTTGCAAAGATTTTACAAAAAATAAGGTCTTAGATAATGAAACAAGTCAACATTAACCAAGCTACATAGGCTGAGTTTCAAAATCCAAAATGGTGAAGGTTATCTTGTAAAGAGTGGGACCCCAAAAGGGGATCCACTCTTCACAAAAAGGAGAAATAAAACCATCCTATCTCAAACATAAAGGAAAGGAGGAAATTCATTTATGTCCAAATGGTATATACAACACAGATCATTATAGTAAATAAGAAATAGAAAAGGATTACTTATTTCATATAAAATTGTTCCTCGCCATAAATGGTAGTACTAGAAACAAAATGGGTACAATTACTTGAATTGGAGCTCAGATATAGAGGACAACCCGACCATTTCAAGTTGTCCCCATGACCAAATCCTAAAAGAGATCTTTCTGAGCCATTGTCATCCAACAATCCTACACCAGGGTGGTTTTGGGAATGACACCCAACAAAAGAAAATGGATGGTATGCAGCAGAACAACATCTAAGTATGTGCATATAAAATATTTGGACATTTTTAGGTTAGAAATGTACAAAAGTGGAGGGTTCCCATTCATAATGTATACAAAAGAGGATGGAGTATTCAAAGAATAACAGAACATCAGAAAGTGTTTATCCATTAATTATTTCATAATAATCACAAATAGAAATTGTTGCATGCAAATATGAGATAGAGTAGATATCTAAAATTGGGCCATAACATCATTTGATTATGGCCTAAAAAATTAAGGGTGTAAATGCACACTGTGGGTGGAATACTGATGCAGCCCTATTTTAGGGCTTCATCTTCTGTTATTTTGCTCTTCAATCACATCTATACCTGTTAGATTGCATGTCATTCCCCCTAATATGCTTATTTGTATAAAATGCACTTATGGACATTATTTGCATGTTTTTCAGGCATTTGGACCACGATTGATGGAAGAAAGAGAGAAGGATTGATCCTAGGGTTCCTCTGTACTTGGAGAGGCCCAAAGTGAAGTCTGACGCTCCTTCGACCAACCCCTAGTGGCCAAAGATCATTTGAAGCAAAGATGTCCATGAAAATCTGAAGATACAAGTCAAAGTGCTGCCCCCGGACTCAACACGGCCGTGGTACAACAAAACGGCCATGCTAGGTCACTTAGGAATCGATAGGTTCAACTTCCAAATCAAGCAGAAGGCAGCACGGCCGTACCAGTGACAGACACCACGACCGTGCACCACAAAACGACTGTGGCGCAGTAGAGCAAAACGGCTGTGCAGCAGTACCACGACCACATCAACCAGGCCCACCACGGCCGTGGCACACCACAGCCACCACGGTCGTGGTACCCCACCACGGCCGTGGCCTACCCTACCCACCACGGCCGTGCTACTCACAGAATCCAGCCACTTTTTCACTGTTTTCCCCATTTTCCCCCTAATTTAACCTAGTGCTTCCCCCACACCTATATATACCTAGGTGGCAGCTAGGGCACGAGGTGGGCTACCTTCTACTCCCATTTTTGCCCCCTTGTCACCTCCACTCCATTCCACTTCACCTCCACCTCAAATCCACTCCATTTCACCATTTCCACCACATAACCCCCCATATCTAAGCCTTCCATCCACTTCCCACCATCATCCCACTCCATTTCATCCTTTGAGGAGGGAGGAGGACGTCCTGCAGCTGCTGGAGAGGAGGATTGCTTCATCTACACTGAGCTCCATGGCTTCTTCTACCTCTTTCTCCTTTCTTTTTGTATTTTCAATTTCTATGAGTAGCTAGGCCCCTATGGGTGGGCTGTTTGGGGGAAAATATGTTACTTTGATACCATGTTGGGGGAAAATAACATGTAAACTTTGTAATTTCATTTGTTAATGATTATATTCTATTTGCATCTCTTTCTCCATGGATTACTTGTTGTTTTGTGTGTGAAATCACCTAGGAATTTTGGCAAATTGCTTATATGTGTGAATTTTGGGATTTGCCCCTAGGTTCAATTCTTGGATCCCTAGGTTGCCTCCCATCTTCCTACATCTTAATCAATCTCCCTAAACCTAAGTGAGAGATCTAAGTATCTAGATTAGATAATTCTAGTGCAATTAGCATGGTGCCTTCTCAAGCCTAGAATGTGGGGGAATTGGGGTCCAAAACCCTAATCTCACCTCCCCATTACTACCCTCGGCCCCTAATTGCCCTAGGAATGTCTAATCTAGAAACCTAGACTTGATTAGACTCTAATTGGATTGAACCTAACCCCTAACCCAATTGAGCCTCGTAAGGGTAGTAGGGGGTGTTAGGGACTAGTTCCCCTATACACAACCTAGCATATGCATGGCCAGTTAGTAGCTTAGGTTAATTCATTAGACTCTAACTTGTTGTTTAGTTTGGATAATCTAAATGGAATCATAATGTTCACATGTCACCCCCCAACTTAAGTGATAAGTTCATACCCCTAAACAGCCCACACGTCTCTTTACTGCTTAAAACCCTAGTTCTGTGCTTGCTTAGCTTAGTTAGTTCTTTTCTTGCTTAGTTAGTTGCTTGCCTTGCTCTTGCCTTGTTTATGCTAGTTTAATTCTTTAATTGTTCTTTTGTTTTTCTCTTGCTTGCCTTAGTGTAATTTGCCTTTTCATACCTAGCTTAGTCTTTCCTTGCTTGCTTAGTCTTAATTCAGTCTAGGGTTAACATAGATTTCATTCTTGCCTTTAAATTGCTTGTTTATCCTTAGTTAACAATCAAAACAACCTTTAAACCCTTAACCCTAGTCTCCACAGTAGGAACCTAGCCAAACTAACCTAGCTCTAGCGCCCCTTCTTTTCCCTGTGGATCGACCCTTTACTTGCCACCTTCCTATACTACGACACGACCCCGTGCGCTTGCTGGTGTAGTGTTTTAGTAGACGTAGGTAGCTAGTTTAGGTTTATAAATATTGAAAGCAAACCCCCATCCACCGTGCGCTCCGACCTCGTGGGGTGTAAAAACACCACTAGCGGGGACGCACCAAGCTTTCTGGCGCCGTTGCCGGGGAGATACTTTTTCTTTGTTTTTACTTATCATTTGTTTAGGTTTAGGAATTTGTATAATCATCTACCCTATCACCCTAGACTTTAGTGTCATGCTGAGGACAGCACGATTCAAAAGTTTGGGGTGGTAGGGCGGTATGCCCTTATTCTTCTTTCACTCATTTTTGCATCTCATCTGCTATTTTACTTTTTGTTTGTTGTTTTTCATTTCTTTTGCTTGTCCTACTATCTAGTCTAGAATTTGACTGCTTTGCATACCTACATTCCATGTAGTTTACCTTATTGTCATTTTTTGCGTAATTTTCAAAAAATTTTCTCTTTTTCCATGCATTGCATACCATGTAGATTTTTGGTATTTTTTGCATGTTTTTAGCTAGGATTTGCTTGTTTACTACTTTAAGTTCAATAATATAGGTTTAGATGTGATTGAAGGCAACTTGGCACCATTTTGGCCAATTTTGCCCAAATTTGGAACTTCTTGTCTAAATATTGTGTTTTGACCCAATCTCTACTGTTTTGAACTAAAATGTTGACCTTTGACAAGTGCAAGTGAATTATCATTGTTTGTTGCTAAGTGGTATCAATGTTCGACTTTTTACATGTGCATCACCTCTCTTAGGATTGTGATTGATTTGGTTGAATTGTGAAATTGAGCAAGCTTTGAACGCTTAGTGTTTGTGGAATTACTTGTTTGATATATCAATTTGATTTTGTTCATTCATGTGGTATGATATCGTGGATGAAGTGTTGGATTAATTCTCATGCAGGATGTCTTATGTGGAAAATCATACCAGTGACCCCTCTTTGACCCGATTATTCTTCCACCATCTTCATACCCCTCCACCTCATAAAAAGATGCCCTAGTGCACATAATCAGCCTTGGCCACCTCCAAAAGTTTGGGGTGGCCATATCTTTATCTCCCCGCTTCACTCTATCCACCATATGCCCTATCTACACCAAGGGCAAAAAAAAGAAAAGAAAAAAGAAAAGCAAAATAAAATAAAAGGATGCTCCTGTTTAAGAGCATTCAAATAAAGAAAAGATGACTGTGTAAAAACACTCCAAAAATCTTACCGCAACCCTTTCTTCCACTTTCATACCCATTGAGCTAGGAAACATCAAACTTAGCTCATTCTACCCTTTTCCGCATCCACGTGGGTCATTTGGTGTGATTTGAGATATAAGACTGAATGCATGAATGTGAAACAACACTCCTAGTCATTCTTGATTAACGCCACCATGAAACGGTTTACCCGGAACTTAATGGAAGAAATATGGATAACTTGTGTATTCTATGCGCTATATTTGAAGTTCATATGCTTTGTGCTCTTTTCATGATTGGATTGTGAAAGAAGGAGAGGAAAGAGGTGAGATGCATGTACTTAGTCATCTTTGATCCCATTCAGCAACAATCGTCTTTTATATTGCATTTGTCATTTCTTTTTGTGAAAGTTTGTAAAGAGATTGAGTTGGAGCATACTTGAGGACAAGTATGTTTCAAGTTTGGGGTGGTGATGCAGCCCTATTTTAGGGCTTCATCTTGTGTTATTTTACTCTTCAATCACATCTATACCTGTTAGATTGCATGTCATTCCCCCTAATATGCTTATTTGTATAAAATGCACTTATGGACATTATTTGCATGTTTTTCAGGCATTTGGACCACGATTGATGGAAGAAAGAGAGAAGGAATGATCCTAGGGTTCCTCTGTACTTGGAGAGGCCCAAAGTGAAGTCTGACGCTCCCTCGACCTACCCCTAGTGGCCAAAGATCATTTGAAGCAAAGATGTACAAGAAAATCCGAAGATACAAGTCAAAGCGCTGCCCCCGGACTCAGCACGGCCGTGGTACAACAAAACGGTCGTGCTAGGTCACTTAGGAATCGACAGGTTCAACTTCCAAATCAAGCAGAAGGTAGCACGGCCGTGGTGGAACAAAATGGCCATGCCAGTGATAGACACCACGGCCGTGCACCACAAAATGGTCGTGGCGCAGTAGAGCAAAACGGCCGTGCAGCAGTACCACGACCACATCAACCAGGCCCACCACGGCCGTGCCAGCCACCACGGCCGTGGCACACCACATCCACCACGGCCGTGGCCGTTTTGACCACCAACCTGACTTTTAGTCATTTTAATTCCCACGACCGTGCCTATACACCACGGTCGTGGCCTACCCTACCCACCACGTTCGTGCTACTCACAGAATCCAGCCACTCTTTCATTGTTTTCCCCATTTTGCCCCTAACTTAACCTAGTGCTTCCCCGACACCTATATATACCTAGGTGGCGGCTGGGACACGAGGTGGGCTACCTTCTACTCCCATTTTCGCCCCCTTGTCACCTCCACTCCATTCCACTTCACCTCCACCTCAAATGCACTCCATTTCACCAGTTCCACCACATAACCCCCCATATCTAAGCCTTCCATCCACTTCCCACCATCATCCTACTCCATTTCATCCTTGGAGGAGGGAGTAGGACGTTCTGCAGCTGCTGGAGAGGAGGATTGCTTCATCTACACCGAGCTCCATGGCTTCTTCTACCTCTTTCTCCTTTCTTTTTGTATTTTCCATTTCTATGAGTAGCTAGGCCCCTATGGGTGGGCTGTTTGGGGGAAAATATGTTACTTTGATACCATGTTGGGGGAAAATGACATGTAAACTTTGTAATTTCATTTGTTAATGATTATATTCTATTCTCATCTCTTTCTCCATGGATTACTTGTTGGTTTGTGTGTGAAATCACCTAGGAATTTAGGCAAATTGCTTATATGTGTGAATTTTGGGATTTGCCCCTAGGTCCAATTATTGGATCCCTAGGTTGTCTCACATATTCCTACATCTTAATCAATCTCCCTAAAACTAAGTGAGAGATCTAAGTAGCTAGATTAGATAATTCTAGTGCAATTAGCATGGTGCCTTCTCAAGGCTAGAATGTGGGGGAATTGGGGTCCAAAACCCTAATATCACCTCCCCATTACTACCCTCGTCCCCTAATTGCCCTAGGAATGTCTAATCTAGAAACCTAGACTTGATTAGACTCTAATTGGATTGATCCTAACCCCTAACCCAATTGAGCCTCGTAAGGGTAGTAGGGGGTGTTAGGGACTAGTTCCCCTATACACAACCTAGCATATCCATGGCCAGTTAGTAGCTTAGGTTAATTCATTAGACTCTAACTTGTTGTTTAGTTTGGATAATCTAAATGGAATCATAATGTTCACATGTCACCCCCCAACTTAAGTGATAATTTCATACCCCTAAACAGCCCACACGTCTCTTTACTGCTTAAAACCCTAGTTCTGTGCTTGCTTAGCTTAGTTAGTTCTTTTCTTGCTTAGTTAGTAGCTTGCTCTTGCCTTGTTTATGCTAGTTTAGTTCTTTAATTGTTCTTTTGTTTTTCTCTTGATTTCCTTAGTGTAATTTGCCTTTTCATACCTAGCTTAGTCTTTCCTTGCTTGCTTAGTCTTAATTCAGTCTAGGGTTAACATAGATTTCATTCTTGCCTTTAAATTGCTTGTTTATCCTTAGTTAACAATCAAAACAAACTATAAACCCTTAACCCTAGTCTCCGCAGTAGGAACCTAGCCAAACTAACCTAGCTCTAGCACCCCCTCTTTTCCCTATGGATTGACCCTTTGCTTGCCACCTTCCTATACTACGACACGACCCCGTGCGCTTGCGGGTGTAGTGTTTTAGTAGACGTAGGTAGCTAGTTTAGGTTTATAAATATTGAAAGCAAACCCCCATACACCGTGCGCTCCGACCTCATGGGGTGTAAAAACACCACTAGCGGGGACGCACCAAGCTTTCTAGCGCCGTTGCCGGGGAGATACTTTTTGACCCAGACTGCATTTTTGATACTTTTTCTTTGTTTTTACTTTTTTCCAAGAAAGCACACACACACTCGTTTTTGATAGTTTTTGTATAGTTTTGATATGTGCAGATGAGAACAGAGTGAAATGAAGAAGAATAGATGAAATTTTGATAAAGAGTCAATAGAATATCAACTTGAGATCAATTTTGATGTTTGAACAAGATTCTAGTCTCCTACTGCTGTTACAGTGCCCAACACGGCCGTGGTACATCAACACGGCCGGGGTGGTGCACTCACATTCAACAAAGAAATGATCATAAAATTCAAAAACTCAACTAAGTATTGAACCAGGGCAGAACGGCCGTGGTATGTGAAGCCACCACGATACAAATGAAAGGTAGTCCGGGTCAAAAAGTAAAAACAAAGAAAAAGTATCAAGTCCTCGGCAACGGCGCCAGAAAGCTTGGTGCGATTCCGCTAGTGGTGCTAACACACTACTCGATTGAATAGATGCGCCCCACGAGGTCGGAATGCACGGTGGATGGGGGTTTGCTTTCAATATTTATAAACCTAAACTAGCTACCTACATCTACTAAAACACTACACCCGCAAGCGCACGGGGTCATGTCGTAGTATAGGAAGGTGGCAAGTAAAGGGTCGATCCACAGGGAAACGAGGGGGCGCTAGAGCTAGGTTAGTTTAGCTAGGTTCCTACTGCGGAGACTAGGGTTAAGGGTTTAAAGGTTGTTTTGATTGTTAACTAAGGATAAACAAGCAATTTAAAGTCAAGAATGAAATCTATGTTAACCCTAGACTGAATTAAGACTAAGCAAGCAAGGAAAGAATAAGCTAGGTATGAAAAGGCAAATTCCACTAAAGAAACCAAGAAGAGCAAAAGAGAAATTAAAGAACTAAACTAGCATAAACAAGGCAAGAGCAAGGCAAGAATCTAACTAAGCAAGAAAAGAACTAACTAAGCTAAGCAAGCACAGAACTAGGGTTTTAAGCAATAAAGAGAGGTGTGGGCTGTTTAGGGGTATGAACTTATCACTTAAGTTGGGGGTTGACATGTGAACATTATGATTCCATTTAGATTATCCAAACCAAACAACAAGTTAGAGTCTAATGAATTAACCTAAGCTACTAACTGGCCATTGATATGCTAGGTTGTGTATATGAGAACTAGTCCCTAACACCCCCTACTACCCTTACGAGGCTCAATTGGGTTAGGGGTTATGTTTAATCCAATTAGAGTCTAATCAAGTCTAGGTTTCTAGATTAGACATTCCTAGGTCAATTAGGGGCTGAGGGTAGTAATGGGGGTGAAATTAGGGTTTTGGACCCCAATTCCCCCACATTCTAGCCTTGAGAAGGCTCCATGCTAATTGCACTAGAATTACCTAATCTAGATACTTAGATCTCTCACTTAGGTTTAGGGAGATTGATTAGGATGTAGGAAGATGGGAGGCAACCTAGGGATCCAAGAATTGGACCTAGGGGCAAATCCCAAAATTCACACATACAAGCAATTTGCCTAAATTCCTAGGTGATTTCACACACAAACCAACAAGCAATCCATGGAGAATGAGATGCAAATAGAATATAATCATTAACAAATGGAATTACAATGTTTACATGTCATTTTCCCCCAACATGGTATCAAAGTAACATAGTTTCCCCCAAACAGCCCACCCAAGGGGCCTAGCTACTCATAACAAAACAAAATACAAAAAGAAAGGAGATAGAGGAAGAAGTAGCCATGGAGCTTGGTGTAGATGAGGAATCTCCTCCCTCCAGCTACTGCAAGGACGTCCTCCTTCTTCTCCTTGGATGGAATGGAGTGGTATGATGGTGGGAAGTGGATGGAAGGCTTAGATATGGGGGGTTATGTGGTGGAAATTGTGAAATGGAGTGGATTTGAGGTGGAGGTGAAGTGGAATGGAGTGGAGGTGACGAGGGGGCGAAAATGAGGTTCTAAGAAGCCAACTCCCCGACCCTCAGCCGCCACTAGGGCTTATATAGGGATCTAGGGGGTCTAGGGTTAAGTTAGGGGCAAAATGGGGAAAGCAGTGAAAACTAGGTGGATGTTGTGAGTAGCACGGCCGTGGTGGGTCACCACAGTCGTGGTGGGTAGGGTAGACCACAACCGTGGTGGATAGGCATGGTCGTGGGTTTATTAGAATGTGGAGATCACAGGGATAGGTTCATGGATGACCACGGCCGTGGGGAGGTCACCACGGTCGTGGTGGGGACCTATGGCCACCGTCGTGTTGATCCCCACGGTTGTTTTGGCCATTTTCATCAATTTTTGGGAGTTTTACTGATTTTTTGTACTTGGAGCATGTCCACCACGGCCGTGGGGGCTCACCACGGTCGTGGTGGTGTCTCTCTCATGCATTTGAGCCTTGAACTTGATCATCCATGGAGGGTATTGCTTCAAAACTTTCTTTGACCACTTGGGGTAGGTTGGAAGTGGTTTTGGCCTCATTTTGAGCTCCTCCAAGCCTGAGGAAACCCTAGACTAGACCATCCTCTTTCCATGCCATCAAGTAGTGGACAAAGTACCTATAAAACATGCAAAAAGCCTCCATAAGTGTTTTTGATATAAATAAGCATATTGGGGGAAATAACATGTATTCTAACAAGTATAGATGTGGCTGAAATGCAAAATGACACAAGATAAAGCCCTAAGATAGGGCTGAATCACCACCCCAAACTTGAAACATACTTGTCCTCAAGTATGCTCCAACTCAATCTCTCTACAAACTTTTCACATTCAAGACATGACAAATGCAATGTAAAAGGTGATTATTGCTGAATGGGCTCAAAGATGACTAAGTACATGCATTCCACCTCTCTCCTCTCCTACTTTCACAAACCAATCATGAAAAGAGCACACAGCATATGAACTTCAAATATAGTGCTTAGAATACACAAGATATCCATATTTCTTTCATGTAGTTCCGGGTAGACCGTTTCATAATGGTGTTAATCCAAGATGACTAGAAGTGTTGTTTCACCTTCATACTTTTAATCTTATGCTTCAAATCATGCCAAATGACCCACGTGGTTGCGGAAAAGGGAAAAATGAGCTAGGTTTGATGTTTCCTAGCTCGATGGGTATGAAAGTGGAAGAAAGGGTTGTGGTAAGCTTTTTGGAGTGTTTTACACACTCATCTTTTCTTTATTTGAATGCTCTTAAACAGGAGCATCCTTTTATTTTGTTTTTGCTTTTCTTTTTCTTTTCTTTTCTTTTGTGCCCTTGGTGTAGATAGGGCATATGGTGGATAGAGTGAAGTGGGGAGGTAGAGATGTGGCCACCCCAAACTTTTGGAGGTGGCCACGGCTGATATGTGCACTTTGGCATCCTTTAATGAGGCGGAGGGGTAAGAAGATGGTGAGAGAAAAGTCGAGTCAAAGAGGGGTCATAGGTATGATTCTCCACATAAGATATCATGCATGAAAATTAATCCAATACTTCATCCTAGATATCACACCACATGAATGAACAAGATGAAATTGATATATCAAACAAGTGATTCCACAAGCACTAAGCGTTCAAAGCTTGCTCAACTTCACAATTCAGACAAATCAATCACAAACACAAGAGAGGTGATGCACATGTAAAAAGTCAAGAACTGATACCACTTAGCAATAAACAATGATAAGTCACTTGCATTTGTCAAAGGTCAACATTTTAATTCAAAACAGTAGAGATTGGGTCAAAACACAATTTTTAGACAAGAAATTCCAAATTTGGGCAAAATTGGCCAAAATGGTGCCAAGTTGCCTCCAATCACATCTAAACCTATATTATTGAACTTAAAGCAATAAACAAGCAAATACTAGCTAAAACATGCAAACATTACCAAAAATCTACATGACATGCAATGCATGGCAAAAGAGCAAAAATTTTGAAAATTACGCAAAAATGACAAGAAAGAAAACTACATGGCATTAAGAGATGCAGTGAAAAGAACAGTAACAATAAAACTGAACTGAATGGCAAAGGTGGCACAAAATGACTAAAAGAGAGAGATAGGGTGGTGCATACCGCCCTACCACCCCAAACTTTTGAATCATATTGTCCTCAACATGAAACTAGAGCTTAGGGATAGTAGGGTGAAGATCATGGATGGTGCAGAGCGTCAGAATGTAGGTCACCCTGTTATGGCTTGTGCTCGACCCTCGCCACGGTCATGGTCTATCACCACGGTCGTGGTCGATCACCACGGTCATGGCCAATCCTCTTCAACACGGTCGTGGCGGGTGGCCACGGTCGTGGCCAATCTTCTAAAAACAATGTAACTTCGGCCAACTTGATGTAATAATTCCCACGGCCGTGGTGTGAGACCATGGTCGTGGCTTTGTCTTCTCACCACGGTCGTGGCCGATCTTGCAAAACCCTGTAGCTTTGGCCAAATTGATGCATTAATTCACACGGTCGTGGCAGGAGGCCACGGTCGTGGTTGGCCAAGTACACCACGGTCGTGGTCGAGCTCCACGGCCGTGTTGGGGTTGTTTCTTCAGTTTTCAAACTTCAAAACTTGAACTTCATTTTTATTTGTTATTCGGCCGCATATTTGCTTTAAAGACAATGGCCTGCTTCTATACCCTCTCTCTCTATTGTCTAGCACCTGCCTCATCATCAAAACTCAAAAGAAAACTATCAAGCACAAGCGCGTGTGTGTGTGTTTGTGTAAAATAAAGCAAAAGTATCAAAAATGTGAGGTTGGGTTAAAAATTCCCAAACCTAGGTGGGTTGCCTCCCACAAGCGCTGAGTTTCTTGCCTTCAGCTAGGCTTCTTGGTGATTCTTCATTCATTCATCCATTTCGCATTCTCATGTGTCCATTCTTGCAAAACATGCATCCTTTCTTTGCACTCCATCTGTTTTCCTCCTCCCTTTGATCACAATAATCATCATTAACTTCTTCACCTTGAGTTCCTTCTCTCAAATGCCCATTTGGACTTGTGAAGTGATCATGTCCAATATCCCTATCTCGGACTCGCCGGGTTGGGGTCTTGTACATGTTGATGTTGATCTTCATGTCCATAAATGAGACTGTCATGGTGCCACTACGTACATGAATGTCGGCATCAGTTGTAGATAAGAACAACCTCCCCAAGATGATGGGAATCTTCCTATCCTCCGGCTCCATATCAAGTACAATGAAATCCGCCGGGAACACCGTGCCTTTTTCCTTGTCTATCATTACTAAGACATCATCCACTCTACCTCTAGGCACTTTTATGGATCTATCTGCCAACTGGAGAGTGCAATGTGCCGGCTTCAACTTGCCTAAGCCCAGCTCAATATAGACATGATATGACATCAAATTCACACTAGATCCCAAATCAAGCAAGGACCTATCTATGCGATGTCCCCCTATGTAACTAGGTATGAGTGGGGCTCCTGGGTCTTTTCTCTTTACGGGAAGTGAGTGTTGTATGATGGAGCTCACTTGTTCATTCAGTCTCACCTTCTTTGGAATCCTCCCCGTTGACCTACTTTTCACAGTGCATAGGTTCTTGAGGAACTTGGCATATGATGGGATTTGCTTGATAGCATCCAAAAGTGGAATGTTCACCTTTACTTGACGAAACACCTCAAGAATGTCAACATTGTGCTTTTGCCTCCTTTTCAATTCTGGTGGCTCATCTAGTGCTTCTACAAATGGAGGATCACTAGCTTTTTCTGCACTTACATGAACATGAGGTAGAACGCTAGGGATGGTAGGACCTGCACAAGGGATATGTGGTGGATCACATGGAATCCCAAACTCAACATGCGGTATCACAACATCATCTTCAGCAATATCAATCACAGTATCACCACTTGGCTACCTTTGCTTTGCTTCATGAACCTTTCTTTGACTTGCAGGCTGCTCAAGAGTTTTTTCACTCCTTAGAACTGTCACGGCACTACCTTGCTCATGGTGGAGAGGGGGAGCATGTTGTGGCTGTGGAGGAGGTGGAGGTGATACTTGGGGTTGAAATTGAGGTGGAGAAGGGAATTGAGGGGGATGAGAGAATTGGGGCTGGAAAGTGAAGTTTTGTGAAATTTGAGGTGAGGGAGGTGGTGGAGGAGTGTAAGGTTGGGGATAGCCTTGGAAGGAGTGAATGGGATGCACTTGCATGGGGGGTGGACTGTAGAAAACTTGTGAAGAGGGCATGGGTCCACTTGCTTCATGGTGTCTCACGATGGGTCTTGAAGACAATTTTTCCTCTTGGAGAGAGATTATAGAAGATAGCTGCTTTATTCTCTCTTCTAACCTTGCTACATCCCTTTGAACATCATCAAACACTTTCAATCTGGATAGAACCTCTTCCTCAAACCTTGAGCTGTATGTAGGACTTTGTGATTCCTGATAGCTATATGAGTGAGGTGTCTTCTTTTCTTCCCCATAGAACTCTATAGAATTGACCAGGTGGCAAGGAGCATTTGTCACTTGGTTCTTCATGAAGTTCACCATGTCACCAAGAATCTTCATCACTTGCGGGCTTGAGTCATCATGAGTAGGGGGTGTCACTGCAAAGGCATACCCTCTTTCATTCATCATGCTAGAAGCTCGAATTCTTGATCCTTCATCCAACGGCACAAACAAAGGCCATATCTCCTCAGGTGGCCTAGCCATGAAAACTCCTCCACAAGAAGAGTCCACTGTGTCTTGGTCCTTCAGAGACAAACTAGAGTAGAATGATTGAACTAGCTGCCACAAAGGGATCTCATGGTGAGGGCACTCTCTCAATAGCTTCTTGAATCTCTCCCATGCATCGTGAATCTGCTCAGTGCCCATTTGGCTAAAACTTTTCACGGAACACCGCATTTGTGTCAACCTTGCAATAGAGTAGAACTGTCTCAAGAAAGCATTCTTCATTGTTTCCCAACTCATAATGTCCCTTCTTGAGTCATACCAGTCTTTAGCTCTATCTTTGAGGGAGAAGGAGAACAAGGTCAATCGAATTGTATCATCACTAGCCGTCGACGTCCTGAAGGTGGAGCATAGTTCAAGAAAGGAGTCCAAGTGCTTGTAGGGGTTCTCACTCTCTGAGCCGTAGAGGATGGGTAGGAGCCCAAGAAGACCTGGAGGAATAGAGAATTTCTCCCCTGGCATTTGATCAACCCTGCTAGCAATTGGCGATTTGTAGTTGCTAGGCATGAAGTAGTCTTGAAGTGGCTTGTGAGGTGCACTTTGGTCTTCCATCTTGTTTCCTCCTGAATAGCTTGTCACATGCACAAAGCACAACCAAACAAAAGAAAGCAAGTTAGTAAACCAATATATACAAAGAATGCAAAGAAAAATGAATAAAGAATAGAAATGATGAGGGCAGTAGGAAAAGTCAAAGAAAAACTAACTAGCTAGGCCGACCGCCTCTAATCCCCGGCAACGGTGCCAGAAAGCTTGGTGCGATTCCGCTAGTGGTGCTAACACACTACTCGATTGAATAGATGTGCCCCATGAGGTCGGAATGCACGGTGAATGGGGGTTTGCTTTAAATATTTATAAACCTAAACTAGCTACCTACGTCTACTAAAACACTACACCCGCAAGCGCACGGGGTCGTGTCGTAGTATAGGAAGGTGGCAAGTAAAGGGTCGATCCACAGGGAAAAGAGGGGGCGCTAGAGCTAGGTTAGTTTGGCTAGGTTCCTACTGCGGAGACTAGGGTTAAGGGTTTAAAGGTTATTTTAATTGTTGAACTACTATGAGCAAGCAAGGAATTAAAGGCAAGAATGAAATCTACGTTAACCCTAGATTAGATTAAGGCTAAATAGGAAAGAACGGATTAAGCTGGGTATGAAAAGGCAAATTACACTAAAGAAAGCAAGAAGAGCAATTAAAGAACTAAACTAGCATAAACAAGGCAAGAGCAAGGCAAGAAGCTAACTAAGCAAGAAAAGAACTAACTAAGCTAAGCAAGCACATAACTAGAGTTTTAAGCAATAAAGAGAGGTGTGGGTTGTTTAGGGGTATGAACTTATCACTTAAGTTGGGGGGTGACATGTGAACATTATGATTCCATTTAGATTATCCAATCCAAACAGCAAGTTAGAGTCTAATGAATTAACCTAAGCTACTAAATGGCCATGGATATGCTAGGTTGTGTATAGGAGAACTAGTCCCTAACACCCCCTACTACCCTTACGAGGCTCAATTGGGTTAGGGGTTATGTTTAATCCAATTAGAGTCTAATCAAGTCTAGGTTTCTAGATTAGACATTCCTAGGGCAATTAGGGGCTGAGGGTAGTAATGGGGGTGAAATTAGGGTTTTGGACCCCAATTCCCCCACATTCCAGCCTTGAGAAGGCTCCATGATAATTGCACTAGAATTACCTAATCTAGCTACTTAGATCTCTCACTTAGGTTTAGGGAGATTGATTAGGATGTAGGAAGATGGGAGGCAACCTAGGGATCCAAGAATTGGACCTACGGGCAAATCCCAAAATTCACACATACAAGCAATTTGCATAAATTCCTAGGTGATTTCACACACAAACCAACAAGCAATCCATGGAGAATGAGATGCAAATAGAATATAATCATTAACAAATGGAATTACAATGTTTACATGTCATTTTCCCCCAACATGGTATCAAAATAACATAATTTCCCCCAAACAGCCCACCCAAGGGGCCTAGCTACTCATAACAAAACAAAATACAAAAAGAAAGGAGATAGAGGAAGAAGTAGCCATGGGGCTCAGTGTAGATGAGGAATCTCCTCCCTCCAGCTGCTACAAGGACGTCCTCCTTCTTCTCCTTGGATGGAATGGAGTGGGATGATGGTGGGAAGTGGATGGAAGGCTTAGATATGGGGGGTTATGTGGTGGAAATCGTGAAATGGAGTGGATTTGAGGTGGAGGTGAAGTGGAATGGAGTGGAGGTGACAAGGGGGCGAAAATGAGGTTCTAAGCAGCCAACCCCCCGACCCTCAGCTGCCACTAGGGCTTATATAGGGATCTAGGGGGTCTAGGGTTAAGTTAGGGGCAAAATGGGGAAAGCAGTGAAAACTAGGTGGATTTTGTGAGTAGCACGGCCGTGGTGGGTAGGGTAGACCACGGCCGTGGTGGATAGGCATGGTCGTGGGTTTATTAGAATGTGGAGATCACAGGGAGCTGTTACACCCCGATCTCACAATTTCCTCAAATCATGAGATTAGGGCATAAGATAGGATTTATATGTAACACAAAGAACACCTTTAATTTATTTTTTTTCTTTTTTCTTTCCTTTTCTTTAAAACCCTTGTTTCCCCGCATTGAACCACATATCATCTTAACAAAGGAATCTGAACATTTCTTTTACTAATCAGACTTCAATAGTAAAGACACATGTGTAAGCATTCACGATGTCTTTCACACATTATGCACATGAAACTTGCTAATTAGCATACATATCAAAGAGGAACAATATTACACATTGTAATTACAACTCTCTCTCTAAACTCTTACTGAGGACCTAGAGTGACAAGGACCGACTGACTCAACTAATCTCATACTTGACTCCTGTAGCAGATCTACTCTGATGCTCTGATCATCTTCAAGTCCACGCGGTTAACCCTAAAAATGTTTGAGTAGAGGGGTGAGCCTACTCGCTCAGTGAATGAGTACTTCATGGAAACAGACTAATGCACTAATGTGATTACAGATATAATTTGAGTAAATGATATGAAATTTAACAACAATAAATACTACACTGAGAAGTTCTAAAACAATATAATTGAAATAACAAAGAATGTAAATATTTCATCCAAAGAATAACTACTAGAAGACTATGCTTCTAGTCTTCCTTAATTCTTTCATTTAGAAAGAACTCTGTGAACCTATGTGATCATATTTTAGGTTATGCCCTGATCTATGCAGTGTACTCTGCATAGAGACACGCAGTGCACTACGACCACACCGTATAAGACTTAGCGACACACCCGGGAAATGCTAAGTCTAACACCAGCCCTGCTCTGCCACAGGACCACAGGCTCTCCGGCCTACAGGCTCTCCGGCCTCAATGCACTACTCTGAGTGCTCTAGACTCCTCCTCTAACCTGAGTACACAGGCGGAGAGTCTCACTGGGTTATCACCGTGACTCCACACGGATTAATGTTGAATAACCCCTATTTTCTCCAGTGCCACCGTGACTCCGCACGCGTTGTTGTTGGACACTGCCTCTCTGTCCTCGTGTCTCCATGACTCCGCACAGATAATGTTGCAACACGAGTTTCACCCCTAAGAAGCAGATCTGTCAAAGGGGTTCTACGGTGTTCAGGGCACCTAAGTCTAACATTAACATTATATGTACATTTTAAACAGAAATCATAACTCATTTAACATTTCTCACAAGGCTCACACGGCCTGCCATATCATATCATAAGAAACATCATAGCTCATGTATTCAACATATACCATGTCTTAGTAACATCCCTTTCTAGGGCATGTCATATCTCATCACCTGCAATTTACGAGACATGTATTGAAATATAAGAAGCCTTGCAGTATGTAGATATCAACTCAGAGAGAAAAAGCATATAAAATTAAATGCACTAGAAACATACAATTCAACAGTTAAGTATCACCACATCTCATATCGAGATCTTTCATGTCACCATAACATGATTCATTGAACACCCTATCCTTAGGGTTTCATTTGCCTTATTCATTCATCACATGCCAACACCCTACTCTTAGGGTTTCATTCGCCTCATTCACCTTTTCATTTACCTCATTCACTTGTCACATGGCTCTCATAAGGATTTCCTAGGATATAAACATTCACTAAATAAAGATTGTTTTCAACAAATCATATACAATCGATATATGTATGAAACCATGGAAATTTAACTAAATTTAGGTTTCCCATACCATTCACTGAAATATCATGTATCAAGGATAAATTCAATTAAGATAACCCATGAGGTACATCCTAACCACTTATAGGATTACTAGTCCTTTTCAATAAAGCTGAAACTCTAGTGATGTCTCAATTAGGTTAAACCCTAATTACATCATTTGATATAAATCTGAAAAGCATTCTCACTAGGAAGTGTTGCATACGTTTCTGATATGAATCTACCATTTAGGAATCATTTAAAATAGAGAAGGAATCCATATCATATCAATTTGCAACAATCTTAAATCAAACGGACATTTCAGGATTGAGAATCACATGCTAAGCATTTAGGGATTTAGGTGCTATAATCAAATTCGTGCATTACACTGTTTGAAGGAAGAACCCACTCACCCTAAGGTGTGAAAACACCTCACAACTGCAGCTCAACTCAGGGAATCTCGAATTCCTATCAAATCCCTAGCAAATCTCCCAATTCTTCTTCCATTCAACTCGGAAACCTTGAAAATGAGGGATTATAAAGAAAGGGTGAGAAAAGAGGGAATTTCGACATCATCTTGGATCAAATCAGAGCATGGACGGAATCTTGACATGAGAGAGAAGATTCACCATAAAAGTCTATGCAAAGGATCCAAACTTACTTGATTTCACCATTCTTGGGACCGCATAACCCTAATTCAGCAATTCCTCCTCTTTCTCCACTCAAGCCCTAACTCTCCCTCTCTCTCTAGATTTTCGTTTCTCTGGAGTGAATAACGAAGACTGAGAGCTGTGTGTGTGTGTGGTTGCTCATATAGACCATTTGAGCTGCTTGGGTCAATTGCATATTGACCCAACACTCAACTTTAATTATATTGGCTGAATATTCAGTTATACAAAAGTTACTGTAATTCGTTTATTTCAGAGATCACACATTCTCCAACAATTATGGGAATTTAGTACTTTGTTTATAATTGATCTATAAAGCTTCAGTTAAAATTTGAGATCATTTGGAGTTACCAATAAATAATTAAAAATAGAACAGTGCACTGCTATATTGCAGTCAGCAATATGTTCGGCCGAGTTTGTCCTGCACAAAACTCGACCGACACCCTTACTGTAGGGATTCAAAAGTCATCTAAAAATTATGTCAATTTAACAGAATGTCTAAAACTGTGTTTTTCAAGCACAGTTAAAATTTTAAATCAATTGGATATACCAATAAAAAGATAAAATTCAATTATCACACTGCTATAAAATTCTGAAATTGTGATCGGCCGAGTTTGAAACTCGACCGATAAATAGGTCAGAACCTTTTTCAAAAATTCTGATATTTACCAATATTGTTCACATTTTTTATATCCAAATCATATCCAAATTATAAGTAAATCAGAGTTACACATAAAATACTAAAAATCATTTAGTGAGACATTCTACTTATCAAATTCTGTATTCATGTATCATCAAAACCCTATTTGGGCCGATTAGGGTTTATGCTTCTCAAACCCTAATTTTCAAGACAAAAGAACATTTAGACTTCTTATCATAGTTAAAACATCCTAATTGTGTTATTGTCATTAATTAGATTTCAAGAATGATTATTCTAATGAATCTTTGCGATTGTCTAGATAAACCCTAGTTTACCAATTAAGCTCAGATGGGGTCGTAACAACTCTCCCCCCCTTAGAATGTTTCGTCCTCGAAACATAAACCTACAAGAAAGATACATACAAGGTTATTCTAAGCTTCTAAAGCCTTCCATGTCATCATATTCTTGTATTTCTTACCTGAATGTAGTTTTCAACATTAGATCTTTTAATTCTTTACTAAATCACAACATATTTCAAATAGTTCTCAATGATATCAAGCAAATTCTTTATGCCACAGTCAAACATAGAATGCAAAGATAAACCACCACGCTTTCGCTGCGCAACTCTGATACAACTATCTCAACTTATGCGGCTTAGAAAGTTCTATTGTTCTGTATCACCTTTAAGTGATAAAAGCAAGTTCACCATACTGTTTTAAACTTTAATCAAGTGCTATTCAAATAGCAAAATAGTCTTGAATTAAAAGACTAGATTCAACAATCAATTGCACAATACTACTCTTGGCATCCTCATTGGGTCATGGATGTATGAGGTGAAGCATTACCACCTCATTCTATACTATCCCGTTTCGATCCTGGGACCTGTGGGTTATGGGCCCACACACAATTCAAAGTGTAACCATCGCATTATATCATTTTAGGGTTTCAACAATAGTAATAAGGTAATCCACGATTGTATCAGTCATTCAAGCATTAATCATACTCAATTACCATCACTCAGTTATATTAGAGCTAGGTATAACAAGCTACACCTCATTAGGGTTACTTGTCCAAACAATCTAATTATCATCCCTTTCTATTAATATGAGTGAATAAGTATGACTACCTTGTTCAGGGTATCTCTCCATGTGTTCTGACATCATCCAAACCGTATCACCATATCACAAATACACAATACTAGGATGCATATCAGGTATGAATTACTACAACTATCATACGCCTTTAATTTAACATATAGCTTACACAAATACCTTGAAATCATATGTAGAACCAACTTTCATACCTTAATATGCCTTCAACAAATCATACATATATATAAAAAAAACAAATTCACATATTACACAAAGCTAGTGTTTTCCCATATCTCTCTGCTCATTCATTACTTCTTTACTTTTTTCTACCTATCCTTTTCATATGATTATATACAGTAAACATCATTAACATTGAAGCATTTAAGATCGGAATAGATTATTCATCATTCTTGCTATCACACAAGAATTTATTTCTTATCGCACTTTATCATATTGTATGTCACTATTACATTCACTAGATGACCCTACCAAGGTAGTTATGCATCATATATGATTCATTTTCTTATCATTTCATTCCCACCTTGCTATTGTTAAGGAATATATGAAAGAGAAGATGATTTTAAGACTTGGAATACTTATATTCAAACATTCCCTTAATACATTCTCGTATGTAGATTTACTTAGTTAGCAACAGAGATATTTGATTAATTAGCACTTGCTTGAATCTCACAACCTCTTTATTTTATAACTTCTTCATCATATTTCAAACCCTTTCTTACGTTTCATAGTCCTCTTACTATATACTACTCTTTAATCCGTCATCTTTAATTCTAATTTTTTTTTCTTATGACCATGTTGCTTATTCATATGTATGGTCATGTATACCATGTTGCACATATTTCCTCCTTTATCTTTATACTATTGCGAAGTTAACGTTCTAAATTAATAACCCTTCTATTAGTTTTTCCTCATGTTGAATACATTACATATTCTTCATTTTTAAATCAAGTGGATCATGCATGGGTCAAACATAGTTTCTCTTTCAATCAAGTTTTTCTCTCCTGAATACAGTCTACCTTTGTATGACGTATTCATTCGTTAAACTATACCTATGTTCTTTGCTTAGAAACTAGTTTGTTGTCCTAGTCTTATGAATTACATGTTCATACGATCCTCTTCACTTTTACTCTTTTGAAGACTCTTTACTTCTATGGGCCTATTGAATGCTCAACCCTATTCTCTACTTAGCCTTGGCTTTAGGGTTCATAAAAGCATTATACTCTATTCTATGATTCATTCTTCATGATTGATTCTTGTTATCTTGAACCATACATACATACATTTCACATATCTTTTCTATATTTCATATGTATAGTTCATGCAAAATTAATCAATAGACTGATTATGAACTTCATATCATGTTCTATTATTCCCAATTAAGGGTTTCACATTTGAGACCCCAAAGTGAAACCTCAGATATCAGTTTCAACTAATTCTTAGTTGTTCTGATCTTGCCCATATGTTTCAACATCTTATTGTATGTACATTCTTACTCTGATGTGGGTCTAATTATTCAAATTCTATTCTTATTATACTATTGATAGGATTCATTAGATCCTAGTAACGCATCCTGCCAACCGGACCAGGCCAAACCTGAAGTCCTGAAGCCAAGAACTACAAGAATTACATTCTTCCTGAACTGCCACTCACAGCTCAGAAACTCGGCCGATTGGTCAGAAACTCGGCCGATTGCTTCACAACTCGGCCGATCTGCTTGAAACTCGGCCGATCAACTTGCCGTTTGATTTCCTAAAAAAGGAAACTCGGCCGAATTACATACAACTCGGCCGATCAGTTTGCTGTTTGATTGCCTATTAAGGAAACTCGGCCAAATCACATACAACTCGGCCGAATCGCGTACAGACTGAAAACCTAAACAGACCTGTTGATGTCAATTTCACTCGAATCAGCGGGCAAAACTATAGAAGCAAAAGCCCATTCAAAGGTCAATTTTAGTCTACTTGTTACAAAGAATAAAATCAATAAATGCTACAATTGCATAGTGTACAACAGATATTAAAGACCCATATTTCAAAGTATTGAATATTTCAATTCAAACATATAAGAGCATTTCTGTACATTTCCAACAAAAACAACATTATGAAATGTAAGTTCTATCTCCTTTTACATTTATGCTCTTAGTTCTTGTTTCTTTTCTCATTTTCTAACCCTAACATTTCTAGGGTTCATCTCTAGCCCATTCTTCCACTGTATACCTGGCCAGGGTATACGTGAGAGAATAGATAGAGTAGCTTGTACTGGTTGATCCAAGTACTCAGATATCGGGCCAGGATATCCAAATACTCAAATCCCCAAAGCTAACATCAAACATCTCCTATCTGCCACACATAGGACTCTAACTTACTAACTTAATGGTCCTTGACAACTCACCCTAAGCTCTGATACCAAGCTGTTACACCCCGATCTCACAATTTCCTCAAATCATGAGATTAGGGCATAAGATAGGATTTATATGTAACACAAAGAACACCTTTAATTTATTTTTTTTCTTTTTTCTTTCCTTTTCTTTAAAGCCCTTGTTTCCCCGCATTGAACCACATATCATCTTAACAAAGGAATCTGAACATTTCTTTTACTAATCAAACTTCAATAGTAAAGACACATGTGTAAGCATTCACGATGTCTTTCACACATTATGCACATGAAACTTCTTAATTAGCATACATATCAAAGAGGAACAATATTACACATTGTAATTACAACTCTCTCTCTAAACTCTTACTGAGGACCTAGAGTGACAAGGACCGACTGACTCAACTAATCTCATACTTGACTCCTGTGGCAGATCTACTCTGACGCTCTGATCATCTTCAAGTCCACGCGGTTAACCCTAAAAATGTTTGAGTAGAGGGGTGAGCCTACTCGCTCAGTGAATGAGTACTTCATGGAAACAGACTAATGCACTAATGTGATTACAGATATAATTTGAGTAAACGATATGAAATTTAACAACAATAAATACTACACTGAGCAGTTCTAAAACAATATAATTGAAATAACAAAGAATGTAAATATTTCATCCAAAGAATAACTACTAGAAGACTATGCTTCTAGTCTTCCTTAATTCTTTCATTTAGAAAGAACTCTGTGAACCTATGTGATCATATTTTAGGTTATGCCCTGATCTATGCAGTGTACTCTGCATAGAGACTCGCAGTGCACTACGACCACGCCGTACAAGACTTAGCGACACACCCGGGAAATACTAAGTCTGACGCCAGCCATGCTCTGCCACAGGACGACAGGCTCTCCGGCCTACAGGCTCTCCGGCCTCAATGCACTACTCCAAGTGATCTAGACTCCTCCTCTAACCTGAGTACACAGGCGGAGAGTCTCACTGGGTTATCACCGTGACTCCGCACGGATTAATGTTGAATAACCCCTATTTTCTCCAGTGCCACCGTGACTCCGCACGTGTTGTTGTTGGACACTGCCTCTCTGTCCTCGTGTCTCCATGACTCCGCACGGATAATGTTGCAACACGAGTTTCACCCCTAAGAAGCAGATCTGTCAAAGGGGTTCTACGGTGTTCAGGGCACCTAAGTCTAACATTAACATTATATGTACATTTTAAACAGAAATCATAACTCATTTAACATTTCTCACAAGGCTCACACGGCCTGCCATATCATATCATAAGAAACATCATAGCTCATGTATTCAACATATACCATGTCTTAGTAACATCCCTTTCTAGGGCATGTCATATCTCATCACCTGCAATTTATGAGATATGTATTGAAATATAAGAAGCCATGCAGTATGTAGATATCAACTCAGAGAGAACAAGCATATAAAATTAAATGCACTAGAAACATACAATTCAACAGTTAAGTATCACCACATCTCATATCGAGATCTTTCATCTCACCATAACATGATTCATTGAACACCCTATCCTTAGGGTTTCGTTTGCCTTATTCATTCATCACATGACAACACCCTACTCTTAGGGTTTCATTCGCCTCATTCACCTTTTCATTTACCTCATTCACTTGTCACATGGCTCTCATAAGGATTTCCTAGGATATAAGCATTCACTAAATAAATATTGTTTTCAACAAATCATATACAATCGATATATGTATGAAACCATGGAAATTTAACTAAATTTAGGTTTCCCATACCATTCACTGAAATATCATGTATCAAGGATAAATTCAATTAAGATAACCCATGAGGTACATCCTAACCACTTATAGGATTACTAGTCCTTTTCAATAAAGCTGAAACTCTAGTGATGTCTCAATTAGGTTAAACCCTAATTACATCATTTGATATAAATCTGAAAAGCATTCTCACTAGGAAGTGTTGCATACGTTTCTGATATGAATCTACCATTTAGGAATCATTTAAAATAGAGAAGGAATCCATTTCATATCAATTTGCAACAATCTTAAATCAAATGGACATTTCAGGATTGAGAATCACATGCTAAGCATTTAGGGATTTAGGTGCTATAATCAAATTCGTGCATTACACTGTTTGAAGGAAGAACCCACTCACCCTAAGGTGTGAAAACACCTCACAACTGCAGCTCAACTCAGGGAATCTCGAATTCCTATCAAATCCCTAGCAAATCTCCCAATTCTTCTTCCATTCAACTCGGAAACCTTGAAAATGAGGGATTATAAAGACAGGGTGAGAAAAGAGGGAATTTCGACATCATCTTGGATCAAATCAGAGCGTGGACGGAATCTTGACATGAGAGAGAAGATTCACCATAAAAGTCTATGCAAAGGATCCAAACTTACTTGATTTCACCATTCTTGGGACTGCATAACCCTAATTCAACAATTCCTCCTCTTTCTCCACTCAAGCCCTAACTCTCCCTCTCTCTCTAGATTTTCGTTTCTCTGGAGTGAATGACGAATACTGAGAGTTGTTTGTGTGTGTGGTTTCTCATATAGACCATTTGAGCTGCTTGGGTCAATTGCATATTGACCCAACACTCAACTTTAATTATATTGGCTGAATATTCAGTTATACAAAAGTTACTGTAATTCGTTTATTTCAGAGATCAAACATTCTCCAACAATTATGGGAATTCAGAAAGTTGTTTATAATTGATCTATAAAGCTTCAGTTAAAATTTGAGATCATTTGGAGTTACCAATAAATAATTAAAAATAGAACAGAGCACTGCTATATTGCAGTCAGCAATATGTTCGGCCGAGTTTGTCCTGCACAAAACTCGACCGACACCCTTACTGTAGGGATTCAAAAGTCATCCAAAAATTATGCCAATTTAACAGAGTGTCTAAAACTGTGTTTTTCAAGCACAGTTAAAATTTGAGATCAATTGGATTTACCAATAAAACGATAAAATTCAATTACCACACTGCTGTAAAATTCTGAAATTGTGATCGGCCGAGTTTGAAACTCGACCGATAAACAGGTCAGAACCTTCTTCCAAAATTCTGATATTTACCAATATTGTTTAAATTTTATATATCCAAATCATATCCAAATTTGAAGTAAATCAGAGTTACACATAAAATACTAAAAATCATTTAGTGAGACATTCTACTTATCAAATTCTGTATTCATGTATCATCAAAACCCTATTTGGGCCGATTAGGGTTTATGCTTCTCAAACCCTAATTTTTAAGACAAAAGAACATTTAGACTTCTTATCATAGTTAAAACATCCTAATTGTGTTATTGTCATTAATTAGATTTCAAGAATGATTATTCTAATGAATCTTTGCGATTGTCTAGATAAACCCTAGTTTACCAATTAAGGTCAGATGGGGTCGTAACAGATAGGTTCATGGATGGCCACGGCCGTGGGGAGGTCACCACAGTCTTGGTGGGGACCTATGGCCACGGTCATGTTGATCCCCACGGTCGTTTTGGCCATTTTCATCAATTTCTGGGAGTTTTACTAATTTTTTGTACTTGGGGCATGTCCACCACGGCCGTGGGGGCTCACCATGGTCTTGGTGGTGTCTCTTCCATGCATTTGAGCCTTGAACTTGATCATCCATGGAGGGTATTGCTTCAAAACTTTCTTTGACCACTTGGGGTAGGTTGGAAGTGGTTTTTGCCTCATTTTGAGCTCCTCCAAGCCTGAGGAAACCCTAGACTAGACCATCCTCTTTCCATGCCATCAAGTAGTGGAAAACGTACCTATAAAACATGAAAAAAGCCTCCATAAGTGCATTTGATATAAATAAGCATGTTGGGGGAAATAACATGTAATCTAACAAGTATAGATGTGGCTGAAATGCAAAATGACACAAGATAAAGCCCTAAGATAGGGTTGAATCAAATACATAACCTAATATATAATTGGTTGGGATCGTGCACCATTACTCTCGATAAATAGTCCAAATCCATCATCCATAAGTTGAGAACAAGACATGTACTTGACACACTTTTATCGTGCGTAGAACGCAAGTGTACGTGTCAATGTAGTATAGGCCCTTGTGAGGCCCGAGTCGAACTCAGGGACACTGAATTGTTGGTAGACTACTACTAACTAGTTTCGATCAGCTAAACCGATTGAAAGAGTTTGATAGTTGTTGTAAAAATAAAATAAAACAAAATAAAATAAAGCAATCGATTAAGTGTTCAATTTAATCAATTCATATGGGAATCTTTAGGATTGCGGTTTCACCGCGGGTTTTCATTGTATGAATTTTCATATAATAATTCAGGTTCATCTCTCGATCTGGGTAGTGGCCTGTAGTCAGAATTGCCCACTGTCATGGTACAATTCACTACCTATGTCTAGGTCAGTTCCACAGTCGTAGTAACCTATACCCTAAACTAGGTGCATTAAAATCGACCTATGGGTGTCCACCATTAACCTTACATCACCTTGTTCAAGGGATTTGTTAATTAATGTGAATTTCATCTCTTTTCAACCATTAATTCTTCTTTCAAAGCAATTAAGGGCATTAGATTATCATTATTGTGATCAAGCATAACAATATAATTGAGAAAACGAGATTATACCACGGATTTAAGAGATAAATGATGAATTACTATGATAAAAATGTCATACAATGCTTCCCCTAGCTACTCCCAGTCCTAAAGACAATGGGGATTAGCCCCGCATGTTCATCTCAGAGCAAAACATGGTAGAGAAAAGGGAAACATGGAGAAAAACATGAATAAGTAAAGAAACCCCTAAACGGAGAAGATCCAAGCGTTCCTCAGTGTGGAATGCGCGATCTACAACCTTTCGATGGTGGAAATAATCTTCGTCGGGTTTCAGAACGGCTGGGGTGTGCTTCTAGGCTCCACTCTTCTGTCCAAACCTTCTCGAGACGTGTGCAGCGGCTAATGACGTGATATATTTCTCTTGGCCGCCGTCATTAGGTATAATCACCGAGTTAGATTGCAAAAATATCATAATCGTTGGATTTAGATCAATCTGAAACAAACTTACATCTGACGGCGTCGATACCATCGATGCAAGTCGATGGTATCGACCCTACGCGATATCGGCAAGTCTTCTTTTCTTTTCTTCATTGCACCTGATGCTGACTCGATACCATCGATGCGGGTCAATGGTATCGACACTCTTAGGTGTCGGTTTTGTCATTTTCCATCGCTGAATCTTTTGGGGTCGATAGTATCGACTTGATGGTCGATAGTATCGACTGTCTTCTCGCCAGCAACCTGAAGGTATGTCGCTACCATCGACTTCCATGTCGATGGTATCGACTCTGTGCTGCTTCTTGTGGCTGGCAACCTGTGGTTGTGTCAATAGTATCGACAACTGTCGATGGTATCGACAACTGCAGATATGCGTTTTTCCTAAAATTGCAACACAAAGCCACATAAGCCAAAATAAAACATGTTATTGTAATCATTTCTGCTCAAAACACTAAAATAAGGGAGAATTGATGTTTAGAAGGCTCATAGACCAAAGTAAATGAATTATGCAATATTAACCACCAAAATGACCAATAAATGCATAAAACACAAGTAAAACAAGTCTATAAATGCGACTCAAAATCATCGCATCAAACTCCCCTAAGCTTGAACATTGCTCACCCTCGAGCAACTAAACTTTACAATAAAATTGTGAGGGTCAACTAAAGAACAGATCATCACAACAAACATCACTATATGATTCCCACCAGACATTCACATACCAGCCCTTACTAACCACAGAATGATAATTACCCTACAGGCGACAATAATCATCCATAAAAGATATCTACCTCACAAATAATGAACACTATCACATAAGGCAGTTAACATAATAAAATTCTCCAGTCCAGACTCGGTGCATCTTGTGATTTCCTATTCTACGTTGCTCGCTCTAACTACCATCTACATGGAAGCAGTTCTCCTGATATTCACAAATGAGGAAAAAATCACGGTGGCCTACCAATTCGAGTAACGGGTGGATGAAATGGGTGGCTCATGGAAGAAATGGAAGCATTAAACGGTTTTAGCATGCACAAAGAAAAAAATGACCTAAATGATGCATATGCAAACGAAAATGCCCTAATGCCTACATTTGGGTAGAATGATGCATGCACTATCATTCCGTCTCCAGGTGAGATGGAATATCTAAGAAAACTACATCATGTACTTATCCTTCTTAATATGCAATGATAACATGTTCCTTTCTCCCTCTCATTTCTATTTATTTCTCAATTCTTTTCTTTGTCTCTTTTTTTTCAATTTTTTTCTTGTTTTTTTCTTTTAAGGCCCTTATATCCATAAATGACCATGAATTATTTGTCGGGCTCACTTCTTGTTGTACTATATACTTGAAACATTCAGAAGGTATGGAACAAGTTTATCACCTTTAATGTTTCATAAGAAATAAGATACATGATGTACTGTATATGCATAAAAATGTGAATGCAGCTACAAAATGATATTATGCAACTAAATGACATGCACCTAAGGATAATGTGCATGTATAACTCATCTATATTTTTTTCATTTCATGCAAAATATGTAAAAAAAACTACAATGCAAGACCTATCTATATGGAATGCAATCAAAGAAATTAAAACTGTAATGTACTTCCAATTCTTATGGTGGAGTATGAAAACAATGGGGTGGATAGATCACAAGACTAATTGACTGGACCTTTGAAAATTATTATGTGTCCCTCCTTATTGATTTGTGTAGTAATTAAGAGGTTTCTCTCTCTTACTTCAAATTAGAGTCTCATTATCATTTGATCATCTTAGGCTCAAACAACCAGTTCTGTCCACTTTTCATGAACCATGAGAATGTACAGTTGTGATTTTCTGTTTTAGAGTTGACAAACCCAATTATTTCCTTAAGTTATGTGCTAAAAGTTGAACAACACAAGCTTGTAAAACACTAAAAAATTTAAGTTTGCCCCCGATTCCCATGCACAAGCAACGAGATGACACATGACTTAAGACATCCACAATTACACTAGATAGAGTGTGGATCCTACAAATAAACTAAAAAAAATGCAAGAACTAAAAGATAAAAGACAAAACAATAAAAACTAAAAATTAAAGGATAGAGCTATTCCAACTCCCCCCTAAGCTTGAATCAGACTATGGACTCACAGTAAAAAACAACCTTAAAAGGTGGAACAGAGATACCGATCATTCTTCCGGAGGAGGCGGGTACTGCGGGGCCGTGGGGCCCCAAGACGGGTACTTCCCATAAAAGCTCGGATCATACTGAGGCATTGGTGGAGGTTGTCGATACCCCCCAAAGTAATTTTGGCTCCAGTAATGATCGTAGAAGGGCTGATGCTGCATCTCCATCCTATGCAACCTGTCGTGGATGTGTTGTTGGTTGTCGAGGAGGAGGCACTCATTTTCAAAAATAGCCCTCTAGTTGTCAAGCAGTCGGTTCGTCGTATCCTGAATACTGGCATATGAAGCTGTGTGTTGTAGCTGGGTATGCTGGATCTCTTGCAGCATCGTATACATCCCCTGCATGGAGTAGACATCCTCGCTTTGCTGTGAGAGCTGTGGTGGCGGAGGCTGCGAAGAAGAAGATGCACTCAGATGTATGCGGGGATGCTTCCTAGGTGCCACTCGTGCCCGAAGAGGAGTGAAAGCCTCCTCTTCCTCTTCATTCTCGTCGCCATCATTGTCGTTGTCATCATTGATGCCGTCTTCATCCGAGCTCTCGATGGAGATGACAGGCCATCTGAAATGTTGAGCGCCCTCGATGTGGAAGACAGGGTCTGGAAGTGAACACTCTTGATAGGCGTGATTAACATGGCAATGTGCATATGCCAGGCCATCACGAAGCAAGATGAGGCTGGAGCGATGTAGATGATGCATGTTGACTTTGCTCCGGTTGGAGAGGGGAGTAAGCTGGGAGAAATTTAACCCAAGATAGGAGGCCAGCGGTGTGATGAGCCCTCCAAAGTGGATTGGCACCTTCCGCGTACTCCTCTTGACAGCCAACACGCGCGTCAAAAAAACGTGCCCCAATTACATTCTCCTCGCTTCAGCAACTTATGTAGGAAAAACAAATATGTCTCTTGAAACTTGCTGAGAGACAGATCACCACAAGCAAACAAGGTGGTGCAGAGCATGCAGTGAAGAATCCGCACGAACGGATGCTCGAAATCCGCCACCGCCGCGTTGTGGTAACTCACGAATTTGCTGGGAGGCGCAGTCACTAGCTCGGCGAAGATAGCATCATAATCTGTCCTGTTGTCTGGCCTCCGGTACTGATCTCGCCCATGATTCCAATTGTAGATGGAATTGAACTGCCGTGGGGTGAGAGTGTAATCATTGTTGTAAAACCGAAAATAAACACGGCCTTTGATCCATTCCCGATCAGTGGCGATGATGTCATTTGGTACGACACATATATCCAGTGACGCCATGAACTCTGCCACTAATTCTTTGTATGTGGGCCATTCATCGAAGAATGGCTGGCCGTCGGCATGGAATTCCATCTCATCGGGCCTCCTGCCCGTATGCCTTGCCTGTCCCTTGAGAACGTAGGCAAGATTGGCCTCGAACACAAGATTGTGGATCATGTCCCGCTCGACGTACCGAGTTGGCTCTATCTTTCTCTTCATCAGTTCCTCGTAAACCTTCTTAACCTCCGCGGAAGGATGGACAATCCGCGGGCGAGGAATAGATAAAATAGGTGGTGGGATGAACTCGGGGATCTCCATTGGTGTCGCGCGTGATGAGGATGTGCCAGCAGTATGCGCCATCTTTGCAAAGAGAGGAGTAGAAGACGGAGCTCGGTGAAGGTCGGAGAAGACAATCTCCGCTCGTTGAAGGCTCGGGGAAGAACGCGCTCCTTTGACTCTCGTAGACGGGCTCCGGTCACTCAACAAGATGCACGGTACAAGTGGGGGAAGAAAGCTCTGAAGGTGTGACGTCAAATGACGACAAACCATCCCTTTTATAACCGTGGCCGGCGCTGCTGTGTGCCCGTCGATACTATTGACGCGAGTCGATAGTATCGACTCTTGTAGCACAATCCGTCTTCAGTTAGTATCGATGATTGTCAATAGCCTAATTTGGGGGCCCGGATCGATGACGCGTCGATACCATCGACAAATGTCGATGGTATCGACCCATCCCACGGATCGACTCTCTTGGTGTAGCGATCGCCTTTTATTTCCTCTCCCGGATCGGTGACATGTCGCGTCGATACCATCGACGCAAGTCAATAGTATCGACTTCTGCTTAGGGCAACACCCTCGCGAGGCCTGGCTGCCACCTTCTGTCTGTAGCCGAGTCGATACCATCGACTTGCCTTTCGATGGTATTGACTTCACTGAGACAATTTTTGTCTGAAAATCTCCAGAGATCTCGCGAGTATCGACGCCCATGTCGATACTATCAACCTCATTCTGGCGAGCAACCTGATGGTATGTCGATACTATCGACGAGGCCATCGATAGTATCGACGTAGGGAAATTTTTGCAGTCGCCAACCTGTACCCTTCTCGATACCATCGACACAAGGGTCGATGGTATCGACTATGCCTCAGTCCTGCACATTCAACAAACGATCAAGGTATCATTTTTACACTAAAAATAAAACCAAATCAAACCAAAGTACAAACGTGAAAGAAACTAAACGAAGTTACCGATGGTTGGGTTGCCTCCCAACAAGCGCCCTTATTTAACGTCTTAGGCTAGACGAATTCAAGTTCGTCAAGCATCCGGAAGTGCTATGAGTTTGACCTCATTCACTTTCCTTGTGTAATCTTCACCGAAATACAACTTCAATCGTTGTCCATTCACCAAGAATGTTGTCTCGCCATCACACACCATGATTGCGCCATGTGGCCTGACCTCCTCTACACTGAACGGTCCACTCCATCGGGATTTCAATTTCTGGAGATGCATCTTCAACCTGGAGTTGAACAAGAGTACACGATCTCCTTTCTTGAAGATGGGCATCTGAATATGGCGATCGTGAATCAGCTTTGTTTGCTCTTTGTAGATCTGTGAGATTTCATATGCATTCATCCTCAGCTCGTCAAGTTCATTCAACTCAAGAAACCTCTTCTTTCTCGCTTCATCATAGTTCAAGTCCAGCTTCCTTAGCGCCCAATGCGCTTTATGCTCCAATTCCATCGGCAAATGGCAGGCCCGACCGTAAGCCAACCTAAAAGGCGTAGTGCCTATAGGTGTCTTAAACGCCGTCATGTACGCCCACAAAGCGTCCGGTAGCAAGATGCTCCAGTTCTTTCTCGTGGAAGCCACAGTGCGCTCCAAGATCTTCTTAATCTCCCGATTGGAGACTTCCACTTGCCCCTGTGTCTACGGGTGGTACGTGGTACCGATGTTGTTCTTTACCCCATACTTTCTCAATAGTGCCGCGAACTTCTGATTCTGGAAATGTGTACCTCCATCACTAATGATCATTCTTGGTACACCAAACCTGCAGAAAATGTGTTCCTTGACAAACCTGCACACTACGGCGGCATCATTAGTCCTAGTGGGTATTGCCTCTACCCACTTTGATACATAGTCAATAGATAAAAGAATGTACAAGTTAGAATTCGAGGACACAAAGGGTCCCATAAAATCAATACCCCACAGATCAAACACCTCGATCTCTTGAAATGCATTGAGGGGCATCTCCTGTCTTTTTGAAATATTACCTACCCTTTGGCAGGAATCACATTGTTGCACATAGTCATAGGCGTCCCTGAACAAAGTAGGCCAGTAAAGACCACTTTCCAGTACCTTTTCCACAGTTCTAGAACTTGCATGGTGGCCACCCATCGGTAGAGTGTGGCAATGACGTAAGACACTCTCATATTCCACTTCTGGTACACACATGCGCAACACACCATCCCTGCACTGCTTCAACAGAATAGGGTCATCCCAAAAATAATATCATAAAGAATGGAAAATTTTCTTTTTCTCTTGGTATGTCCAATCATCCGGGATAATTTTGCAGGCTAGATAATTAACAATGTAAGAAAACCAAGGATCTTTTGATTTCACAGATAGAAGTTGTTCATCAGGAAACGTCTCGATAATGGGTATATGCAAATCCTTCTCATCTACCCTTTCCAACCTAGACAAAAGGTCCGCAACCACATTTTCTATTCCCGCCTTATCTTTAATTTCAATATCAAATTCTTATAAGAGTAAGATCCACCTAATCAATCTAGGTTTGGCATCCTTTTTATCCATCAAGTATTTAGTGGCGGCGTGGTCCATCCATACCACGACTTTAGATCCTACAAGATATTGCCGGAATTTTTCAAAAGCAAAAACAACGACGAGAAGTTCTTTTTCAGTTGTCGTGTAGTTTAACTGTGCATCATTTAAAGTTTTGGATGCATAGAAAATCACAGCGGGTTTATTGTTCACACTTTGTCCCAAAACAGCCCCAACTGCGAAATCTGACACATCACACATCAATTCAAACAACTTGGTCCAGTCCGGTGTTTTCACAACCGGTGCCGAAATCAATTCAAACACTTTTCGTTAAAATCAAACACAACATCCTTTTCTAACAACTCATATAATGGTTTGGCGATTTTTGAGAAATCTTTTATAAAGAGGCGATAGAAACCGGCATGACCTAGAAAACTCTGTACCCCTTTAACCGAATTCGGTGGGGGCAATTTGGAAATCACTTCGATCTTCACTGGGTCTACCTCCAACCCCTTGCTAGACACTTTATGTCCAAGCACGATCCCTTCGCTGACCATCATGTGGCATTTCTCCTAATTGAGGACCAAATGTGTGTCCTCATAGTGTTGCAAAACCTTGTCCAAATTGTATAAACATTCGTCAAAGGACGCACCATAGACGTAGAAATCGTCCATAAAAACCTCCAAACAACATTCAACCATATCGAAGAAAATGGCAAGCATGCAACGCTGAAAGGTTGCCAATGCATTACACATACCAAATGGCATACGGCGGTAGGCAAATGTTCCGTAAGGACAAGTGAAGGTGGACTTCTCTTGGTCCTTAGGATCAATGGAAATCTGATTGTACCCCGAATAACCATCGAGAAAACAAAAATGAGATCGACCTGTTAATGCTCAAAAATATGATCAATGAATGGGAGAGGGAAATGATCCTTAAGTGTAGCAGCATTCAATCTACGGTAGTCTATGCATACACGCCACCCGATTACCAAGCGGGTCGTGATAGGTTCATTTAACAAATTATGTGTAACAGTAATTCCCCCCTTCTTAGGGACTACCTGTGTCGGACTCACCCACATCGAGTCGGATATAGCATAGATGATACCTGCAGAAAGGAGCTTAATCACCTCCTTATTTACAACCTCCATCATGCTAGGATTTAGTCGACGTTGTGGCTGAATCACCGATTTGGCTCCCTCCTCAAGCCGGATCTTGTGCTGGCACAATGTAGGGGAGACCCCCTTGATGTCTGTGACCGACCACTTGAATGCACCTCGGTGGTTCTTCAACACAATCAGCAATTGATCTTCCTCCTCGGCACTCAGATATGCCAAAATAATCACAGGCAGCTTCTCACCCTCAGCTAGAAATACATATTTCAAATGCTGTGGAATTGGCTTCAATTCTAGATCTGGCGGGCTGATCAAAGACGACTGAAGCGGTGGTGGGAGTTCACCAAAGTCTTCATAGTACCTAGCATAAAAACATGGAAGCACCTGAAGCATCTTGGCACACTCTTGTAGTGACTTGCTTCTCATCCAATCATGTGTTATATTAACCAGGCAGACTTCAAGCGGTAATTCTGGATATGCATTGAAAACAGAACTTGCTATGGAATCATCTTTAGTAGAGGGAGGAATGTCCTCCTCTTCATCATTGGGAAAACCCACAACCTTTCTAAGAGACACAACCTTGGTCTGCTCCATGATGTCTACAACCAGTGTCCCTTTTTCTACTTCAGTAATCACATGAGCCATATCTAAAAATGGCTTTCCTAGACAAAGAGAGATATTGTGGTCAAAGTGATTCATCATGCGGAAGTGCTCCTTTACTTTTGATTGTGTAGTTCTTGAGGGCATGACCAACTCAAACCGATCATCAGCGATACCCAAGGTCAACCGTCCTCTTCCCATCTCAAGTATCATGTCAGCAGTGCCTTGGAATGGTCGTCCAAGGAGTAACTCATTGCCCTGTTCATCTTGCATCTCCATTACAACAAAGTCTGTTGGAAATACAAACCGATCTACTTTCACCAACACATCTTCACAAATACCATAAGGCTTCACCACTGAATTATCTACCAACTGTATTGTCATATTGCTCGGCCTTGATTCTTTTAATCCCAATTTCTTGAACGTAGAGAGAGGCATCAGGTTTATACTTGCCCCTGAATCACATAGTGCTTCGCCGAATTTCACCTTACCAATGTAACATGAAATATTGAACCAGCCCGGATCCTGCCTCTTAGGTGGCAATGTGCCCATGATGAAGGCACTTACCTATTCCTTGAGAACCACAGCCTCAGTATCTGGGATTTTTCTTTTCTTTGTGATGATGTCTTTCAAGAATTTCCCGTAGGAGGGTATCTGCTCGATTGCTTCCAAAAGTGGAATGTTGACTGAGAGCTTTCTAAAACAGTCCAGAAACTTCTTGAACTGGGCATCCACTTTCTTTGCTTTCACGCTATTTGGATATGGGACTGGGACAGCCTGTGCCCTTTGATGTGGTGGCACATATGGTGTCCTCTTCTCTGTCTCCTCCTCAGCAGTAACAGGTTCATCTGTGACTTCCTCTACTATATCCTCAACCGGCTCTGTGACTGGAATTGGCACTTCCTCTATGGCCTCACCTTCAGTTTCTGACTAGTGTTTGCTTGGTTCATCGGCCCTAGGGTTTAAAATCTTCTTGCCACTCCATAGCAAGATTTCCTTCGCTTGTTGGTTTCCCCCTGGAATGTTTGTGTTACCCAGGAAGCCTTGCTGTTCTGGCTTCTTCAGATTTTCTATCTCAGCTGCCAATTGCACCATAGACGTCTCTATCGTCCTCATCTGAGCCCCATGGCTCTGCAATGTCTGGCCAAACTGATTCATGAATTCCCCCTATTTCTTGATCTACTGGCCAAAAGTGTTCATCAGTTCTTGGTTCTGCTTTATCCCTTGGTTGAGCAACTTCGTGCTCTTATCCTCCGCCGCTGGCTGGGGTTTTGCATTGGGGTCCTGCAAGAAGTTATTCGGATCTTTCCAAGAAAATTTCTTGTCCTTCCTCCATGAATAATCATTGTTTCTGTACCCCTACTACTGGCACATAAACTTTACTTGAGCTTCATCATTTGTTTCGGTATCTTCTTTTGCAAGGAGTTTCTTTTCTAGAAGGTCCATCTTCTCATTCAGCTCTTTGATGGCCTTTGACTCTCCTACAACTCAAACATGCTCTACGACATCTCTATCACCCCAGGATTTCTTCTTGGCCATATTTTTCAGAATTTCCCAACACCTCGTGTCTGTGTTGTTCAAAAAGAACCCTAAACCTGTGGAATCCAGGTTACTTCTATCATGCTCGGAGAGAGCAAAATAGAAGATTTTGACCTGCGTCTCCTTGTCAAGCCCATGATGCGGGCACCTCCTAAGCATGATCTGAAACCTTTCCCAGGTCTCAGAGTAAGTCTCTCCTGCCTTCTGGCAGAAATTATGGATTTTTCTGATCATATCATTTGTCTTATCGGGCGGGAAAAACCTTTAAAAGAATACTTCCACCATGTGGTTCCAAGATTCCACATATTCATCGTCAAGATTGTGCAACCATTCTCGTGCATTACCTGCCAAAGAACTCGGAAACAGCTTCAGATATAGTGTCTCCTGCGGGAACCTGTCTATCTTTATCATATCGCAGTTCTCCACGAACTGGCTAATATGAGTCACCGTGTCTTCGTTCTTTAACCCATGAAATGCATTTGACTTGACCAAGTTGATTAATGCATGATCAATCTTATAAGTCGGAATGTTGATCGCCTGCTTCTTAATTGGCCTCTTTGAAGCGGATGAGGAAGAAGCTTTTATCTTCTCCCATATCATCTGCTCTTCAGCCATGGCTTCTTGTTCTGAGACGGAATCTATATCTTCCCGTTGATCTTGATTGTAATCTTCCTCATCGTCAGGTACCGGCAGTGGAACCTCTGGTGCCTGTTGCGTGTAGTCGGTGCTACGCGTCTACACCATGCACAGTACCTACAAAATGATAATTTCAGTTCAGTACCGTGCTAGACGATTACAAAATATGAAAGACAAACTATAAATTTTAAAATGATTTATGAATAATAAAAATTAAAAAGTGGCCTAGAATGGCCGCTTGCAGCACTCGGAGTGCCGACAATTGACATGTCCCCCGCAACGGCGCCAAAAACTTGACACGCTTTTACCGTGTGTAGAACGCAAGTGTACACATCAATGTAGTATAGGCCCTTGTGAGGCCCGAGTCAAACTCAAGGACACTGAATTGTCGGTAGACTACTTCTAACTGGTTGCGATCAGCTAAACCGATTGAAAAAGTTTGCGAGTTGTTGTAAAAATAAAAGAAAACAAAATAAAATAAAGCAATCGATTAAGTGTTCAATTTAATCAATTCAGATGGGAATCTTTAGGATTGCGGTTTCACCGCGGGTTTTCATTGTATGAATTTCCATATAATAATTCAAGTTCATCTCTAGATCCGAGTAGTGTCTTGTAGTCAGAATTGCCCACTGTCGTGGTACAATTCACTACTTATGTCTAGGTCGGTTCCACCGTCGTAGTAACCTATACCCTAAACTAGGTGCATTAAAATCGACCTCTGGGTGTCCACCATTAACCTTACATCACCTTATTCAAGGGATTTGTTAATTAATGTGAATTTCATCTCTTTTCAACTGTTAATTCTTCTTTCAAAGCAATTAAGGGCATTAGATTATCATTATGGTGATCAAGCATAATAATATAATTGAGAAAACGAGATTATACCACGGATTTAAGAGATAAATGATGAATTACTATGATAAAAATGTCATACAATGCTTCCCCGGATGTTCATCTCAGAGCAAAACATGGTAGAGAAAAGGGGAAACATGGAGAAAAATGTGAATAAGTAAAGAAACCCCTAAATGGAGAAGATCCAAGCATTCCTCAGTGTGGAATGCGCGATCTACAGCCTTTCGGCGGTGGAAAACGTCTTCGTCGGCTTCCGGAACGGCTGGGGCGTGTTTCTGGGCTCCGCTTTTCTCTCCAAACCTTCTCGGGACGTGTGCAACAACTAATGACGTGATAGATTGCTCTTGACCGCAATCATTAGGTATAATCACCGAGTTTGGTTGCAAAAATATCATAACTGTTGGATTTAGATCAATCTGAAATAAACTTTCATCTGACGGCGTCGATACCATCGACGCGAGTCGATGGTATCGACCCTGCGCGATATCAGCAAGTCATCTTCTTTTTTCATCGTTTCTCCTGATGCTGACTCGATACCATCGACGCGGGTCGATGGTATCGACACTCTTAGGCGTCGGTTTTGTCCTTTTTCCGTCGTTGAATCTTCTGGGGTCGATAGTATCGACTATCTTCTTGCCAGCAACCTGAAGGTATGTCGCTACCATCGACTTCCATGTCGATGGTATCGACTCTGTGCTGCTTCTTGCAGCTGGCAACCTGTGGTTGTGTCGATAGTATCGACAACTGTCGATGGTATCGACAGCTGCAGATATGCATTTTTCCTAAAATTGCAACACAAAGCCACATAAGCCAAAATAAAACATGTTATTGTAATCATTTATGCTCAAAACACTAAAATAAGGGAGAATTGATGTTTGGAAGGCTCATAGACCAAAGTAAATGAATTATGGAATATTAACCACCAAAATGACCAATAAATACATAAAACACAAGTAAAACAAGTCTATAAATGCGACTCAAAATCATCGCATCAGTACTCCAATCAAATTCCAATTTCAAACTATGTTCAATGAAATCAAACAAACAGTTTGTGAATGTAATAAGTTCCAAATAGGATAATAGGACTCGTATAAAAGAATAACAAGGTTGGGTTTAAAGTCATATGAATGCCAAAACTAAAATGGATGTTGCACATACCTGGTCTTCATGACTAATGGTTAACTCAATAGATATATTTGGTTCCCAAAGTCGAGTATTCATCCTAGAAACATGTTATGTTTTCTTGCCAAATCAAAAAACACAAAAGGTTTCATTCCTTATATATATACATACATATATATTTACATATATATACATACATATATATACAGATATATACATACATATAAGTATATATAAGCCATTCATTCACTACCAATGTTGGTAATTAAGGTTAGTTACCCGTGCAACTATTTTGTAATAGGAAGGCATGTATTTGTAATGAGACAACCAACGCTATAACGAGACGATCAAAATTCTAATACAAAGACTCATTTCTTAATACTGCATAAATTGATGTCATAAATATCTATATTCATAGGGAGAATAAAAATTTCACACTTTATTTACAATACGAGTCTTTGTATAACAATGTTGGATGTCTTATTATAATTAGGTGCCTTTCTATTACAAAAAAGATCCACGGGTAACAAAAGTTGGTTACCCGTAAGGGAAGTGAATATATACTCATATATATATATATATATATATATATATATATATATATATGGGTATATCTTCGCTACCCGTGCATCAATTTTGTAATGGGAAGGTATGCATTTGTAATGAGACAATCCAAATTTGTAATGAGATGACCGAAATTGTAATACAAAGATTCGTTTTGTATTACAGCGATGTTACAGTAATAAATATATATTTATTACTGTAACAGTGCTGTAATACAAAACGAGTCTTTGTATTACAATTTTGGTCGTCTCATTACAAATTTGGTTGTCTCATTACATATATGTGTCATCCCATTACAAAATTGATGCTCGGGTAACGAATCTTAGTTACCCACACGGGTAGCGAAGATATACCCTATATATATACATATATATACATATATATATATACACATATATATACATATATATACATATATATACATATATATATACATATATATACATATATATATAAATATATATACATATATATACATATATATACATATATATACATATATATATACATATATATACATATATATATATATATATATATATAACCAAAATATTGATCACCTAATGGCACATAATGGATACTAATCTTGTTAAGTAAACATATGATCCTTTAGATATTTGTTTTCATTCTAATATTCATCTTTAATATAAGTCCATGTGTGTTTAGGTTACATATATGTAATATTATACATATTCTTCGATTTAGGTATTGTAATTTTATTGTCTCTATTCTATATTTATGAGTATTGATCTATGTGTAATTAAGTTACTCATATGTGTGGGATGAATATGTATTCAATAGCGTATGTATTCTATTGTTCTTCTCAAAGCCCCATATATAAGGTATTGTTTATTGGACTACTTGGGTTTCTAGTTCACATACATTCATATTCGAATAAATTGGTGTCATGCTTCTACTTAGATTATAGTTTCCTATTGAATACAAGTATGCATCTAATATTATTTTACATGAAAGTGAAAAATATAGTCCAAATAAACATGTCAATATGATTTGTTTAAATATAAAATCACGGATAATAATATTTATAACATCAATATTATATGTATATCCTCTTTTTTCACCATCTCAATGCATAAAACATATAGTACCCTATGATTAGTAGGTATTATGGACCTAAATACCCTAATACATAATGTTCAATAGATAAAAGGTCCTACTTATCTTATAAGCTCTTAATTATTAAGTTATTAGTAATATGTTCTATAATATTAGATTTACCAAATTTAGTACTTCCTAATATTAATGTACTAACACATATGTCTGTATGGGTGGAATTGATAGTTCAAAGTAACTCCCATGGTATACTATCATGATTAAACCATATAATGTCTAATATAATTATTAATAGTCCAATGAAAATAGAGATAACAATAAATGTTAGAACTAAGATTATAATTCTATTCTCTATTAGTGTGATACGCTAATATACATGTGTACTTAGGGTTTATCTATATAATCGTTAAAACTAGATGTAGTACACAAGTCATAGTACCAATGAATTATTTGACACACTATCAAACATGTTTTGCATTAATCCATTCCTAATAATGAAGAACAAAAGAATATGATTGACTAACCTACTAGATAACCGATGTTGAATGATTTGATATGCTTCTACTCTAGTTTTTTTTGTTCTATCTAGCTCTTTGTGACGATCCTAATTTTGGAGTTTCATGTAGTCGAATACTCAATTGAGGTACAATTGGATCCAAGTAGCTAATAATGAACCATGAAGTATATTAGGGTCACAAGAATTGTTTCGTACTCGTTTGATCAAATATTTGATTATTAAGTCATTTAATTCAAGGATTATGCACATATAAATAAAGTTGTTTGAAAATTTTAATCAGATAATCAAATATTGGAATTATGGTTTCAAACTTGCCAATGAGAGTTTTTGTATGATGAGGGAGTTGTGGTTAAAATTTTAACTGAATTGAGTGTTCATGTTAGAAGTTACAAGTTTCTGATGATGTGGTGATTTCCTTGATTAATGCATATATAACTTTGGTCATAATTGTTTTATATGACCTTGTGGCGGTGACATTGATGTGTCACGCGGCCAACTGATCGTAATGCTCTTTCCCTACCTTCGTAAAGGACAGAGTAGAGGCATGGCTGCCAGCACCTCATCCCCCGCCTCATCTACCATGCCTGCTCTACCCAACACCTATCTCGTAGGACGAGGGAGACAGGGTTAGCAACTCCCTCTGCTACCTCTCCCGTCCTCTTTGTATCACATGAATGGGCAGAGCTTATAGGGGAGTCGGGGTAGAAGTTTCCCACCCACATGCATCGCCGGATCACGGCATGTCCTTCGCAACCTTAGCAGACGCTGGGATGGCGAGGGGGTGCCCAACGGCGAGCTCCTTCAGGGATCTGTTGGCGGAGCTTGGTGCTGACAACCGGCGCATCTCCAACACGGAATGAAGGGCGTCCCCAGTTCGTGTTGGCCTGGGGAACCTCCTCGCAGCCGAAAACCCGACCCACAGATGAGGAAACCCCTCTTCGAGCCGCCGCATCAGTCCCCTGCGCCGGCGACCTTGTCGAGATCACAAAGGAGGCCATCCGCAGGCGAGGTTCATGACCGACGGCGCGGACCAGGGCCTTCCGTTTCCGCCTGGATCGGGATCTCGTGCCTATGAGGAGGGGCTAGTGGTCCACCTCTCGCCGTCCCTTCACTTTGCGGCGGCACACGCGCTGAGAACAGAGTTCTCGCGCGGTGCAAACGCGCGAGTGTGAGGGTGAGGGGGGACGCCCAGTCAGGGCGATAAACCCAGCCTTAACCAGCTGACAGCCAATCGGGCCTATAATCTACCGGCCCACACTTTTTCTAAGGAATTTTTTAACCCAAAATTCTTTTCTATACTCCAATTTTATATAAATCACTAAAAATAGTTCATTTACCTGCAAAATACTCAAAATATACCCCCTAGACTCAGAAAAGTGCCTAATTTCTTATGGGGTGATTAGATTTTACTTCAAATACTATACTGAAATTAGTTTTTAATTTGCAAGACAATGAATGGTTTAGCCTATATTGAATGATATTAATATCACATAATTGGTGTAAATTCTAATAAAATAATTCTAGAACCCCAAAACTATAGTTGGAATGCAGTTTTGAACTTCGAGTAATATTGCACTGTTTGAGCACCTTTGTAATAAAATGTAATTTGTTGCTTTAAACCTCAATTTAATCCTAGAAAATAGATAAATGATCATAAAGAATATGAAAATTTGACAAAGACCTTATAAGGACCTAATAATTACTAGAAAAATATCTAAATGTGAAGATTATTAGTTTGAAACTAATAAAGGGGAAACCCTAAGTTTGGACTTAATAACCCTAAAATGAAGTACAATAAATATGTCGTAAATCGATAAATCATGTAAAGTTCAATAGAAACTTGATATTGGTGTATGAAACATTGTAGAAGATTTATGAGATCACAATGATGCACCTAATTCATGTTATAGGATGATTGCCACTAACATGACATAAAATCCCTTGACCCTTTTAATGTATATAACATTAGGGTTAGTTTCATAAAAAGATGTCTTGAAATATAATACTAAGATTAATAATAATCACATGGAATGGAGAATCAATAAGCTTCTCCAGATAATACGATGAGTAATAATCAAAATACCCAAAGAACTACTAACCCTGAAATGGAGTTATCTAGGGTTAGTGATGTTAATTTAATGCTTGTATGCAATCTTATGTTTAATCAGGTGTTGTTTGTGTCTAGATGATAAAGGATAAGTAATTAACTTATTTATTTCTTGTTCGATTACTTCTACAGATATTTTCAAATTATGCAAACCATTTATATATATATATATATCTTTCTTCCATGTACTCCACACCTTGTATTTTGACCTGCTTAATTCATGTGTGTTTTAGGTTCAGAGATAGCTTGGGAGTTGATGAATTGGGAGCACGTGTTCAGGCGTACTTGTTGTAAAATCCCTAATGTACATGAGAAAACTTGTACAATTTGAATATCAAACTGTAATTGAAACTATGTAATAAATAGTGTTGTTGATAATATTTTTGATGAATGTTGAGATTATATTGGTGGTTTCAATCTTATTATTTGTTCATGTATGTTGAGTTTTTATGCTTCCACATTCACACTTTGATATTTATTTGTCTCACGGGGTTGGGATTCCAATTCTGTGACAGTCTTTCCCCATAATATGGTTCTTGGGACAAAGCCCTAGCTATTTCAGATGGATCTAGAAACCACTCCACATCAATTCTGTGGTAGATTCTCCATTGTAGCCTACCATTAGTCAAAATACTACATTAAAGTAGTTGGAATCAAGGTCAAAACCACAAGAGTGAGGTTCCTATCCTACCTTAATCTTCTGTAAGTCTTGATGTTGGCACTGGAGATGTGGTGCATATTATAGGGCTATTGAAGGGGT